>JANVCC010000268.1:0-13679 GCA_025345505.1 Todiramphus chloris collaris
GTGCATTCCTTTGAGTAAAAAATCAGGTAGAGGTGGTAAAAGACCTGCCTGGATGAGCAAGGATCTTCTGAAGAACGTCTCGTGGAAGAAAGAAATTTACAGGTTGTGGAAGAAAGGACTTGTCACTTGAGAGAACTACAGGGACGTTGTCAGGGTTTGTAGAAAGGCAACAAGAAAGGCCAAAGGCCTCTTAGAACCTAAACTGTCAAAGGAAGTAGAAGAGAACAAGACCTTTTCAAATACATCAGCAGTAAAAGTAGGAATAGGGAAATGTGGGCCCACTGCTGAATGAGGTGGGAGATGTGGAAAAATGATGGAGCGGCTCAATTTGAAGGTCATCTCTAACCATATGGAAGATAAGAAGGTTATCAGGAGTAGCCATCATGGATTTACCAAGGGGAAATCATGCTTGACTAATCTGATACCCTTCTATGATGTTGTGACTGAACGGATAGATGCAAGGAGAAGAGTGGATGTAGTCTCCCTCGACCATAGCAAGGCTTGTGACACTGTTTCCCATAACATCCTCGTGAGCAAGCTCAGGTCTTGTGGGATAGAAGAATGGACAGTGGAATGGAGTCAGAACTGGCTACACAATACAGCCCAAAGAGTGGTGATCAGTGGTGCAGAGTCCAGCTGGAGATCTGTAACTCCTCTTGCCCCACATCCTATCAATCCACCTGTGACATCACAGAATCTTGCACAAACCAGGCTCCTTCTCCTGCACCATCTCTTGCTCATCCATCTGTGACATCAGAAACCTCTGCACAGCCAGGACCCTGCTCCTGCCTTGTCTCGTACTCTGTGACATCACAAGACACTAAACAATCCAGGTGCCTTGTCCTGCCTCATCTCTCACTCATCCACTTGTGCACCACAATAACCCTGTAGGTGCCAGGACCTTGGCCCTGCCCAATCACCTGCTAACTCCCATGTCAGCTACTGTGACCACTCCCACTCAAACTGCACCTGTACAAGTTGCTGCTGTGAAGAAAAGAAAACAAACAAAACAGCCAAGTCCAGCAACATAGCAGGGAGACGGTCCTTCTCAAGCTGAATCTGAGTGTGAGTCAGAACCAGATGCAAAGCCTGATGCCACTGCAACTGGAAAGAAACACCTAACAAAAACAGATCGCCCAGTGTGGTCAGATGACAGTGGAGCAGGCCCTTCTAAAGCAAACCCATCAGATGTGGAGTCATCAGATGCAGAGGGTACCAACAAATCTTTACCTACAAAGGAGATGAGAAATCTGAGAAAGGACTATAGCCGACATGAAGGTGAGCCACTGATCACTTGGCTACTCCGATGCTGGGATACTGGTACCCACACCATCAAACTGAATGGCAGAGAAGCCAGGCAGCTGGGATTCCTGGCCAGAGATGGAGGCATTGATCAAGAGGTTGCAAGAAAGAGCAACACCATCAGTCTCTGGAGAAGACTCTTGTCAGCTGTAAAATCCAGGTACCCCTATAAGGAGGACATCGATTGCCGTCCAAGTAAATGGACCACCATGGAGAAAGGTACTAAGTACTTGAGAGAATTAGCTGTGCGACAGGTGATTTATGGTGACAGGCAAATAGTGAACCCTGATGCAATCCCATGCCAGCGACCCATCTTGCAGAAGTTTTTGCGGAGTGCCCCACCAGCGTATTCCCACACATTGTCAACATTGGTCTGGGGAACAGACGATGAAGAGGTACCAACTGTGACAGAAGTGGCCAAGAGAGCACGACAGTATGAAGACAATGTCTCTGGTCCTCTACATGTCCGTGTATCAGCCCTGGAGAGATCAGTTAAAATCCTGGTTGCAATAATAGAGAGAAGGGAAAAAAGATCTTAGTCATCCCCTGAGTGGACCCGTGTTGAAGCCACTAGGAGAATGCGCTCTTCTTCAAGACCAGCTAAACAGGAACAATACATGTCACGACGTACCCTGTGGTCTCTTCTCCGTGCCTTTGGAGAGAAAATGAGCAGATGGGATGGGAAACCTACCACTGCTCTACAGGCACGAGTACTCTACTTACAAGGTAAACCAAAAAGAAGAGAGAATTCTTCCAGAAGGGAGGCTGCTCCAGTCTGCTATGAGCAGTCCTTTGGTCCAACCACATGGGCCTCAGGTCAAAACGTGAGTAGGGGGAATGAAAATGTGACTCCTGTAATCAATAACAATCCTGTAAATAGCATAAATCCTGTAAATAATGCAAATCCTGTCAACGGTGGAATTCCTATGACCTCCATGTACCCTGTTAACCAGATGAACCATGTAAACCCAGTGTACTTTACAAACCCAGTTACTAATTATGGACAATACCCTAAGAATTAGAGGTGCCCTGCCTCCAGACAGGTGGAGGAGAGGGACAACATAGTTTATTGGACTGTGTGGATTCGATGGCCTGGCACGTTAGAACCACAAAAGTATAAAGCCCTTGTAGATACTGATGCACAGTGCACCCTATTGCCATCGAATCATAAAGGGACTGAATCTGTTACCATTACTGGAATAACAGGAGGATCTCAAGAACTGACTGTAGTAGACGCTGAAGTGAGTTTAACTGGGAATAAATGGGAAAAGCACCCTATAGCGACTGGTCCAGATGCTCCGTGCATCCTTGGCATAGACTTGCTCAAGAAAGGGTATTATAAGGAGTGCTGCCATGCCAGACATGTTGGAACTCCAGTATGAACTGGAGTTCAAGGCCGCTAAGTGGTATGCTACCATTGACATTGCTAATGAATTTTTCTCTATTCCAATAGCACCAGAGTGTAGGCCTCAGTTTGCTTTCACCTGGAGAGGTGTCCAATACACCTGGAATCGACTGCCCCAGGGGTGGAAACACAGCCCTACCATTTGCCATGGACTGATCCACACTGCACTGGAGAAAGGTGGAGCTCCAGAACACCTGCAATACATTGATGACATCATTGTGTGGGGTAACACAGCAGAAGAAGTTTTTGAGAAAGGTAAGAAAATAATTGAAATGCTTTTAGACGCTGCTTTTGCCATAAAAAGAAGCAAGGTCAAGGGACCTGCACGAGAGATCCAGTTTTTGGGAATCAAATGGCAAGATGGGCGTCGCCAGATCCCAATGGATGTGGTTAACAGAATAACAGCAATGTCCCCACCAACTAACAAGAAGGAAACACAAACCTTGCTAGGTGCTGTAGGTTTTTGGAGAATGCACATTCCTGGTTACAGTCAGATTGTAAAACCTCTCTATGAAGTGACTCGAAAGAAAAACAATTTTAATTGGGGTCCTGAACAAAAACAGGCCTTTGAACAGATCAAACGAGAGATTGTACATGCAGTAGCCCTTGGTCCAGTCCGAACTGGACAGGACATTAAAAATGTGCTCTATACTGCAGCTGGGAATAATGGTCCTACCTGGAGCCTCTGGCAGAAAGCACCAGGGGAATCTCGAGGTCGACCCCTAGGATTTTGGAGTTGAGGATACAAAGGCTCCGAGGCCAACTATACTCCAACTGAAAAAGAAATATTGGCAGCATATGAAGGAGTTCGAGCTGCTTCAGAAGTGATCGGTACTGAAGCACAGCTCCTCCTAGCACCAAGGTTACCAGTCCTAAACTGGATGTTCAAGGGTAAATTCCCTTCCACTCATCATGCCACCGATGCCACATGGAGTAAGTGGGCTGCATTAATCACACAAAGAGCTCGAATAGGGAATCTCAGTAGTCCAGGAATCTTAGAGGTGATCATGGATTGGCCAGAAGGTAAAGACTTTGGCATGTCACCAGAACAGGTGGTGACACGTGCTGAAGAAGCCCCACCATACAATCAGTTATCAGATAATGATAAGCAATATGCTCTGTTTACTGATGGATCTTGCCGTCTTGTAGGAAACCATCGGAAGTGGAAAGCTGCTGTTTGGAGTCCCACACAACGAGTAACAGAAGCAGCTGAGGGAGTAGGTGAATCAAGTCAGTTTGCAGAGGTAAAAGCCATCCAACTGGCCTGAGATATTGCTGAGCGAGAAAAGTGGCCAGTTCTCTATCTCTACACTGACTCATGGATGGCAGCAAATGCCTTGTGGGGATGGCTAAAACAGTGGAAGCAGAATAACTGGCAGCGCAGAGGTAAACCCATTTGGGCTGACACACTCTGGCAAGACATTGCTACTCGGATAGAGAAATTAGTTGTAAAAGTCCGTCACGTGGATGCCCACGTACCTAAACATCGAGCCACTGAGGAACATCAAAACAACCAGCAAGTTGATCAGGCTGCTAAAGTGTTCCAGACAGACTTAGACTGGGAACATAAAGGTGAACTATTTTTAGCTCGGTGGGCTCATGATACTTCAGGACATCAGGGAAGAGATGCAACATACAGATGGGCACGTGACCGAGGGGTGGATTTAACCATGGACGCTATTGCACATGTTATCCATGACTGTGAAACATGTGCCGCAATCAAACAAGCAAAACAGTTAAAACCTTTGTGGTATGGGGGACGATGGTCCAAGTATAAGTATGGGCAGGCCTGGCAGATTGATTACATCACACTGCCTCAAACCCGCCAGAGTAAGCACTACATGCTTACAATGGTGGAAGCAACCACTGGCTGGCTGGAAACGCATCCTGTACCTCATGCCACTGCCCGGAACACCATCCTGGGCCTGAAAAAGCAGATCCTGTGGCGACATGGTACTCCAGAGAGAATTGAGTCTGACAATGGGACCCATTTCAAAAACAATCTCATAGAAAATTGGGCCAAAGAGCATGGTATCGAATGGGTGTATCACATCCCTTATCATGCACCAGCCTCTGGGAAAATTGAACGATACAATGGATTGTTAAAAACTACTTTAAAAGCAATGGGGGGTGTAACCTTTAAAAACTGGGACAAGCATTTAGCACAAGCCACCTGGTTAGTCAACACCAGAGGATCAATCAATCGAGCTGGTCCTGCTCAGTCAGACCCATTACACGTAGTACAAGGGGATAAAGTCCCTGTGGTGTATGAAAGGAATCTGTTGGGGAAAACTGTGTGGGTATTTCCTGCTTCGGGCAAAGGCAAACCCATTCGTGGGACTGCTTTCGCTCAAGGACCTGGAAGTACTTGGTGGGTGATGATGGAAGATGGTGAAGTACAGTGTGTACCTCAAGGAAATTTAACCCTGGGTGAGAATACTCAATTCAGAGCTGTATATTAATTGCATAATACTAACAGTATTCAATAAGTGTCTTACAGGATAACATCATGGTGATGGAGCTAGCCTCATCAAGTGGTATCCAGTAAGCTCCTGAGATGAATCTGCAACCTGTGGACACAAACTGTGATGAACTCTATCTTTGAGAGACTGTTACAATGGATGGAAATCTACAATCATGAACTCAATGAACTTTTCTATAGAAAGAAATGATAACCTAGTGATGGGTATGACGTAAATGGTATGGAATAAGGGGTGGAATGTCCTGGTTTGAGTGAAAACAGAACTAATTCTGTTCAGTAATTTTACTTTTCAGCTCGGTTCTTTTAATTAACTGCACTTTCTGAAGTTAGCAGCCTGTTCTCAAAGACAGTGTCTGCTGCTAGCAGTGATAACACCTTATGTTTAGAGTTACTACCAACGATTGGTATGCAGACCAAGGCCACTGCTGGGTCCTGTGTACCACATTGGGGGGTGCAGAAAGTGAAAGGCTGCACCTGCAGGGAGGAGCGGACAGGACGGGTGACTCTAAACTGACCAGTGATGTATTCCATCCCATATACGCCATATTTGGTCTAGAGCTTAGGGACCCAAAGGGTGTCTGGGCTCTTCTCTCCCCTCTTGGACTGCTTTGCCAGCTTTTGCTTGGCTTGGCTCGGGTCCTCTTTCGGTTCCTTCCTCGGAGCACCCAAGGAGGACTCTGTTCGTCTGCCTTCGATCCCGATCTGCGTGTTCCTGAACCCGGTACCAGAATCCAGCTCCTGAACACAGCCCCCGTCTGCTGCGGGGCCCAGTCTGGGACTCCCGCGGTGCCTGCACAACATCAGTGGTGACGGTGATGTAATTACCATCAGGGGGGTTGGGTTCGATACTGGTTTTGTATCTATTTGAATATATTCCATTTTTATAATTATTAATTTCATTTTCATTAAAGCTGTTCTAGTTTCCTTTTCTAATCGCTAAGTCTCTCTCCCTTATTCCCTTTCTCTTCCCCTCTGGGGAGGGAGGGGGGTTAACAGAGAGCATCTGTTATAGGTCTAAGGGGCTGCCATGACCCTAAACCGTGACACCATGGAGCTCTGACATCACAAACCCTTGCACAAGCCAGGTCCCTGCTCTAGCCTTCCCTCATACTCAACCACTTGTGACATCACAAAACCCTGCAAAAGTCAGGTACGGCTCCTTCCCATCTGCTACTCATCCACCTGTGACAACACAAATCCTTCCACAAGAGAGGGGGCTCCTCTTGCCCCATGGCCTATCTATCTATCTATCTATGACATCTCTGAACATGGCATGAGCCAGGTCCCTGCTCCTGCACCATCTCCTGCTCATCCATCTGTGACATCACAGACCCCTGAACAAGCTGGGTCCCCCAGGGGCCTGACCCTGACCCACCTCCTACTTATCCACCTGTGACATCACAGACCCATGCAGAAAACAGTTCCCGAATCCTGCCCTGTCTCCTACTCTTGGAGCTGGGACATCATAAACCCCTGTAGAAGCCATCTCCCTGCAATGTCCCCATCTCCTCTGCATCCAGCTGTGGCATCACAATCCCCTCAACAGCCACGACCCTGCTCCTGCCTTGTCTTGCACTCACCACAAATCACTAAAAAATCAAGGGGACTTCTTCTGACTCATCTCCTTCTCATTCCCATCTGACAATACTGGAAAGTCCTGAAACCAGGACCTTCCTCCTGACCAATCACCTACTGACCCACTTGTGACATCACAAACCACTGCACAAGACCGGGACTGCTCCTTTCCATCTGCTACTCATCCACCCATGACATCACAACCCCTACACGAGCCAGGGGGCTCCTTTTGCCCCATCCCCTATCAATCCACCTGTGACATCACAGTACCTTGCATTAGCCATGTCCCTGCTCCTGCAACATCTCCTTCTCTTCTGTCTGTGACATCACAACCCCCTGCACAAACTGGGTTACTCATCATTGCCAATCACCTACTCATCCAGATGTGACATCACAAAGCCCGGCGCCTGCCAAGGAATGCTTCCTGCTCCATCTTCTATGAATCCATCTCTGACATCACAAAGCCGTGCAAAATCCAGTTCATGGCCCCAGCTGCTACTCATGGAGCTGTGACATCTCAATCCCCTGAACAAACCAGGGCCCTGCTCCTGCCCCAACTCCTACTAACCCACTTGTGACATCACACGTCCCTGCACAAGCCACGGACCTCCTCTTGCCCCATGTCCTATCAATCCACCTGTTACATCACAGAAACTTGTACAAACCCTATTCTTGCTCCCACAGCAGCTTTTTCTTATCCGTCTGTTACATCACAATCCCCTGCTCAGCCAGCACCCTGCTCCTGCCTTTTCTCCTACTCAACCACCTGTGACATCACAAAACACTCTTTAAGCCAGGTCCCTGCTATTGCCTTCTCTCTTAGTCAACCACTTGTGATATCACAAACCCCTGCACAAGTCAGGGACTGCTCCTTCCCATCTACTACTCATCAACCTGTGACATCACAAACCCTGAAGATGCCAGGCTTATCTCAAGATTGTCCAGGTTCCTCCGGGTGATATTTCACAATTTCCTGGTCCCTCATGCCTTCAGGAGTGTCAACCACACAACTCAGTTTGGTCTCATCTGCAAACATGCTGAGGGTGCACTTGACCCCACTGATAATGCCATTGATGAAGACATTAAACAGCACTGGTCTCAGCAAGGACCTCTGAGGGACACAACTTATCACCAGTCTCCATCCTGAGATTGAACCATTGACCACTGCCCTCTGGATGTCACCATCCATTCAATTCCTCATCCACCAAACAGGCCACCCATCAAATCCATCTCTCTCCAGTTTAGAGAGAAGGCTGTTGGGTGGGACCATGTCAAAGGCCTTACATAATTCCAGATGACATTGATAGCTCTTCTCTTGTCCACTGATGGAGTCACTCCATCCTAGAAGGCCACTAAGTTCGTCAGGCGGGACTTGTCCTTGGGGAAGCCATGCTGGCTGTCTACAATCAACTCCCTGTCCTTGTGTGCCTCAGCAGAGGTTGGGGGATGACCTGTTCCAGGATCTTCCCAGCAACAGAGGGGAGACTGACAGGTCACTAGTTCCCAGGGTCCTCCTTTCTACCCTCCTTAAAAATGGGCCCAATATTTTCCTTTGTCCAGCACCAGGGAATCCCCTGAGCACCAGGAGTCTTCAGATATCATGGGGAATGGCCTGGTAACCACAGCAGACAGTTCCCTCAGGATTCTGGGATGCATCTCAGCAGGTCCCAGAGACTGAGGTGTGTTCAGGCTCCTCACATGGTCACAAACCTGATCTCTGCAACTTGGCTCCCATGGTCCCCATCTTGTGCTCCAGGCAATCAGCAGGTGTGGGGAGATAAGTTTCCAGTGAGGACTGAGGAAAAGAAGTTTTTGAGTCCCTCAGCCTTCTCTTGTTCCTTGTCACCTGCTTGCCAGTCTTGCTCATCATGGAGACATGATTCCTCAGACATTCCTTTAATGGCTGATGTTCCTGTCCAATCCCTGCTTCTGATTCCTTGCATCCCTGGCCAAGTTCAGCTCCAGCCACACTTGGCCTTCCTGACCACTCCCCGACACAGCTGGACAGTGTCCCTGTCCTCTTCCCAGGACACCTGTCCCTGCTTCCACTGCCTGTGCCCTTCCTCCTTGCCCTGCACTTTGACCAGCTGGGCTCACCTCGCCCATGGGGATCTCACATCCCTGGCCTGATTCCTTATCCTGGGGTTTCCAGAGCAGTTGTTCTTCCTCCCAGTGCAGGACTGGCCACTTCTCATTGAGAAACATCACCAGTTTCTGTTGGCAGAATCCTGGAGTTTCTCCAAGTACCCCTGGGCTGCAGCTCCATTTTGCCAGCTGTTACTGGCTGTGTGCAGATGTCTCACCCCGACTGTGGGGAGCCACCGACACAAGATCACAGCATAAGAACCTGCAGGACACGACAGCTGATAAAAGGAGATCCTGGTTTTGTATTGGCCAATGTTGGCATCATCACAGAAACCATCTTTGAAACACCAGCTGAGGGGACAAATCCACCAAAGGCAGGGACAGTGGGGAAAGAGCAGAGTTGGGCTGTTTGTAGAGGAATGTCTGAGGATGAGGAAAGAGAAGAACTTGTGAAGGAACGGAAGGAACCAGAACAGCAATGGTCAAGCTCACATCTGAGGCGTCCATAGGTTGACACTTGCAGCAGGACCGCATCCAGGGCTGCAGTGGGACAAAAGAGCTACAGTTGGTCACTACAACCTTAGATCTACTACAGCCATGGTGATGGGGACCTGTGTGCTGTCCCTGATGTCATCAAGGGAAGACCTGTGGTGGAAGAAAATGTAAAATGACTCATCCTGGAAGGGACCTTGGGAGGTCTCCAAGCCAAGCAAACCCTCTGTCAGTGGAGAAAGGAGAACAGAGGTTTGGGCTGTTTGGGCTGAGAAGGGCAGAGATGTGGTGGACCAAGTTCCCCAGGCCGACTCATCAGCCCCAGGCTTTCTGACCCATGGAGTAGCCAGGGAGGACACAGAGATGTCAGTAAAGGAAGGACGATGATCAGGTGAGAACAGGGAGTGGTATCAGGGTGGATGTCTACAGCCTGCAGAGGAAGAGAGGCAGGTGTGGGACACTGTAGGACAGCCTGTGTTGGAGATGACAGACTGATGAGGACAGTCTCAAAAGCCCTATGAGATGAGGTCTTTGTCCCCTTGGGTTTCGCTGTTGTCTCTGCCACTGATGACTGTGAGGAAGCACCTTCTCTATCCAGCACCAAAGTGTGATGGCCTCCCCTTCTCCACATGAGAACCTAGGAGGTGTTGGACCATAGTCCTGTAATTGGCATTGAACATCCCCACAGCCAACTTCCCTAGGAAGAGTCCTGAGATGGGTGTGAGGGACAGGATCTGACTTCCCCAGGGCTGGGGCTCAGGGCATGGCCTTTTGACATCACATCACCAACCAAGGTTCCCTCTGAATCTGTTCCTCCTTCGGATGGACTTTTTATCCTTCTCATCTCTGCCTCCAGAGTTCTGCTCGAACCAGCCCTTGGAAGTTTTCAAAGAAATGGTCTACAGTGGGACCATTAACACTGCAAGAAACTTTGGAGTTTGCACCTGCCTGTGACCTCTGCAGAGGTTTCTTCATTTTCCTCTAAGTCCCTAAGATTCATGGACTCAGCACAAACTCCACCTGAGCAGTCAATTATGTGCTTTGTTCTATTGATGTGCTGCTGGGCTGGGCTCCTGGGCTGGAGGGAGCTCCTGGCAAGCGGCAGCAATCCCCAGAGCCATCCTGCCCATGAGCAGTTCCTCTGTCAAGCCAGAGAAGAGATGAATGAGCAGAGAGAAGAAGCAGCCTGGGATGGGAAGATGATTGAGAAGTCTCTTGGAATGAAATCTTTATAGCCCTCTATCAGGTAAGTACCTTCATGAAGGGCAATATCTCTGAATTTCACTGGAAGTTCTCCAAAACCTGGTATAACCCAGAGTCAGGAGAGGTTTTGACAGTTTCTCCAGCATAGAGGAAGAGGAGCTGCTGCAGAGCAGGGCTTCCCTGCTGCAGCATCAGAGGGCCAGGGCATGTGGGCTGCCTTGTGCTGGGCATGGCTGCAGGGTGTGTGTGTGTGCAGGCAGAGTGGGCAGGGCTGTCCTTCCCAGCAGGGTCCCTGCAGGCCAGGGGCTGTGTGCTGGGGCAGGGACTCTGCCACCTGCCAGGCTCAGCTCTCAGCCTGCCCAGGGAGCTCCCCATGGAGAAGCTGTGGAAAGAAGCTGTGAGTGAAAGAGCCAGCCCTGGCAGGACAGGGCAGGGTCCTGCTGCTGTTGAGAAGTTGCTGGGTGTGTCAGGGCTGCTCACAGCTCAAGCTCACCCCAATTATTTTCTGAGGGGCATTTCAAGAAGCACATCAAGGAAGCATTGTCCTGTACAGAAAGGATTCTTTGCTTTACATTTTTATCCTCTTCTTGGGCTGGCTGGGCAGTGTTTTTGTTTTGTTCTGTTTTGAATTTTTTTTTTGTTTGGTTTTTTTTTAATTTGTTTTGTTGCTCTGGTATAGGCTCTGAGACCTCAGTTTTTGTTAGAACTTCTTTGAGCTCCTCCTGAGACCCTGCACACCCAGAGCTGCCCCTGGGCAGGGAAAAGCTGAGCTCACATCCAGTGGGTAGGTGTCACGGTTTAGGGTCAGGGCAGCCCCTTAAACCTATAACAGACGCTCTGTTAACCCCCCACCTCCCCAGAGGGGAAGAGAAAGGGAATAAGGGAGAGAGACTTAGCGATTAGAAAAGGAAACTAGAACAGCTTTAATGAAAATGAATTAATAATTATAAAAATGGAATATATTCAAATAGATACAAAACCAGTATCAAACCCAACCCCCCTGATGGTAATTACATCACCGTCACCACTGATGTTGTGCAGGCACCGCGGGAGTCCCAGACTGGGCCCCGCAGCAGACGGGGGCTGTGTTCAGGAGCTGGATTCTGGTACCGGGTTCAGGAACACGCATACTGGATCGAAGGCAGAATGGACAGAGTCCTCCTTGGGTGCTCTGAGGAAGGAACCGAAAGACGACCCGATCCAAGCCAAGTAAAAGCTGGCAAAGCAGTCCAAGAGGAGAGAGAAAAGCCCAGAGACCCTTTGGGTCCCTCAGCTCCAGACCAAATATGGCGTATATGGGATGGAATACCTCATTGGTCAGTTTAGAGTCACCCGTCCTGTCCACTCCTCCCTGAAGGTGCAGCCTTTCACTTTCTGCACCCCCAATGTGGTACACAGGACCCAGCAGTGGCCTTGGTCTGCATACCAATCCTTGGTAGTAACTCTAAACATGAGGTGTTATCACTGCTAGAAGCAGACACTGTCTGTGAAAACAGGCTGCTAACTTCAGAAAGTGCAGTTAGTCAGAAGAACTGAGCTGAAAAGTAAAATTACTGAACAGAATTAGTTCTGTTTTCACTCAAACCAGGACAGTAGGGTCTGGTAGCACCGACAGGAGAAGACCTGGGCACAGAGAAGCAGCTCCTGGCAGGGACAGCTCCAGGCAGCAGAGGTCTGGGCAGGGGTTGAGTGCCCTGGAATGGGGATCCTGGCACCCTCCTGCCACCCCTTGCTGTGCAGGTGCTTCCCCAGAGCAGCCCCTGCTCTCCTCTCCCACCCATTACAGCTGCTGCCCTCCAGGCTGCAGGCTCCTGCCTTGATTGAGCTCCTTGTCTGCTAAATCTGAAGTGTGAGAAACACACAAGTGCCATTTGGAAAGTGTCTGTCCCTGTCTTCCCTCAGCAGGAGTACTGAGACATTTCTCCATCTTGCTCTCCTGTCCACACTGCCTTGTTCTGCTCCTCACACTCTCTGGAAGCAAAGTGAGTTTCAGGTGCAGCTCACACACTACAGCTGCAGGTCTTGCTGGGCAGTTGTGTGCACAGGAGCAAAGTCCCTAAGCCTGTGCGAACCTGTAGGGCTATGGCCAGGGCAGTGATGTGGCTCTGCTCAGGTCCCTCCAGTTTGAGCACATCCAGGAATTTCCCTGGGGTTCTCCTGCTGGGAGATGCTGGGTAGCTCCTCTTCAATCTGAGTGGAGAACATAGGAGTTAAACTGTGAGTTTCAGAAGCTGTCCCCTTTTCCCAGGTGCCTGCTGTCGTAGGGCAGGGATGGCTCCTTGGGGGACCATGAGCAGAGCTGTGCTCCTAATGGCCCCTTTGACCAACACAAACCAGACCACCAGCCAGGGAGGTGTACAGGTCGCAGGGTAGGGAAAGAGATGTTCCTTAGAGAATCCCTACTTGTGAATGGCTTTCCTCCTTTGACAGGACCTCGTGAATAAAGGGACCAGATGTCCTACAGCAGCTCCATCACCCACTTCTTCCTCCTGCCATTTACAGACAAACAGGAGCTGCAGCTCTTCAAGTTCTGGCTCTTCCTGGGCAGTACCTGGCTGCCCTCCTGGGCATCGGCCTCATCATCACCACCATAGCCTAGGACCACCACCTCCACACCCCCATGTACTTCTTCCTCCTCAACCTCTCCCTCCTTGACCTGGGATCCATCTCCACCACTGCCCCCAAAGCCATGCCCTCTGGGGCACCAGGGACATCACCTACAAAGGGTGTGCGGCACAGCTCTTTTTCTTTGTGTTCTTTTTTGGAGCAGAGTTTGCACTTCTCACTATCATGTCCTATGACCTCTACCTTGCCATCTGCAAACCCCTGCACTATGGGACCCTCTTGGGCAGCAGAGCTTGTGTCCACATGGCAGCAGCTGCCTGGGCCACTGGGTTCCTCTATGCTCTGCTGCACACAGACAATACATTTTCCATGCCTCTCTGCCAGGGCAATGCCCTGCACCAATTCTTCTGTGAATACCCCCAGATCCTCAAGCTCTCCTGCTCACACTCCTACCTCAGGGAAATTGGGCTCATTCTGTTCAGTGCCTATATATTCTTTCTTTGTTTTGTTTTCTGCTGGGACCTTGGACTTGCTCAGAGTGTATGAGAAAATTTGAGCAAGCTGCATGAG
>JANVCC010000269.1:487-35640 GCA_025345505.1 Todiramphus chloris collaris
TGCAGTGAAGGAGAGGCACGGAGAAGGCAAGATTCAGGGAGACAATTGCGGGCTAGCACCTATTCTGAGGGAGCTATGGCGAGTCAGTTGTTACTTTTTTGCCTGTGCCGCAAAATAGCGAATTGAGAAATTTTGCATGCAACATGCTGTACAGCCGAAAGGAAAGGAGGTAGACACAAGTGCTTTTTACAGTGAAGGAGAGGCACGGAGATGGAAAGATTCAGGGAGGCAATTCCAGGCTAGGACCGTGTCTGAGGGAGCTAGGGCGAGTCAGTTGTCACTTTTTTGCCTGAGCTGCAACATAGCGAATCGAGAACTTTTGCATGCAACATGTTGGACAGCCGAAAGGAAAGGAGGTAGACACAGGTGCGTTTTGCAGTGAAGGACGGGCACGGAGAAGGCAAGATTCAGGGAGGCAATTCGGGGCTACCACCTTTTCTGATGGAGCTGGGGCGAGTCAGTTGGCACTTTTTTGCTTGTGCTGCTAAATGGCGAATTGGGCACTTTTGCATGCAACATGTTGTACAGCCGAAAGGAAAGGAGGTAGAGGCGAGTGTGCTTTGCAGTGAAGGAGAGGCACAGAGAAGGCAAGATTCAGGGAGGCAATTCCGGGCTAGCACCTTTCCTTGGAGAGCTAGGGCGAGTCAGTTGTCACTTTTTTGCCTGTGCCGGAACATAACGAATTTAGCACTTTTGCATGCAACATGTTGAACAGCCGGAAGGAAAGGAGGTAGACACAAGTGCGTTTTGCAGTGAAGGAGAGGCACGGAGAAGGCAAGATTCAGGGAGACAATTCCGGGCTAGCACCTTTCCTTGGGGAGCTAGGGCGAGTCAGTTGTCACTTTTTTGCTTGTGCTGCTAAATGGTGAATTGGGCACTTTTGCATGCAAGAGGTTGTACAGCCGAAAGGAAAGTAGGTAGACACAAGTGCGTTTTGCACTGAAGGAGAGAACCGGAGATGGCAAGATTCAGCAAGACAATTCAGGGCTAGCACCTTTCCTTGGGGATCTAGGGCGAGTCAGTTGTCACTTCTTTGCCTGTGCCGCAAAATAGCAAACTGAGCAGTTTTGCATGCAAACATGTTGTACAGCTGAAAGGAAAGGAGGTAAATGGGAGTGCGTTTTGCAGTGAAGGAGAGGCACAGAGAAGGCAAGATTCAGGGAGGCAATTCCGGACTAGCACCTATTCTGAGGGAGCTAGATCGAGTCAGTTGTCACTGTTTTGCCTGTGCTGCAAAACAGCAAAATGAGCACTTTGCATGCAACATGATGTACAGCCGGAAGGAAAGGAGGTAGAGGCGAGTGCGTTTTGCAGTGAAGGAGAGGCACGGAGAAGGAAGGATTCAGCAAAAGAATTCCAGGCTAGCACCTTGTCTGAGGGAGCTTGGGCGAGTCAGTTGTGACTTTTTTGCCTGTGTCCCAAAATAGCAAATTGAGCACTTTTGCATGCAACATGCTGTACAACCGAAAGGACAGGAGGTAGACGCAAGTTCGTTTTGCAGTGAAGGAGAGGCACAGAGAAGGCAGGATTCAGCAAAAGAATTCCGGGCTAGCACGTTGTCTGCGGGAGTTTGGGAGAGTCATTTGTCACTTCTTTGCTTGTGCCGCAAAATAGCGAATTGAGCACTTCTGCATGCAATATGTTGTACAGCTGAAAGGAAAGGAGATAGACACAAGTGCATTTTGCAGTGAAGGAGAGGCACGGAGAAGGCAAGATTCAGGGAGGCAATTCCGGGCTAGCACCTTTCCTGTGGGAGCTAGGGCGTGTCAGTTGTCACTTTTTTGCTTGTGCCGCTAAATGGCGAAATGAGAACTTTTGCATTCAACATGTTGCACAGCTGAAAGGAAAGCAGGTAGACACAAGTGCGTTTTGCAGTGAAGGAGAGGCTCGGACAAAATCAAGATTCAGGGAGGCAATTCCGGGCTAGCACCTTTTCTGATGGAGCTAGGGCGAGTCAGTTGTCACTTTTATGCCTGTGCCGCAAAATAGCGGATTGAGCACTTTTGCATGCAACATGTTGCACAGCTGAAAGGAAAGCAGGTAGACACGACTGCGTATTGCAGTGAAGGAGAGGCATGGAGAAGGCAAGATTCAGGGAGGCAATTCCGGGCTAGCACCTATTCTGAGTGAGCTAGGGCGAGGCAGTTGTCACTTTTTTGCTAGTGCTGCTAAATGGCGAACTGAGCGCTTTTGCATGTAACATGTTGTACAGCCGAAAGGAAAGGACGTAGACACAAGTGCGTTTTGCACTGAAGGAGAGGCACGGAGAAGGCAAGATTCAGCAACACAATTCGGGGTAGCACCTTTCTTTGTGGAGCTAGAGCGAGTCAGTTGTGACTTTTATGCCTGTGCCGTAAATTAGCAAACTGAGCACTTTTGCATGCAACATGCTGTACAACGGAAAGGACAGGAGGTAGACGCGAGTGCGTTTTGCAGTGAAGGAGAGGCACGCAGAAGGCAAGATTCAGCAAGGTAATTCCAGGCTAGCACTTTCCCTGAGGTAGCTAGGTCGAGACGTTTGTCACCTCTTTGCCTGTACCGCAAAATGGCGCATTGAGCGGTTTTGCATGCAACCTGTTGCACAACTGATAGGAAAGGAGGTAGACGTGAGTGTGTTTTGCAGTGAAGGAGAGGAAGGGAGAAGGGAAGATTCAGCAAGACAATTTGGGGCTAGCACCTTTCCTGAAGGATCTAGTTCAAGACGATTGTCACTTTTTTGCCTGTACCACAAAATGGCGAATTGAGCACTTTTGCATGCAACATGTTGTACAACCGAAAGGAAAGGAGGTAGACACAAGTGCGTTTTGCAGTGAAGGAGAGGCACGGAGAAGGCAAGATTCAGCGAGACAATTCCAGGCTAACACCTTTCCTTGGGGAGCTAGGGCAAGTCAGTTGTCACTTTTTTCCTTGTGCTGCTAAATGGAGAACTGAGCACTTTTGCATGCAACATGTTGTACAGCCGAAAGGAAAGGTGGTAGACGCGATTGCGATTTGCTCTGAAGGAGAGTCACGGAGAAGGCAAGATTTAGCGAGAAAATTCCAGGCTAGCACATTGTCTGAGGGAGCTAGGGTGAGTCAGTTGGCACTTTTTTTCCTGAGCCGCAAAATAGCGAATAGAGCACTTTTGCATGCAATATGTTGCGCAACCGAAAGGAAAGGAGGTAGAGGCGAGTGCGTTTTGCAGTGAAGGAGAGGCACGGAGTAGACAAGATTCATGGAAACAATTCCGGGCTAGCACCTTTCCTTGGGGAGCTACGGTGAGTCAGTTGTCACTTTTATGCCTGTGCCGCAAAATATCAAAATGAGCAGTTTGCATGCAACATGTTGTACAGCTGGAAGGAAAGGAGATAGATGCGAGTGCGTTTTGCAGTGAAGGAGAGGCATGGAGAAGGCAAGATTCAGCAAGACAATTCGGGGCTAGAACCTTTCCTGAAGGATCTAGTTCGAGACGATTGTCACTTTTCTGCCTGTACCACAAAATGGCGAATTGAGCACTTTTGCATTCAACATGTTGTACAACCGAAAGGAAAGGAGGTAGACGCGAGTGCGTTTTGCAGTGAAGGAGAGGCCCGGAGATGGCAAGATTCAGGGGCAAGACAATTCGGGGTTAGCACCTTTCCTCTGAGCGCTAGTGGGAAACGTTTGTCACTTTTTTTGCCTGTGCTACAAAATGGCGAGTTGCGCACTTTTGCATGCAACATGTTACACAACCGAAAGGAAAGGAGGTAGACTCAAGTGCGTTTTGCAGTGAAGGAGAGGTACGGAGAAGGCAAGATTCAGTGATACAATTCCAGGCTAGCACCTTTCCTTGGGGAGCTAGGGCAAGTCAGTTGTCACTTTTTTGCCTGTGCCGCAAAATATCAAACTGAGCAGTTTTGCATGCAACATGTTGTACAGCTGGAAGGAAAGGAGATAGATGCGAGTGCGTTTTGCAGTGAAGGAGAGGCACGGAGAAGGCAAGATTCAGCGAGACAATTCCGGGCTATGACCTTACCTGAGGGATGTAGGTTGAGATGTTTGTCAGTTTTTTGCCTGTACCGCAAAATGGCGAATTGAGCAGTTTTGCATGCAACATGTTGCACAGAAGAAGGGAAAGGAGGTAGAGGCGAGTGTGTTTTGCAGTGAAGGAGAAGCAAGGAGAAGGCAAGATTCAGCAAGGTAATTCCAGGCTAGCACCTTCCCTTAGGGAGCTAGGTCGAGACGTTTGTCTCCTTTTTTGACTGTGCTGCGATATGATGAATTGAGCACTTTTGTATGGAACATGTTGCCCAGCCGAATGGAAGGGACGTAGACGCAAGTCCATTTTGCAGTGAAGGAGAGGCACGGGGAAGGGAAGATACTGCGAGACAATTCAGGGTAGCAGCTTTCCAGAGGGATTTAGGGAGATACGTTGGTCACATTTTTGCCTGTGGGAGGTCCCAGATGACTGGAGACTTGCCAATGTGACACCCACCTATAAGAAGGGGAGGAAGGATGATCCAGGGAACTACAGGCCTGTCAGCCTGACCTCAGTCCAGGGAAAGATTATGGAACAATTCATTTTGAGGGTGATCACACAGCAAGTGCAGGACAAGGGGGGGATCAGGCCCAGCCAACATGGGTTCATGAAGGGCACGTCCTGTTTAACCAACCTTATCTCCTTCTATGACCAGGTGACCCGCCTAGTGGATGAGGGCAAGGCGGTGGATGTTGTCTACCTGGACTTCAGGAAGGCATTTGACACCATTTCCCACAGCATTCTGCTGGAGAAGCTGGCAGGTCATGGCATAGACAGGAGGACTCTTCGCTGGGTTAGAAACTGGCTGGACGGCCAAGCCCAGAGGGTGGTGGTGAACGGAGTAAAATCCAGTTGGCAACCAGTCACAAGCGGTGTCCCTCAGGGCTCAGTTTTGGGACCCATCTTGTTTAATATATTCATCAATGACCTGGATGAGGGAATTGAATGTACCCTCAGTAAATTTGCAGATGACACAAAATTAAGCACAAATGTCAATCTGCTTGAGGGTAGGAAGGCTCTGCAGCGGGATCTGGACAGGCTGGAGAGATGGGCTGAGCTCAATTGTATGGAGTTTAACAAAGCCAAGTGCCAGGTCATGCACTTCGGTCACAACAACCCCCAGCAACACTACAGGCTTGGGGAGGAGTGGCTGGAGAGCTGCCTGGCAGGAAAGGACCTGGGGGTGTTGGTCAATAGCCGGCTGAACATGAGCCAGCAGTGTGCCCAGGTGGCCAAGAAGGCCAATGGCATCCTGGCCTGTATCAGAAACGGTGTGACCAGTAGGAGTAGGGAGGTGATCGTACCCCTATACTCGGCACTTGTGAGACCACACCTTGAGTACTGTGTCCAGTTTTGGTCACCACAGTACAGGAGGGACATTGAGGTGCTGGAGCGAGTGCAGAGGAGGGCAACAAGGCTGGTGAAAGGGCTGGAAAGCATGCCCTATGAGGAGCGGCTGAGGGAACTGGGTTTGTTTAGTCTGGAGAAGAGGAGGCTGAGAGGAGACCTTATCGCCCTCTACAACTACCTAAAAGGAGGTTGTAGAGAGGCTGGTGTTGGTCTCTTCTCTCAAATTAGTAATGATAGGACGAGGGGGAATGGACTAAAGTTGCGTCAGGGGAAGTTTAGATTAGATATTAGGAGGAAATTCTTCACTGAGAGGGTAGTTAGGCACTGGAACAGGCTGCCCAGGGAGGTGGTGGAGTCACCATCCCTGGAGGTGTTTAAAGAACGATTAGATGTGGAGCTTGAGGATATGGTGTAGTGGTTAGAGAAATGCTAGGACAAAGGTTGGACTTGATGACCCTGGAGGTCCTTTCCAACCATAATGATTCTATGATTCTATTCTATGATTCTATATGACGTCAGCTCAACTATAAAGGGAGAGGGCAGGAGGAAGATGGGGGGGCATTCTGCTTTGTTCTCCAAGCGGCTGCTTTGTGTTCCTGGAGCCCTGCTTCCTGGACTTGGCCCGACATCACCTGTGGACGGGAAGTAGAAAATAACATCTTATCTATCATAACCCGCACCCCTTTGCTTTGTGTCTTATTCTCTCCCTGTGTGCCGTGCTGAAGGGGGTCGGGGGGAGTGATAGAAGGGCTTGGTGGGTACCTGGTGCCAAGCCAGGGTCAACCCACCACACAAGGCAAACAAACAACACTAACTATGGCAGTAACAACAAACAGCACCAGGAACCCAGTCCCAACCTCTCGGGCAGCTCCCAATGAGAAGGGAGAGTGCGATGGTCTCCCTGCCACTCCGGAGTGAGCTCAGTCCCTACATGGCAATGGTTGATGAAAAGCCCTCTTCACAAACCCCCCTGGGCAGCCAATTCTGGTGTCCAGCAGGATCCCTGGGAGACAGCAGGAGAAGAAGGAGAAACAAGAGATGCAGCAGGGATGGCCTCTCTCCAAGCTGATCCTGGTGCCCATCAGGATCCTCCGAAAACAGCAGGGGTAGAAGGAGAGCAGGAGCCACAGTGGCGACGACTTCTCTCCACCACCAGGGCAGCCTCTCTTCCCTTCAAATGCAGGTAGGAAAAAAAAGAGCCCTAGGGGCTTCAACCAACCCCTTTATTCAGTGACTGGCTGGACCCCTCCCCCTGTAGCCAGGCCTTTTTGTCTCTCTTAAGCACAAAAATTTATCTCCTTGGTGAACAAGTATGGAAAAATTCTTTAAGAGGAAAAGGAAAACAGAAGAACTCCCCAAAACCCCAACACACATCCTTGAACACTCCTGGACTATACCGTAACGTACATCCAAGAAACTTCAGGCGTTTCTGGGAGTCGGTTAAATTGCAGGCTCTAGAGGCATGCAATTGGGATCTATTAGAAAAAGTTGCAATGCCAGACAGAACAGGGGAATCTATGCAGGATCAGAAGGTTGCTGCAAGGCCTCAAGAGGGTGTGCCAGTGGTTCAAGGTGATAGTAACACCCCACAAGGGGATGTCCAAGCCTATCCTGTGTTTAAGGCTGTCCCAAATACAGATCAAAATGATAAACATCATGTTATTGCTTGGAGGGTTGTACAGGATTTTCAATCAAAACTGGCACAATATGGGGTTGGTTCTCCTGAAGTCATGCAACTTATTAGAGTGCTGAATACTGATCTGCTTGCTCCATTTGATATTAAGCACTTAGGTCAAATCCTATTTCAACCTGTGCAATTTGCAGTTTTTGAGACTACCTGGAGAAAGATGGCTAATAAGGTTGAACTACAGAATAAGCAGTTACCTCCCACTGACGTTAGATGTGAAGCTGGAGTAGATGACCTTATGGGAATTGATCACTTCTCTAATCCTGATGTCCAGGCCACCTGGCCCCCTCAAATCCTAGAACAAGCTCAAAAGGTTAGCATGGGAGCTCTATTGAAGGCCATAGACATGGCTACTCCTAAAACACGGTATGTGAAAATATGTCAGGGGCAGACAGAGCCATTTTTATCCCTCATGGAGAACGTTGTTGCTGCCCTTGAAAAGCAGGTTGAAGATGACTTGTTAAGGAAGATGATGTGCATACAATTAGCAAGAGACAATCCCAACGATGAGTGTAGAAAGATGATAGATGCTCTACCAGGGGAGCCTACACTCACAGATATGGTTGAAGCCTGCACTAAGGTGGGGTCTTGGAACCATAAAAGGTCTGCTTTGGCTGCATTTCTGCCGTCTGTTCATGCATCTTCTGATTGTGAACCAAAGCAGTCCAAAGCCGGGAGCAAACGGAAAAGGGCTATACTGAGGCAAAAGGAAAACACAGGGACTCCCCAGTGCAAGAGGTGTGGTAGGCCAGGTCATTGTACAGAATATTGCAGATCTCTGCGCCATGCCGATGGTTGACCTTTGCTGGGAAACTCACACTGGGGTGCAAAAAGTGGGAATTGCTCTCCGAGGCAGATGTTCCCACAGGGAATGGCACAGACACAGGCCTACTTAGCCACCTTAGAAACAGCAGCCCAGGATCAGACAGGGTTGATGTCTACACCACAACAACAGTTGTCCTAGAATCTAGTCATATTTATAAGGTCCCCTTGGATGCATATGGACCCCTATGTCAGGGACTCAGCGCAATGCTCATGGGAAAACCTAATGTTACTGATCGAGGGATTTTTGTCACCCAGAAGTTATTGATGCTGACTTTGCAGGCCAGATTCATGCTATGGTTTCCATGACCATCCCCCCTGTCACTATCCCCGAAGACTTGCATTGCTCAATTAATGCCTTTTAAGTCGTGTGTCCCCAGGACAGAACAAGTTCCCGAAAATAGTGGCAATGGATCTACAGGATTTCTGCAGATTTTCTGGGCTGCAGACATATATAGCCAAAGGACACAGATGACATGTACCCTAAAAATGCTCATCTGCCTCAGGCTCAGCTTTGAGGTTTGATCAATACGGGTGCCGATGCAACGATTATCTCTTTCTCTGCATGGCCTCCTTCATGGCCTTTAGCCCCTGTGGGATCAGCCATCGCAGGGTTAGGAGGAACGCACAGAGCTATTTAAGCAAATGGCCTGTAATGGTAAAAGACCCAGAGGGACATGCAGCTACAATTCGGCCTTATGTTACTACCGCTCCAACCAACGTCTGGGGGTGGGATGTGTTGGCAGCTTGAGGGGTACAAAATGGGACAAATTTTTGATAGGGGTCACTGTGTGTAAGGGCGCACAGTATCCTACACTGCCTCTGCGGTGGCTAACTAACAGACCAATCTGGGAATCGCAGTGGCCCCTACCAAATGAGAAATTAGTCGCCCTTCGTCAGCTGATTCAGGAACAGTAACAACAGGGACACATGGAGCCTTCTACTAGTCCCTGGAATACTCCTGTTTTCATAATTAAGAAGAAATCAGGGAAATGGAGATTCAAATAATCCTGTTATTCTGAATCATTTTCTCTCATTGCAGTCTTCAGGCGAGAAGCACCTGCCCCACGTGCAAGTCTGGGTATGGGATCTACTCACCAACAATTGGGAAGGCCTGCATGAGCTTATTGCTTGGGGTCATGGGTATGCTTGCGTTTCCACAGATACTGGGGTACAGTGTCTACCTGCAAGATGCGTTCACCTTGACCTGTGGCACCAGAGGCAGAACAGGCAACCTCCAAATGATGACCAGAATACAGATCATCAATCAAATGATCCTTCTGGTGATGACCAGGATACAAACTATCAGGCAGATGGTTCTTCTACAAGCAGAGACTGGGATGGTCCTTCCACAAGCAGAGACTGAACTTTAATTTTCTTTTGTTATGGAGTCAGAAAGATAAAGCCCTTAAGGCTATATTTAGAATTAATAACTGATGTAAATTTCTATTTAAGATTAATACCTGGTAGAAATGTGATGTAGGGCTGGGATTGCTATATGTATCTCCCATGGCATCGCTGGAGACTCTCTGTCCACTTTAAAGCAGCATCTGATTTGGGCTCTCTTTGGTAACTGGCCATTACCAAATAGATCCCTTATGCTGCGTTTGTTCTCTCTTCTGCAAGGCTATCTGCAGAGGATTACAAACAATACCTTTTTGGTCTTTAAACAAAAAGGGGGAATTGTGGATGCTGAAAAGCTGTTAGCAGAGGGATTTTCTCAGGCTCTCACAATATTTGGTGAGAGTCCTGCCTTTCTCACACGTTATGAGAAACTGTAGGATGGTTTTTGTAAGTTACGCCAACACCTGGTGTTTTGTTAAGTTCTGTTTATGGTACACTGGAAAAATATTTTGAAATGGGTGTTGTAGGACTTCAGCCAATCACCCTAGGAGATGGCTGTTCAGTGACCAATCAGCTTAAGAGGCTAGGGTATATAAAATGGGGTATATAAAACAGGGTTATAAAATAATAAAGTTGCTTCTTTTGCTTTCTCTTACTGAATTTATGTGTTGCTGCATTTCTCCGCTCCTGGTATTAACAGCAACACTTTGAAGAAGAGGCACAGAGAAGGGAAGATTCAGTGAGAGAATTCCTGGCTAGCACCTGTTCTGAGGGAGCTATGACGAATCGTTTACATGTTTTGCAAAAAGTGCTTCAGAATCACAAATTCAGCTCCTCAGAAGACATGACGTCGCACAGATGAATTGAAAGGAGGTAGCTGCAGATGCATTATGCAGGGAAGGAGAGGCATGGAGAAGGGAAGATTCAGTGAGAGAATTCAGGGCTAGCACCTTTCCTGAGGGAGCTAGAGCGAGACATTTGTCACTTTTTTGACGACACCGCAGAATTATAAATCGAGCACTTTTGCATGCAATATGTTGCCCAGCCAAATTGAAAGAAGGTAGTCATGAGTGCGTTGTGCAGTGAAGGAGAGGCACGGAGAAGGGAAGATTCAAAAAGAGAATTCCTAGCACATTTCCTGAGAGAGCTAGGACAAGACATTTCTAAGCTTTTTTCACTATGCTTCAGAATTGCTAATTGAGCACCTTGGATGGCATGATGCGGCAATACAGGAGAGGCACAGGGAAGGGAAAATTCAGGAAGAGAATTCTGGGATAGCACCTTTCCTGAAGTAGCTAGGTTGAGACATTTGCTTTTTTTTCTAAAAGTCCTTCAGAAGTTCAAATTAAGAACCTTGCACAGCCGAATTGAAAGGAGGTATCCACGAGTGTGTTGTGCAGTGAAGGAGAGGCACAGAGAAGGGAAGATTCAGCCAGAGAATTGCAGGCTAGCAAGAGACCCGAGGGAGATAAGAGGAGGCATTTTAAAGCTTTTTTTAAAACATTATTTAGAATCACAAATTCAGCTTTAGGAAAATCAACATGTTGCACAGCTGAATTGTAAGAAGGTGGACACAGATGCACTGTGCACTGAATGAGAGGAACAGAGAAAGGAAGATTCAGTGAGAGAATTCTGGGCTAGTACCTTTTCTGAGGGTGCTAGGATGATTTGTGTCATATTTTTGAAAAAGTTCTTCAGTATCGCAAATTCATCACTTGGGATGGCACGATGTTGCACAGTTGAATAGAATGGAGGTCGCTGCAGATGCATTGTGCAGTGAAGGAGAGGCACAGAGAAGGGAAGATTCAGTGAGAGAATTCCAGGCTAGCACCTTTCCTGAGGGAGCTAGGGCAAGACGTTTGTAAGCTCTTCTGACAGTGCCTCAGAATCCCAAATTGAGCACTTTTGCATGCAACACATTGCATGATGTCTAAGATGTTTTGTCCATAAGTATTACTCATTCCCCATTGCTGAATTGCCTTTTGTGCTTCTCACACTAATCTCCAGTCCATTGGACTCCAGTTCCTTGCTTGTGGATTGTTAGGGTCCACTATCACTGGATAAGTTTCCTCAGCTACCATTGCCTGTGTCAGAAACATGCCTTCTACAACATCATTTTTTATAAAACCTTTCCATATTTGAATGGGGTTATAGCCTCCCCCAATCCCATCCACCTGTTCCTCTACTTCTTGCTTTCGTTCCTCCCCGATCCCCATCCTTGGCGGATCAGTCAATCTTCTCATGCCTCGATATCTGTCCCAATATTTGTCCTGATATCTGTCCCGATATCCATCCTGATATCTGTCCGAGTCCAAGATCTTATCCAACACTTGCAATATGTCTTTTAGTTGCACTCCTTGCCACATGAGCTCGTCAAAAAGATTGAATTGGAGGTGGGCTTTCTGGTGGGGGGGGGGGGGAAAAGAGCCCCACCGGGGGGGGGGGGGGGGGGGGGGGTAGGGGCCATTTGGGGAGGTATTGAGGAGGGGAAGGTAAGGAGGGGTTTGCAGAAGAGTCATCTGCAGGGCAGGATGAGTCATTTCCAGGGCAGAAGTTAGCCTTGCCCAAAGGTATAGCCTGTGGCAGGTCGATTTCCATTTCGATGGGGGCTGAGGGGATCACAGGATAGGGAGGGACTGACTAGCGAAATCGAGCTCATTATCACCCCCAAAGAACCTCAGTGGATGTGTGGGGCATTCTAATGGAGTTGGTTGAAAAGCGGCTTCGGCGGCAGCTGCGATCTTACACTCCGCCTTTAAATCTCCTAATGTATCGACTATCTGCTTCCAGGTCCTGCTCATGTCCACCGCATGCCAAGACCCATTAGACACTGATTCCCATAAGTCTTTTCCTATTTCTTTCTATATATCCACATTAAAAACCATACTAGTCTCTTTAAAATGTCCTCTTTTTTTGTCCCCCGGTCAATATGCCCTCTAATGCCCGTTTTTCCACTTTTATCCCTTTCTTAGAAAGGATATGCTTCAGAATGTCTCTTGCCTTTTCTTCTTCTTTAGTACTATTGGCTCCCATTCTGAACCTTGCTGCCACTTACATTTTCTTCCAGCACGCTGATTTGTCTGTTACCACGTCTCTCTTGGGTGCCCAGTTATGGTCCTGCAATCTCCTGACCGCAGTGAGTCCCCTGCCTTTTCTTTTTCCTCTGACTCTGATCCTGTAGGATCGTATCACGTCAGGGTCACCAAATGTAGCATGCAGAGATGGACACTGACAGCGCAGCCAATATGGTTGTAATTAGAAGTCACTTTATTAAGTGCAACAGGCTATATTTATACATGAGAAAATACTGATCAGGAAACCAGGTCACTTCTAATGGCCCCACATTCAAACACTTTGCATGATTTTGCAAAGCTGAACTATACGGAGGTATCTGAAGATATGTTGTGCAGTGAACAGGAGGCACAGAGAAGGGAAGACTAAATGAGAGAATTCTGGGCTAGCACCTTTCCTGAGATGTTTGCATGTTTTTCTAAAAAGTGCTTCAGAATCGCAAATTGGGCTCCTCAGAAGGCACGATGTTCCACAGCCGAATTGAAAGGAGGTAGCTGCAGATGTGTTGTGCAGTGAAGGAGAGGCACGGAGAAGGGAAGATTCAGTGATACAGTTCTGGGCTATCAGCATTATTGAGCATGCGACTAGGAGTCCTTTATAAGCTTTATTCACCATGCTTCATAATCGCGAAATCAGCACTTGAGAAGACAACACTTGGCACAGCAGAATTTAAAGGAGGTAGCCACAGATGCTTTTTGCAGTGAACAAGAGGCTTGGAGAAGGGAAGGTTCAGTGAGATGATGTCAGGTTATCATTTTTCCTGAGGGAGCTAGGACGAGACATTTGAATGTTTTTCTAAAAGTGCTTCAGAATCGCGAATTCAGCAGTTGGGAGGTCATGATTTACAGAGACGAATTGAATGGAGGTAGCTGCAAATGCATTGTGCAGTGAACAAGAGGCATGGAGAAGGGAAGATTCAGTGAGAGAATTTCTGGCTAGCACCGTTAGTGAGGGTGCTAGTAGGTGACATTTGTAAGCTTTTCTTAACCGTGCTTCAGAATTGCAAATTCAGCATTTGGAAAGTCACGATGTTGCACAGACAACTTGAAAGAAGGTAGCCACAGATGCTTTGTGCAATGAATGAGAGGCTCGAAGAAGGGAAGATTCAGTGAGAGAATTCCAGGCTAGCACCTTTCCTAATGGAGCAAGGACAAGATGTTTGAATGTTTTTCTAAAAGTGCTTCAGAATTGGGACTTCAGCACTTCGGAAGGCATGATGTTGCACAGACAAATTGAAAGGAGGTAGACACAGATGCATTGTGTAGTGAACAGGAGGCACGGAGAAGGGAATATTGAGTGAGATAATTCTGGGCTAGCACCGTCAATGGGGGTGCTACTAGGAGATGTTTGTAAGCTTTTTTTGACAGTGCTTCAGATCGGGAATTCAGCACTTGGGAAGGCAACACCTTGCACAGCTGAATTGAAAGGAGGTAGCCACAGATGCATTGTGCGGTTAAGGAGAAGTATGGAGAAAGGAAAATTCAGTGAAAGAATTCCGGGCTGGCACCTTTAATAAGGGCACTAACAGGAGATGTTTTAAAGCTTTTTAAAACATTATTTAGAATCACGAATTCAGCTTTAGGAAACACAACATGTTCCACAGCCAAATAAAAGATGTTAGCCACAGATGCTTTGTGCAGTGGAGAAGGGAAGATTCAGTGAGGCAATTCTGGGCTAGTACCTTTCCTGAGGGAGCTATGGCAAGATGTTTCCATGTTTTTCAAAAAGTGCTTCAGAATAGCAACTTCAGCTTTTGGAAAGGCATGATTTTGCAAAGCTGAACTATACGGGGTATTCACAGATGTGTTGTGCAGTGAATGGGAGGCACAGAGAAGGGAAGATTCAGGGAGAGAATTCCGGGCTAGCACCATTAATCAGTGCTCTAATAAGAGTCTTTTGTAAGCTTTTGTCACCATGCTTCAGAATCGGGAATTCATCACTTGTTAAGGCACGATGTTGCACTGCCAATATGAAAGGAGGTAGTCATAGATGTATTGTGCAGTGAAGGATAGGCATGGAGAAGGGAAGATTCAGCAAGAGTATTCCGGGCTAGCACCTTTCCTGAGGGAGCTAGGGTGAGACGTTTGGATGTTTTTCTATAAGTGCTTCAGAATCACAAATTGAGCTCCTCGGAAGGCACAATGTTGCACAGACAAATTGAAAGGAGGTAGACATGAGTGCATTGTGCAGTGAAGGACAGGCATAGAGAAGGGAAGATTCAGCAAGACAATTCTGGGCTAGTACTGTTAATGAGGGCACTAATAAGAGACCCGAGGGCAACATGCTGGTGGGGGTGGTCATACCGTCCCTCTCGTACCACACCTCTTCCCTGCACTGTGGCCCCATGTCCCCTTGTTTGCTAAGAGGCTTTACAGCAGCTCCCCCAGGTCTCCGA
Source organism: Todiramphus chloris collaris (assembly GCA_025345505.1). NCBI lineage: Eukaryota > Metazoa > Chordata > Aves > Coraciiformes > Alcedinidae > Todiramphus > Todiramphus chloris. The sequence continues at coordinate 15,155 of JANVCC010000269.1, forward strand.
GCCCCATGCGATATCCTCCTGTTCATTTTGCCGGGCTGACCCATTCTCCACCCTCACACCACAGGGTTGCTCCCCCCGTCCCTGTCCTGTACCATCTCACAGAGAGATAGTCTCAGTTTCTACAGTCATGATGGCACCAACCTGGCCTGGCACAGCCTGGCTCATCTCAGCTCGACCATAACCCCAGTATCGCGATGCTCCCCCGCAGCCACCTGGCAGGGACCTCCCCTGCTGCCCGTCACTGCCTGCAGCCAATGTGTAGCAGGGGCGGGGAGGGTGAGGAGCCGTGCCTAGAAACTGCTGCAGTGAGAGGTACCTGCTGGTGGTGGGGTGTGCTTGATTCATCTCCCTTCCCACTCCCAGACATGTGTGGGGTGCTGCTGCTCTACCCCAGGTTAGTGGGTCGCTTTAGTGGGGGGCTTCCGCTGGCTCCCCGCGCTATGGTGCAGCCCAGCAGTGTGCTGTGGAGCTGTTTCTCAGGGGGTATTGCTGTTTTCCCCACCCTGTTCACCTGTGCTTGTTGTGGAGGGTGAACGGTGGGAGGGCTCAGGTGTGTGCAGGAACTGTGGGGAGCGGTGGGGCACTCCCGAGCCCACTGCCGAGCGCAGGCCTGTCATGCAGGCAGAGAACCAGGCAGCGTGCTCCAGAACCCCTCCTGCGTCCAGCACAGGGGTGCGAGGATTGGCATTTTCCTAGCCCCTGACCAGTCATGAAGGGAAGCATCTGCACAGGGGGCGTGTGGAGGAAATGAGGAGCTGTTTCCGTCGGGGTGGAGCAGCAGCAGGAGGGGTACTGGGGATGCCCATCGGTGGTGCCTTCCACACATCACCAGAAGAAGCAGGTCTCCCTCGAGCCACTTGGAGGTACTTTGATCTTCACTGCACAACACAATTTATAACTTCCTGTCCCAATCTGTACTTTAAATAGGAAAATCCATGTATCTATTGCTCAGGTGCTGCCATCATATGAGAGGACACAAATTCAAAAGCCTGTGCAAGAGCTACATCTACTTCTGATGACTGTACCTGAAATAGACAAAAAATCCTATTTTGTCATAAACTTGTTGTGTACTTGAATCTTACAGTTTCCACTGACTCCAAAGGAACAGTTCTGTTTACAGGTCTGTATGTTCTGGGTTAAAAAATAAAAATGGAGCTCAACATCATCAGTTTTCCAACTGACAGAGCTGCCTGTATCCATCCAATTCCAATCTGCACTTCTCTGACACTCCTTTTTCAGGATTTTTGTTACAGGCTGGATTCCATTCAGGGAAAAAAAAAAAAAATTCTTTATCTACATAGGGCAGTTGTCAGGATGATTGAACTAGAGAATTACCGGGTTTTTAACTGCAGTAATGTGGCTCTTGCATCTATTTTTTGAACTACAATGACCATCTCTGCACTGCTTTTCACACTGTTTTGATCGGACTGGCTGTTTGCCCACATGCTTTATTGTATTTATGTTCTGTTGTGAGTTGGACACTCCAAAATTACTGGGGCTGTCTGGATGATGGTCCCCAAAAAGTGGGTGAGGAAAAAGCCTGAGTTCACACAAATTGAGAAGAAATTATGAGGACTGGATGGGGATTCCTTTAGCCTGCCTCCCATCCCAGTTAATTCTGCATTTCTATGTAGCATATCTAGAATAATCAGGCTTTTACTTCAGTTCATCAGAACAGGTCTGTAATGCGCAAATTCTGAAAAGAGATTCTTTTCAGTGCCAATCTCAGAATGCCATTTGATTTCTGGTCAGTAGAAAGATACCAAAAATGCATTTGAGAAATAGGAAAAATGTGTCCTAGGAGGCAAGTGGCACAGAAGTATTAAGAAAATGTGAACATTGCTAACTTCAGGTGTACCTCAGAATCATAACAGAGCAATAAGGACAACAAAACAAATGCTGAGCATATAAGGGGAGATATAAAGTGAAGTTCTACATCCACGGTATCCTTGTAGGGCACTTGACTTCACAAGAAAGGGCTGCTTTCATCCAGGCTCCAGACAGATAAAAGTCTATGTCCTCAGACAACTACAATATCAGAAGGCATAGCTCTGATGAATATAAGCAGTTTATATAAGCAGCTGTGTTTCCTTTAGCATTTTCAAGTACAGGGCCACTGAACGCTGTTGCTGGTTGTCACCTTCCCTTGGCAGACCTTTCACAGTCCCAAGAAATCTGGAGTTCCCACCTTTGCTTTCCCTACATCAGATTTCTCAATGCCCCATCCAGCTTGCCCTTGAACACTTCCAATGATGCAGAATCCACAATTCTGTGCAGTATGTTCCAGTGTTTCACTACTCTGATTAAAAAGTTCTTCCTTATACGCATTCAAAATCTTTCTGCTTAAAACTGTTGCCTCTTCTCCTGTCACTATAGGGTCCAGTAAAAATTCTTTCTTCATCTTTCTGATAAGCCCTTTAAGTATCGAAAGGCCACAATAATGTTCCCTTAGAGCCGTTTCTTCTCCAATCTAAACAACCCCATCTCCCTCAGCCTTCCTTAGTAAGGGAGATGTTCCAGTCCTTGGATCATTTTCATGGTGCTCCTCTGGATCCATTCTAACAGGTCCATATCTTTCTTGTACTGGTGACTCCAGAACTGGATACAGTGCTCTATGTGGGGTCTCATGAGAGCAGAATAGAAGGGTAGAATCAGATCTCTCAACCTGCTGGCCATGCTTCTTTTGACACAGTGGATGATAGGATTGGCTGTCTGGGCTGCAAGCACACATTGCCAACTTGTATCCAGTTTTCTTCCACCAGTATCCCCAAGTCCTTCTCCACAGCACTGCTGTCAATCCATTAATCCCCGAGTCTGGACTGATACTGGGAATTGCCCCAGCCCAAGTTATTCTACCTCATAAGGTTCACGTGGGCTCAGACCTCAAGCCTGTCAAGGTCCCTCTGGGTAGCTGTCTCCTCCCACTCAGTGGACAATGAGGGAGGTGAATTGTTATGATCCCCTAAAAGTGGCTATCCTTCCATGACAGGGCAACAAAAGCAGTAGAGTCATGACAATGACTCAGAGGAACAATACAGAACAATTTATTGTAACAGTTAGTTAACTTTTATGGATAAAAGTACTTTGGCACGGGAGTTATTTTCTAAAATCAGGATGCATTAATCAAACAAAAATGAGAAAAAAAGAGAAATAGGATAGAAAGATGGGGTGGGGAGAGGAGAGAGAGAGAAGAGAGTATTACAGGTAGAGGAAAGATAACACCCTAGGATCCAGCAACATCTCATGTAGTCCAGGTCTTCAGATCTTGAATTCCAATCAATATACTAACATCCTTCTATACACTTGTAGAATGCATGGCATTCCTCAATTTGCATGGGAAGCAGAGGGAGGTGGTGCTAATTTACACAGAAAGGTAGATGAGGTAATTACATTATCTCACATGTGCAAGAGGGGGAAGGGTAACCGCAATTGAATTACCACTAGATGACCCTCTGGTGAGTCACATAGCCAACCTGCTTGTGCAGGGGAGTAGGGACATCCATCCTGAGCAGGCCTTTCTTATTCCCTGCTTCCACCACAATGTGTCTCCTCAAGGACAAAGTTTATGTGCACTCGCAACTGTTCGAGACATTTCCCAGGGAGGCTCAGGGGGCTGTCTCCATTCCTCCCATGGCATTCCTCTTATCAAGGTCTTTGTTGTTTCACATCCTCCTTTGAGTTCATTCAGGAGGATTTATGGTCCTGTTAAAGATAGGGCTCATTTTAGCTTTCCATCTGGCCTTCCACAATAGCATCCCTTCCCTATAGTATATCAACTGCACCACTCAGCTCAGGTGTTGTCTATAATCTTGTGTGTGTACTTAATTCTGCTATCTATGTCATTTATGAAAGTATTAAGTACTATTGGTCTCAGTACTGATGAGAGGAATATATATATACACAACACCCAGCAACAGCTATGCAGAAGTTTAAACAAATTTGTATTTTTGGTGTCTTTTATCTGCTTCTTTAGATTGAGCTTACGTGCTTATAATTGGTCTGGTTATGTGGCCCATTTCAACACCTGTAAGAGTACCAGGGCCTTAAGACCACTTTCACATTATTATTCTCTCTTTAACAGATGATTAAAGATGGTTATGTAAGATAACATTCTTGAAACTACAAAAATGATGTAGTCTTTAGCAACATAGTCCAGGAAACCACAGAACAAGTCTGAAATTCGGAGCAAGCCAAGACCCAACAAGGTGAAAAGTGCAAGGATGAGGAAGATTTTGATCTTCCTCCCAGAGACCACCAGAGGATGACAAGAGCCCACTACCACAAGGATGTGTGCATGTGATAAAAGGTGGAGAGTTATAATAATGGTTTCTTAGAATCCTACTGAATATGCAATAGGTTTAAGGGAAATGTAATTCATATGTATGTAATCTCTCTATAAGAAATGATTGTTTCTTAATCCTGGTGCTCACGTTAGGAGGAGAGATCCCCCATGTGCCTGACACTGCAATAAAGAATGCCTGCTTAATAACTCTTGATGCAGTGAAAAACTCAATAACCTAAGTTATTAAGCAGGCATTCTTTATTTTGTGGCGCCGGACACACAGGGTGCTCCTCCAAATGTGCACGCAAGCTAGGTACACAGTTTATATGCAGGCTAAACATACATATTCATTATATTTCTTAGAAAGGGCAGTCTTATACTAATGAGTTCCTAGAATTCATTTACATAGTCTGAGCATGCGTAATAAAATTAGGGTTAGGGTCTTTTCTCCCCTCGGTGGTCTTCCATGACCTCTGGTGGACCTTGCTAATCTTTGTTTATCACTTAACTAGAAAAAATAACCTTGGAAGTTTTAACTGAGAACTGAAAACTGATGTTTAAAACACTCTGGGCAAAATCCTTAAAAACTGAAGGGATGTTTATCAATAAAACCCAAATTCTAGAAAATCCTCAACTCTTTCCATGATTTACACAAAGTATCTACTTATCTTCACAACATCTTTAACAAAATGTCAACAAACTCTCATATATTATTCTTCTGCTTATTCTGATACAAACATTTGGTCATTGCCTCAGTGTAGGGTTGAGCAGACATATTTTTGACCACTGAAGTTTCAGAGTATGGTTCATAGACTGACATTTATCATGCTGAAGCTCTACAGGACCTTTAATGTACTTCAAACAGTCACTTCCACTGTCAGCTCATCTTTTTCAGAGCCTAGAAACAGCTAGTAGAAGTCTTCAAGATTGACAGCTGTGTTTGGACTATATTAGTATCTACTGAACAGACACAAACCCACCTTTAGGTGTATCTGATTATTGATCATTAGAATTTCAGATTTTGTACAGAATTCACGTGAGCGGCAGCTGCACTGCATTGGACACCATAAAACACATCTTAGAGAGCAGCTTTTACCCAGAGAGCTGACAGTATAAATCTGGCACTGCAAACACAGCTTCTCTGTGTGAGAGCTAGATTTTGGGATTCCTCCACTGGCCATATTCCTCTACTGCAGAAAGTCACTCAACCTCTACACACACTGAGGCAGCTACTCCTTTTTTTTTAATCCAGGAAAAAATACGAATATGGATGGAAACATCTCAGTACTGAGACTTGAACCATGGGAAGACTGTTGGACCATGTCCCAAACAACTGTTTAACTTTGGAGGAAAAACAAAGAGTGAAATTGCCCAAGGTCACTCAACAGAGAAATGACACTGGAATCCAGGTCTCTGTGTCATTGCATAATTTTGTCATAAGACTCAAATTTAGTTGGGTTATCATCTGAAAAAAAACTGGGATCTGAGTGACTTTAAACTGAATCAGTAAAATTAATTGTTTCCGAAGGAAATGCCCCTAAAGAGATTAAATCACTTCAGAGCAGTAATGGAAAGGCTATGAGAGTGGATGAGCTGAGTTAGTGAACAGGTTATTTCTCTGACCCCTAGCTGATGACAATGTAGGACACTTGAAAACTACTGCCCTACTTTTTCCAAGTAATGACAAATGAGTACTCTGCTTAGCTTAGGACTCAAGCCCCTGTTCAGAGATAGTATTTATTTGATTTTAGAATTTAATTGAAGGCTATGTCTGATTTCAGAGAAAGACTTTCATCTTAGAAGAAATACAAAATTCCGGTTTAGACTCACCTCCAAGAAGAGGGAAATAGACTGGGTTTTTGTTCTAGAACATATATCAGATGTATCATACACAGAAGAGAAGCAGTCACCCTGACAGAAATCCTGCCAGCAGAAAGAGGAGCTGAGTTCAGACTAACCAAGTACACTAGGGAAGAGGCAAGAGTGAGAAGACCTGGTGAAGTGAGGGGACAGTGTCCTGCTTGAAAGATAAAGAAGCAAGTTGAGCAACCCTTGTAAATACTTTGTAATTCTTTACAATGTCCTGGGGCCTCCTGAGGTAAGAGACGGGATGTTGAGACACTAAAGGTGGAACAGCCATGAGGCTTGACAGCTTTATGGGCCCTAGCTCATCTTGCATGGTCTGTAGATAAGAGAAACTAACCTAAACAAAGTAGGATCTCATTGTTAACAAAGAGGGGCTACTAGAGATAAGCCGGACCACAACAGTTCTGCAATTAGAAGCCTGTGAAACATCAGCATTTTTAACCAAAGGTGAAAAGTACACTGTGAGGAAAACTGGGAGCCTTCCTCCCGAAGACCCCTGAAGACCCCGGCCCACACCACCAGGTGGCAGTGCGCAAGCACCAATGGGAGGAGGCCTATGTTAATGAGTTCCCAGAACCCATTATAATAATCCAACCCCATATAATGAATATGTAGCTAACTCTGTTGAATATGCATGATTCAGTGTAATAAATACCTGCCTGCTGGACACCTCAGTGTGCAAGTTTGGAGGAGCAATCCCCCTTGCGCCTGGAGCCATAATAAACATACCTGCTTTATAACCTTTCATGGGTTGTAGAGTTTGATTTCCGCATGTCACTAGTGTGGCATAGGCTTTTAGAGTATTACTGTGGACTCAATGTGAGATTAGAATGTGGCTCAGGAACTGGATTCAGGAACTCATGTATTGGGTAGAAGAACAGACAGAGTACTCCTCAGATGCCAGCCACTGAAGAAAAGGCTTAACCCTTATGGTGCCTCTGCTTTCTTTATACTAAATATGACATACATGGAATGGAATACGTTATTGGTCAGGTTTGGGTCACCTGTCTGGTTCTGTCCACACTGGTCCAAGAGATACTCCATATGTAATCTCTTGTTTGATTTGTTCAAAGGCTTGTTGTTGTTCAGGGCCCCATTTAAACCCAATTTTTTTCAGGTCACTTCATAGAGAGGTCTCACAATCTGCTTGCAACTGAGAATATGCATTTTACAGAAACCCACAATGTCTAAGGAGGCTTGTGTTTCCTTTTTCTTAGTTAATGGGCACATAGCTGTTATTTTGTTAATTAAATCCACTGGAATATGGCAGTACCCATCTTTCAGTTTAACTCCCCAAAACTGAATCTCTCATGCAGGTCCCTTGACCTTGCTTCTTTTTGGCTTCCAAAAGAATTTTGATTTTCTCACACTTTTCAAGAAACTCTTCTGCTGGGTTGCCCCATATGATGATGTATCGCCTCATACCAAATGTATTGCAGGTGTTCCAGAGCTCCACCCTTCTCCAGTGCAGTCTGAATCAGTCCATGGCAAATAGTAGGGCTGTGTTTCTTCCCCTGGGGCAATTGATTCCAGGCATACTGGACACCTCTCCAGGTGAAAGCAAACTGTACCCTACACTCTGGTGGCACAACTTAATTCAGTCCACAGTAGTCTACTGTTAATCTCCATTACCCATTAGATTTTTCCACTGGCTATGTAGGACACTTAAAGGGTGAGTAAACCTTGCTAATCACTCTTTGGCTTTCCAGCTGATAGATCAGCTTTTGGATGGGAGTTATGGAGTCTTGGTTGGTATGATAGCATCTTCAATGCACAACTGTGATTACAGTTGGCACCTATTGTGGCACACTCTCATCAGCCCCACAATGCCTGCAGTCCTCTGAAGGTCTGAGCAAGACAGGTTCATATCCTCAGTCTCTACAGCTGCTATACCAAAGGCCTGGCAATATCCTTTGGGGTCCTTAAAATATCCTTTCCTGAAAAAGTCTATGCAAAGTATACATGAAGCATCTGGATCAGTCAATACAAGGTGCTTCTCCTACTTATTCCCACTTAGGCTCACTTCGGACTCCAATACAGGCACCTCTTGAGATCCCCTGTCATTCCAGAAACACTGACAGATTCTGTCCCTTTGTGATTCAATAACATGAAGATGCACTGTGCACCAGTGTCTACCAGGGTTTGCAGTTCTAACATGACAGGCCATCGAATCCACACATGATGGTTACTTCTGGTTCTGACTCCTCCACTTTGATGTCCTTATTTGAGGACATCTGGGACCCTCTCCCAGATCTTCATCATCTTTCACCTCTGGTTCTGACTCCTCTTCCAGTGATGGCCTTGCTTGAGAAAGACTGTCTTCCAAATCACCCTTCATTGGGTGATCTGATTTTTTTTTTTTTATATTTTATGTTCCCCAGGTCACAGGAGCAATTCATGTCAGTTCAGATTGAGTGGGAGTGGTCATAGTAGCTGTCACTGTAGCTGCTATGCTCATTGTTGGAGTTGGAGTATTGGCAGTGCTCACTGTCAGAATTGGAGTAGCTGTGGTTCTCTCTGTGGGAGCTGGAATAAAGGCAGTGTCTGCCACCGAAGTGGCACACAGTGTAAGAGTTGAGGTGGCTGCACCTGCACCACCTGTCACTACACATTCAGGAAAATCAATAACAAATTCAATGATAATGGCAAAAACATGATATTGTGATTGTGATAACCATATCCCAAATCCTCAAAATCTAGTGGAGTCAGCTTGGCACAAAAGGGAGGGGTGCAATTTCCCCAAGGTAAAACTGGAGATGTAATTAGTAACAAAAGCCACTATGGGGCGCCCGAGCTACACAGGTACAATCTGCCCAATTGATCACAGCATAGATCGGTATTAAGAGAAAATGGTGGCTTTTGCCCTGCTCCTAGAACTGATAAATTGTAAATCAACACTAACATTAAATAAACAATGACACAACACAGGCAAGTCAACATTACAGCACTTAACTCTGAAACAAACTCTGAAAAGACATTATATAATATTGCAGTCTGCAATGACATGATGTGAGTGGTTCATTTTAACTTCTAACCCTTCAAGATTCTCAAAAGAAAAACACTGATACTTTCTCTACTGAGCAGGCACAAGTTAAACCAGACAGTTTATCAGAGCTCTGGTTGAGCTCCACCTTGGGGGACAAATAAATCTGCCATGAGCAGATACATGGGCCAGCCACTAGATGAATTACAGACATATGCTAATAACCCCTTTCCTGTCCCAGAAGGGGAAGGCAAAGGGAACAAGGGAAAGAGATATATGGTTTGAAAAAAAAAAAAAACAACCTAAACCAGTTTTCATGAAACAGTAAAAATAAAATCGAAAAAATATGAGTAATAATTAATTTTATATAAATATATACAAAACCAAAATAGAATTCTCCTAGTGATGATGATGTCACCACTGACACTGGTGATGAGACAGCCTATATGTCACCAGGCTAGCTGTCATCAGATAAGATTCACCTTTCTCAAAGGGGGAAGAAGGTCTTTGCTCCAGAGATTGTGGGGCTCATTTACAGAGCTTTAAACTAGGCCTGAAAGGGGAGTGGGATAGTATCAGGCTTGCCTGTGACACGCTGTGGGATGACATGACATGACATGACATGACATGACATGACATGACATGAAGGACAGGGTACTAGTGAGGGACCTCAGCCTGTTGCCCTGAGATGTTCTGGGTACACTGTGGCATGCTTGAAATCTTACGGAAATGAGACAGGGACTCTTGAGGTAATAGGAGCCAATGGACAAACATTGGTGAAATACCTCAAAGAATTAAGGGGGGTTCCTTAAGGTGTCACAGATGACAGACCAGATGAAGTGCCTCTACACCAATGCACATAGCATGGGCAACAAATAGGAGGAGTTGGAAGCCACCACACTTCTAGAATGCTGTATCCTGGTTGCCATAACTAAAACTTGGTGGCATGAATCCCATGACAGGAGCGTGGCTATCGATGACTGCAGGCTGTTCAGAAGGGACAGGTGAGGAAGAAGGGGTGAAGTTGTTGCCACCTGCATCAAGAAATGGTTAGAGCATGAAGAGCTGTCCCTAAAAAAAAGCCACAAGGAGGTCAATAGCTTACGGGTAAGAATTAGAGACCAAGGCAACAAAGGGAACCTTGTGGCTAGTGTCTACTACAGGCCACACAGTCAAGGGGAGCCTGTTGACAAAGTATCCTTACTCCAGCTACAGGAGGCTTCCTGTTCACAGGCTCTCATCCTGCTAGGGCACTTCAACCGCCTGATGTTTGGAAAAGTACAGTGAGCTGTAGGCAATCCAGGAGACTCCTGGAATGCATGGATAACTCCCTCCTACCAGGGGGGAAGAAATACTGAACCTGATGGTTACCAACACAAGTGAGCTAATTGGTGATGCCAAGACTGGAGGCAGACTGGGCTGCAGTGATCACTACTGATGGAGTTCACAGTCCAGAGGCATATGGGTTAGGTGAGAATTAAAGTCAGGACTCTGAATTTTAGGAAAGCAAATTTCCATCTCTTCAAGGAGTTAGTCAACAGGACCCTATGGGTCCTGTTCCTCAGGGGACAAGGGAGCAGAACAGAGCTACCATATCTTTAAGAACACTTCCCATAAAGTGCATGAGCTCTTGATCCCCAGGTGTGAGAAATCCTGCAAGGAGGGCAAGAAACCAGCATGATGGAGTCAAGACCTACTGGTCAAACTAAAAGGCAAGAAGTAACTGCAGAGGCAGTTGAACTGCAGAGACAGGTATCCTGGGAAGAGTATAGGGACACTGACTGGTTATATAGGGTTGGAGTCAAGAAGGCCAAGCTGGAGCTGAACTTGGCAACAGATGCAAAGATGCAAAGAATAATAATAAGGCCTTCTACAGATGTGTGAACCAGAAAAGGCAGGTCAAAGAAAATATGTTCCTCATGATGAGCAAGACTGGAAAGGTGGTAACAAGAGATAATGAGAAGGCTGAGGTACTCAAAATTTTTGCCTCAGTCTTCACTGTCAATGTCACTTTTCACCCCTCTCAAGTGGATGGACCACAAGATGGGGACTGGGGGAGCAAAATCCTTCCTTCTGTAAGAGAAGATTGGGTTCATGACCACCTATGGAACCTGAACATATGTCAGTCTATGGGACCTGACAATATGTATCCCAGACCCTGAGGGAATCATCTGATATAGTTGACAAGTAACTCTCCATTATATTTGAAAAATCCTGGAAATCAGGTGAAGTCCCTGGTGAAAAAAGGGAAATACTGCACAAAAAAAAAGGTGCAACTTGGCATACCCAGAAAAACAGAGCACTTGCAGAAGTTTCACTGGATTCTGTGGAGTATTATGACAAGGGCAGGCAGGCAGGAAAATGAGGAGTGTCAAGATGAGAGTATAACCTTCAGGATGTCCGAGACATTAAGTTTGAAACAAAAATTACTTCAGCAGATCAAGTGGGAATGCTAGTCCAAACATCTTGGGAACAGCCTATGAATATCTGCTTGTTGAACTGTTACTTTAAAGATAGCTGCAAAATGAACTGAGAAGAACTTCTGTGTTTGCCTGTACTGTTGCTAATAAGAGCATGGCTAAGTGCCAATATTAATCAGGCTTGTGTGGTAAACATAATCAGCCATATAAATGACTTGCTGTCTTAATAAAATGTCTCTCCTGCAAATTAACCAAGGAGTCCATGCCGTGATCTGCCACAGGATTCTTCACAGGTATTGTCAACCTGATAGCTTCCATTCAACCTACCTTTGCTACGAAAACAGTTCATAGCAAAGGTTCATAGGGAAAAAAAGTTAATAGGGAGAGGGATGATCCACTGTGGTTCTGAAAGACCCAGGGGTGTCTGGATGCTCTTCCTGCCCACACAATCTCCCCTTTCTTGCACACATTTGCTCTTCTGCCTCTCCGGCCACCTGTCTCCCTCTCCCAATCCCTGGACATTTACTTGGGATATCTCTTCCCCATGACTGTGGGCATTTTTCTCTCCCCATCCTGCTCTCTTCTGGGTGCACTTCTCAGTTTTGTGCTTGCAAGGATGCCTCATGGCTCATGGCACACATGTGAGCAGTGTGCCTGGACACGCCAACATGCAAACAAGATGCAAGAAGAAGAGTCTGGGGCTTGGCCAAGGGGCTCAGAGCTCAGAATGCTACTGACCCCAACCCCTCCTGCAAGCCTCGCATATCCCTAAGGCCTGCAGGCCAGGTAAAGGGAACCACTGCCCCCGCTGCCAGCCCAGTTCGGTCTGAATCCAGAAGGAGAGTCTGGGGAAGATGAGAAGGTTGTACGAGGTGATTTTTTTCAGGTCCCCAGCAATCGTGGTGATTCTATGGTTCTATGACTATTCAGTGACTAATGAGAGAAGTTAAGAACACAACAGTGTGGGTGCACATGTGTGTGCACGCATATGTTTGTGTCTGTATGTCTGTGTGTCTGTGTATGTTGAATATCTCCTATTTCTCACATGGACTAGCATTCCAGCAGGAAAACACATGTCTAATGAGAGCAGTTAAGAGCACATCTGTTTAAAACTTGCTAAGTACCCAGTACCTTCTTTTGGTAAGGGTGGAAGTTAAGTACAGTCCTTCTGCTCCTCTCTCCCTCTGCCCTCCCGACAAAGTACAATTCAGGAATCTTGCAAAGAGATAAAAGCCAGGACAGAGACATCTTTTCTCACACTCCCTTCCTTACGCATTAGATGACAACATAACACAGCTCTTTCTATCTCAAGGCCAGAAAGTAAGCAGTAGTGTATCCATGCTGAATCAAGCTTAGATTGTATGTCTATGGCCAAACTAGACAAGAGTTGCCTCAGAGGAGCTTGGCTTTTGCTAATGCTGAACAAAGCTGAGGGCAAAGGAGAAAGCAGGGCTACCTAATTCTACCTAACTGGTTTGGAGTGCTAGCTCTGCAGACATGCCTGGAAACCCTTCAGGGCAAGAGACAGTAAACATGGTTCTCAGACTTGGCAGGAGGAGGCTGTGAGAGAGGCAGATCTGAAGAAGAGAAGTGGATCACAAGTCTATGCATGCTTTTTCTTAGTGAACTTCCTGTCAAATCTACTGGGGAAATTTCATGCAATTAAGTAAGAACATAAAAGCCCAAAACAGGAAGAATGCACTAGATTTATTTTCTTGTTTTCTACTTCAGCTGCTATAGGACACTTGGCATAAGCAGAAATGCAGAGCACTAGCAGAAGTTTCCCTGGCTTCTTCACAGGTATTGTCAACCTGATATCTTCAATTCAGTCTTTACACTGACAACAGTTATTTTGTGACATAGACCTGCTTTTGTCACATGAAGAAATATTACTACTTCAAGTATGTGTGTTTGTCTGTGCAAGTGACCATGTATGTACAAATATATGTGTCTGCCTGTGTGTCTGTATGTTGAATATCTCCCATTCCTCACATGGACTAGAATTCCAGCAGGGAAACACGGATTGAGGTCCATGTTTAGTGAGAGCAGTTAAGAGCACGTATGTTTAAAACTTACCAAAACTTGAGCAAAGGAAGTTTACTAAGAATGTGGGCATTGAGTCACAGGTCCAATATATGCCTGAGAGCATCTTCTTCAACTCTGTTAATGCAACATTCAGCAACTTGCCTGGATGTGTTCTGGTGAAATGTGATCTAGACAAATTTGCTTTGTCAGGGCATTGGACTAGGAGATCTCCAGAGGTCCCTTCCAACCCTCATCATTATCCTGTGATTCTGTGAACAAGAAAATGGCCTGCTGCCACCTTGCAATTAAAAGGTTCTGAATGTGCCACTCTATTGCTGACCCAGGGAAAAAAATGACATGGCCCTCTGGATCACTGATCTGAAAAATGCTCTGCAGTACAGTATAGGGTGTGAGGTCTTTGGGATGAATGTCCTTATGCACAAAAATTAAGCTTGCTTTGGGATGACCTTCAAGAAAGCACTCAGCAGTCTCTCACCCCTCTCCAATGCTCAGTGGCTTTCCGTCTCATATCCTCTCCACTTCCCAAGCAGTATGGGTATGTCCACTTCAAAGAGTGAAGTCAGGAAAGACAAGTCAGATCTACAGAGCTATGGCTATGCAATTTGTGGAGAACAGTTTGACATTTCTTCACTTGAAGAAGTCACAGAACACCTTGCATGGAAGAAAGATATGTGAATCATGGGGGCTGGAGGTAAACAGAGGCCCACTGTGGAAGGACCTGGGGATCTGACCTTCCTTTATTCTTTGCCCTTCAGGCAGATAGGCATCCTGACAGGTCTTGGTTGTACTCTGACCTCTTCCATGTCTCTACAAGGACTTGTTTTTCTCAAGTCAGCCTTGAGAAAAACAGTGCTGCTCTCAATCCACTCATCGCCCAGTCTGGATTGATGTTTGGGATTGCCCTGACCCAGGACCTTACCCTTGGCCTTGAAGTTCACACAGGACCACTTTTCTGGCTTGTCAAGTTCCCTCTGGATGACATCCTTTCCCTCTAGAGTATCAACCACACCACTCAGCTTGCGGTCATCTACAAACTTGCTGAGGGTGTACTCAATCCCACTGTTCATGTCCCTGACAAAGATGTTAAATAATACTGGTACAAATACAGATCCCTGAAAGACCCCATTTGTCTCCACCAGGACAAGCTGCTGTTGACTGCAACTCTTTGAGTGCAACATCAACCCAATTCTTTATCCATTGAGTGGTCCATGATCTTGCCAGGCACAGAGGTGAGATTGACCAGCCTGTAGGTCTGCAGGCCTTTTTTTTTTTTCTTTTTTTTTCCCCTTTTCCATTCACTGGAAATTTCACCAGTTTGCCACTACTTTTATACAGTGGCTTAGCAACTTCATCTGACAGTTCCCCTAGGTTCCTCAGATGCATCTCATCAGGTCCCATAACTTTGTTACACATTCAAGTTATTCAGATGATCTTGAACTTCATCTTCTCTTATGGTGGTCAGTATTTAGTTTTCCCAGTTCCTGCCTTTGGATTCTGTGAACTGTGCATCATGGGTAGAGCACTTGCCAGTGAAGACTGAGGCAAAAATGTTGTTGAGTATATGAGCCTTCTCAACGTCGGTTGTAGCCAGGTATCCCCTTTCACTCATCATACAGCTTCTTTCATCTTTCTTTTTTGTTCTATATACCTGAAGAAACCCTTTTCGTTACTTTGTATGTGCCTATCCAAGTTCAGCTCCAGCTGTGCCTTGGCTTTCCCGATCTCCTTCCTGCTCTTCCAGGCTATATTCCTATAATCTCCCTAGGATGTGTATCTCTGCCTTCATTGCTTATGCAGTTTGGATTTGTGTTTTAGATTGTCTAGGAGGTCTTGAATTAGCCAAGCTGGCCTCCTGCCTCCCCTGCTCATTGGGACTGAGAGCTCCTGCACCCTAAGAAAAGTGTTTTTAAATATCAGTCAGCTCTCATTTGCTCCTTTATCTCTGAGTGCAGTTTCCCAGACCAGTTTTCTCAGACCACAAACAGCAGTTTTCTCAGACCGTGAACAGCGAGGCACCAGATTAAATAAGAATGTGCTGGAAGCAGGATGCAGGGGAAACAGCAGCTCTGCCAACTCAACGGGAGACCCTATTGGTGGCTGTCACCCTCTTAGAATGATCTCAGCCATGGTTTCCACCTGGCAGAAGATCATGTGCTCAGTGCTTGCCGGGGTGGATGTGGAAACTCAAGACAGAATGCCCACAGAAACATGCAGCAGTCCAGGTCACAGGCTGCAAGGAATGTCATAGCCTTGCACTGGCAATAAATGATAGTGATGAGAATTGCTGCATGTGCTGTGAACAGGTAGACAATCTCCTCTGCAGCATAGCAAAGTTACAAGAGTGTAGCAATCCTGCCTTTCTCACACGTTATGAGAAACAGTAGGACGGTTTTGTAAACTAGACTAACACATGGTGTTTTGATAAGTTCTGTTTATGGTACATTATGGTACATTTGGTGACCCGCGACGTGTACGACCCGCACCGGCCGAAGCCGAGCAGCTCTCGGGAGGTATGCACCCCCCCCCCTCCCAGCCCCGAGGTTCGCGGCCGGGACCAGTCCGGGCACCGGGGTATTAGAAAAGCCCTGCGGAGATGGGGACTTGCGACTTGAAAGAAAGCGTGGTGCTGTTGGCCTGGAAGAATTTCCTAGCCACCAAAAAGAGCGCTGTTCCGGAGGACGCCCTCCGCACTCTTTTGCAATGGGCAACTGAGCACCAGTTTCTCCTGAGCTCTGACACCGCCTTTGATTTAAAGCTGTGGCGGCAGCTGGGCACCAGGCTCCTTTGTGACCTCCCCGACGGGGACGACACGCTGATAGACTTGATTCGCACTTGGAGAGCTGTATTTGCTGTGCTTCTAAAGTCTGAAACTGGCGACGGGGGAGGGGTGCCGGCTTCAGAGGAGGACGCCGCTAAGGGGGACGCTGCTGAACTCAGTGTAGCAGCCGGCAGCAGCCGCACCGAGGAACCGTCTCCAGCCCCACAGGATCCGGTGCCGGTCCTACAGCCCGTTCAGCGGCAATACACCTGGCCCCGGGATTAAGTTCCCCCTAAATATCCGACGCCTGCAGAGCAGCTCGCGGAAATGCTTAAACAGAGCGATGGCTCGGAGCGCCCCTCGCTCCTTAGCCCAGCGGCTCTGGTCTCCTCCGCGCCGCTCCCTTCGGCAAATATAACAGTGCCGGTCGTTCCCACGGCCTCTACAGTTGTCCAGCCCGGTTTAACGGTGACCTGGAGCTCCACGGCAGCACCCAGGTTTTCTACGTGCGCGCCCGCTGCGTTCACGCCACCCTGGAGTTTTCCACGAGCGCCCGCGGCGCCCGGCAGCTCCGCGCATGCGCCCCTCGCTGGGTGTTTTAATACGCAGGCGCAGTCGCCCATGGTGGACCTGTTAACGCAACGGCTGGCAGTGATGGAAGAACATCTGCTGAGGATATCTCAGCAGCTAGCGGAATTGCCCGAGGTGTTCCTGCGGGCGGCCGCTGAGAGAGCCGTGCCGGGCCGACCCGGGCCGGAAGTGCCGGCTCTGGTAATTCGGAACGCGGAAGTGGCGACGGCTCCCGCGGCGGCACCGGCAGCGGCGGCCCCAACGGCGGCCCCAACGGCGGCCCCGGTGGAGGCGGAGGAGGCAGCTCCGGCGCCGCCGGCCGAGCTGACGGCCCCGACTCCAGCGGCAGAGGCGGCTCCGTCACAAGATCCGCCTGCACCGCCGGCAGCGCCCCAAACTGCGCCGCCCCAGCCGGCTGCCTTGCTATCCCCTGCGCAACCGACTGCGGCCCCCACCGCCGCACCGCCCTCCAGCCCGGCACCCGTGCCCTCCCCGCCTTCATTGTTCGTGCTGGGGTCCTCCGGGAAACCCCTGCCTGACGATTCAGGCAGTGACGCAGATGGCACGCTTGCCTCAAGGTGGAAGGCTGCGGTAGCCGAACAGCGGAAGAAGCGGTTGCTGCAGGGCCATCTTTGGACACTCCCAGACTGTACTGTAACTGTCCGTCCAAGAAACAGCAGGCGTTTCTGGGAGTTGGTCAAATTGCGTGCTCTAGAGGAGGGCAACTGGGATCTCTTAGACAAACTGGGACTGCCAGAGAGGTCAGGGGAATTTATGCGGGATCAGGAGACTGCTGTAGCCCCTCAAAAGGGTGTGCCACCAACTCAAGGCGATAGTAACACCCCGCAAGGGGATGTCCAAGCCTATCCTGTGTTTAAGGCTGCCCCAAATTCAGGTCAACATGATAGACATGACGTTTTTGCCTGGAAGGTCGTACAAGACTTACAATCCAAAGTGGCACAGGATGGGCTTAGTTCTCCTGAACTCATGCAACTTCTTAGAGTGCTGAATGCTGATCTGCTTATTCCATTTGATATTAAGCACTTAGCTCAAATTATACTTCAACCTGTACAACTTGAAGTGTTTGAGACTACCTGGAGAAAGATGTCTGAGAAGGCTGCACTACAAAATAGGCAGTTGCCTTCCACTGACATTAGACATGACGTTGAAGTAGATACCCTTATGGGACTTGGTTACTACTCTAATCCTGATTTCCAGGCTACCTGGCCCCCCTCAAGAGCATAGAGCAAGCTCAAAAGGTTGGCATGGGAGCTCTATTTAAGACCATGAACATGGCTACTCCTGAAACATGGTATATGAAAATACACCAGGGGTAGACAGAGCCATTTTTACTCTTTGTAGAAAAGGTTGCTGGTGCCCTTGAGAAGCAGGTTGAAGATAATTCAGTTAGGCAGATGATGTGAATACAATTAGCAAGAGATAATGCCAACGATGAGTGTAGAAAAATCATCGATGCTCTACCAGGGGAGCCTACACTCACAGATATGGTTGAAGCCTGCGCTAAGGTGGGGTCTGCGAGCCATAAAAGGTCTGCTTTGGCTGCGTTTCTGCCATCTGTTCACGCATCTTCTGATCGTGAACCAAAGCAGTCGAAAGCTGGGAGCAAACGGAAAAGGGCTAAACCAAGGCAAAAGGAAAACGCAGGGACCCCCCAGTGCAGGAGGTGTGGTAGGCCAGGTCACTGTACAGAATATTGCAGATCTCTGCGCCATGCTGATGGTCGGCCTCTGTCGGGAAACTCACACTGGGGTGCAAAAAGTGGGAATTGCTCTCTGATGCAGGTGATCCCCCAGGGAATGGCACAGACACAGGCCTACCCGGCCACCTTAGAGATGGCAGCCCAGGATCAGCCGGGGGCGACGTCTACACCACAACAACAGTCGTCCTAGAATCTAGTCATATTTATAAGGTCCCTTTGAATGCATATGGACCCCTATGTCAGGGACTCAGTGCAATGCTCGTGGGAAAACCTAATGTTACCCACCGAGGGATCTTTGTGCACCCAGAAGCTATTGATGATGACTTTACAGGCCAGATTCATGCTATGGTTTCCACGCCCAATCCCCCTGTTACTATCCCTGAAAAGACTTGCATTGCTCAATTAATGCCTTTTAAGTCATGTGTCCCCAGGACAGAACAACAAGTTCGCAGCGATAGCGGCAGTGGACCTACAGGACTTCCTCAGATCTTCCGGACTGAAGACATCTCTAGCCAAAGGCCACAGATGACATGTACCCTAGTCCTGCCAAACACTTGCCCGCCCCAGACTCAGCTTCGAGGTTTGATCGATACGGGTGCTGATGCAACGATTGTCTCCTTCTCTGCGTGGCCTCCTTCATGGCCTTTAGCCCCTGTGGGATCGGCCATTTCAGGGTTAGGAGGAACCGCACAGAGCTATTTAAGCGAACGACCTGTAATGGTAAAAGACCCAGAGGGACATACAGCTACAATTCGGCCTTATGTTACTAACGCTCCAGTCAACCTCTGGGGGTAGGACGTGCTGGCAGCTTGGGGGGTACAAAATGGGACAAATTTTTGATAGGGGTCACTGTGCGTAAGGGTGCACAGTTTCCTACGCTGCCTTTGCGGTGGCTGACTAACAGACCGATCTGGGAATCGCAGTGGCCCCTACCAAATGAGAAATTAGTTGCCCTTCGTCAGCTGATTCAGGAACAGTTACAACAGGGACATATTGAGCCTTCTACTAGTCCCTGGAACACTCCTGTTTTTGTAATTAAGAAGAAATCAGGGAAATGGAGACTCTTGCAAGATCTCCGAAAAGTTAATGCAGTGATGGAAGGTATGGGGGCATTGCAGCCTGGTATGCCCTCACCCACCATGATTCCAACAGGGTGGGACATCCTGATCATTGATCTGAAGGATTGCTTTTTCACAATTCCTTTGCATCCTAATGACAGACCAAAATTTGCCTTTACTGTGCCTGCAGTTAACAATGCTGAACCTGCGAAGAGATATCAATGGAAGGTTCTACCTCAGGGCATGAAGAACAGCCCGACTATCTGCCAAAGGTATGTCGCTCAAGCTTTGTCCGGAGTCTGTGAGCAGTTTCCTGAGGCATACTGCTACCATTACATGGATGATATCCTGGTGGCAGCATCCACCCAGGACGAGCTGCTGAGGATACAGCCTCGGCTGCTCGCTGCTCTGCATTCCTACGGGTTGCAAGTGGCTCCGGAGAAAGTTCAAAAGCATCCTCCCTGGAAATATTTAGGAGTCAAAATTTTGGACCAAACTATACAACACCAAGAGGTGCAATTCTCAGATTCTATTAAAACCTTGAATGATGCTCAGAAATTCCTGGGTATCATCAATTGGGTATGTCCTTATCTAGGGCTAACCACAATGCAACTTTCCCTGCTTTTTAATATTTTAAAGGGGGACCCCAATTTGAATTCACCTCGGAAATTGACTCCGGAAGCGTGACAAGCGCTGCGGGAGGTGCAACAGGCTGTTTCTGCTCGTCAGGTTTATTGAGTGGATCCCTCCATTGATATCACTGTTTTCATTACTGCTCCAGAC
>JANVCC010000269.1:40640-105566 GCA_025345505.1 Todiramphus chloris collaris
GTAGAATTTTGTTTGCTAGATGTATTTCCTATGGCATCACTGGAGACACTCTGCCCATTTTAAAGCAGCATCTGATTTGGGCTCTGTCTGGTAACTGACCATTACCAGACCGACCCCTTATCAGCATCCGATTTAGGCTCTGTTTGGTAGCTGGCCATTACCAAGCAGATCCCTTATGCTGCGTTTGTTCTCTCTTCTGCAAGACTACCTGCAGAGGTTTACAAACGATACCTTTTTGGTCTTTAAACAAAAAGGGGGAATTGTGGATGCTGAAAAGCTGCTAGCAGAGGAATTTTCCTAGGTTCTCACAATATTCGGTGAGAATCCTGCCTTTCTCACACATGTTATGAGAAACAGTAGGACGGTTTTGTAAACTAGACTAACACATGGTGTTTTGATAAGTTCTGTTTATGGTACATTGTAAAAATATTTTTAAATAGGTGCTGTAGGACTTTAACCAATCACCCTAGGAGATGGGTGATCACTGACCAATCGCCCTGTGGGGCTAGGGTATAAAAATGGGGTTGTAAATTAATAAAGTTGCTTCTTTTGTCTGCTCTTGCTGAATTTATATGTTGCTGCATCTCTCCGCTCCCGGCATAAACAGCGACACAAGAGGAAGCTGAAAGGTTGGGAGCATCAGGGAGGCTGAGCAGGAGATAGACTGGTGGAGCCAGGCCCTGCCTTCCTTGAAAAAGAAATGGGACCACCTGTCAGAATGTACCCAATATCAGGGAGACCCTGTACCCTGCCCCTGTCAGATCAGATACAGTAGTCCAAATGAGAGGAGTGAATGGAGGCAAGTTCATGGTTGTGGCAGCAGACAAATTCTCTCCTTCCCTACTTCACCCCCCCCCAAGTGTCACTGAAGAACAGATATGAGGCCCTGGTCCAGAAAGACCAGCCAAATGAGGGTGCAGTCAATGGGCAACCTACACCAGAGATTGGTCCACAGTTGGAAAAGCCTAGTGTTTGTATCAAGACCACATCTGAAAGAAAAAAAAAAAAAGAAGAGTTATGGTTGTAGGCACCTCCTTTCTGAGAGGAACAGAGGATCCAATATGCTGGCTAGACACTCCTCACAGGGAAGTAACAATTTTGGCTTTTTTGACAACAGGATGACCTATACAGCACCAGGTTTGCTGACACCAAATGGGAAACACCTTTTTCAAAGGGGAAGAGTCTTTGCAAAGGAGTTTGAAGGATGATTGACAGGGCTTTAAACTAGTTTTAAAGGGGGAGGGGGATGTGTGGATGCTCAAAAGCTGCTAGCAGAGGGATTTTCTCAGGTTCTCATACTATTCAGTGAGAGTCCTGCCTTTCTCACACAAGTTATGAAAAACAGTAGGATGGTTTTCGTAAGCTGGACCAACACCTGGTGTTTTGCTAAGTTCTGTTTATGGTACATTGGAAAAATATTTTGAAATGGTTGTTGTAGGACTTTAGCCAATCACCCTAGGAAATTGGTGATCACTGACCAATCACCTTATGGGGCTAGGGTATATATAACAGGCTTATAAATTAATAAAATGGCTTCTTCTTCTTCTCTTCTTGGCCCTCTCTTCTTGGCAAGAGCTGAATTTGTGTGTTGCTTCATCTCTCCGCTCCTGGTATAAACAGTGACAGGGATGTATCCAGATTTTCTGGAGATGCCCATGGTGTCATAGCCCAGCCTTGTGGGGCAGTGTGATTACATTTTTGATAACCAGAAAGTCTTCCACCCCCCCAAGGGCAAAAACTGGACACTCAACCTCCTCTCTGAAATGCTTATACTCCAATTCATGCATCATGAGGAGTAAACACAAGGAACTGGATATCTGTATTCAGTCACAGGGCCATGATCTTAATCCAATTACTGAGACGTGATGGGATAGCTCACATGACTGAATGTTATCATGGATGCCTATGTACTTTTTAGGAAAGACAAACCAGCAAGGCGAGGCGATGGAATCAGTCTTTATGTGCATGAACAACTGGAATGCATTGAGCTCTACCCAGTGGGTGATGAAGAACATGTTGAAAGCTTATGGGTAAGAATTAAGGGGCACACAAATATAGGTGAAATTGTTGTGGGTGTCTAATGCAGACCACCAAACCAGGAAGAGGGTGTTGATGAGGCCTTCTATAGGCAGATGGAAGTAGCCTCAAGATCACATGCCCTGATGCTCATGGGTGACTTCAGTCACCCTGATATTTGTTGGGAAGGACATGTAGGAAGGCATACTCAGGCTAGAAGGCTCTTACAATGCATTGATGACAACTTTCAGATGCAGGTGTTGGAATAGCCAACAAGGAGGGGTGTGCTGCTGGACCATGTATTAACCAAAGCCAATGGCATCCTGCCTTGTATTAGAAATAGTGTGAGCTGCAGAAGTAGGGAGGTGCTTGTCCCCCTGTACTCAGCACTGGTGAGGCCAAGCCTTGAGTATTGTATCCAGTTTTGGGCACCTCAATACGAGAGAGATATCAAGATGCTAGAGAGAGTGCAGAGGAGGGCAATGAAAGTGGTGAAGGGTCTGAAAAATAAATCTTATGAAAAGCAATTGAAGGAGCTGGGACTGTTTAGTTTGAAGAAGAGGAAACTAAGGGAAGACCTCATCACTCTCTACAACTACCTGAAAGGACATTGTAGAGAGGTTGGTGCTGGTCTCTTCTCACAGGTAATTAGTGATAGAACAAGAGGGATTGGATTCAAGCTGCAACAAGGTTTAGATTGGACATTATGGAAAAAAAATTCAGTCAGACACTGGAATAGTCTGCCCAGGGAAGTGGTTGAGACACCATCCCTGGATGTGTTTAAGGGTCATTTAGATGTGGTTTTAGGGGACATGGTTTAGGCTTTAACTCTGTAGAGTACGGTTAATGGTTGGGCTTGATGATCCCAAGGGTCTTTTCCAACCTGAATGTTTCTATGATTCTATGAAATACAATATAGGAGATTGGCAGGGAGTGGTAGGTTAGACAAACAACACTACAGAAAAACCCCAAAAAGAAGTAAAATAAAAGCCTATATCAAACTTCTGAAATTTAAAGAAAACTCGAGAGCAGTTAGTCATTAGCCAGCCACATGTGAAAGAACAAGAAACAAATAATACTAAACAAATTCTTATTAGCAATTTTAAAAGCAGAATGTTAAAAAAAAAAATTCTTGAAATAACAGGAAATATCTATGAATAGAAAAATAAACAATAAATGGGTAGAATAATAAATTACTGTCAGGAAATTATGCAAAGAAAATAGAAAGCATTTAACCACAAAACTAGGTAATACATAAAGAAAAGAAAAAAAAAAAAAAAAAAAAAAAAAAAAAAAGGAAAATAGACGTAATGAACACCCTGTGAGAAACCACACAGTACATGAGCAACGTCTGTCACTCAAGAAAATGAAAGGGAAAATTAGCACATAGCAATGAACTCTTTCAAGCAAGATGAAAAGTAAAGAAGAGCAAAGTAACAAATAGGCAAAGAAAGTACAGCAAGAAGTGCCACACATGACCAGTAAGTATAGACAGAAACAATGTTAATGAAGAACAAACATCAGAAAAGAATCCTGCTCTCTGAACCAGATATGAACAAATAACTAGTATACCAAATATTCAAAGTACTTTTTTGCTAGAGTAAAATGAACAACAGGAACACCATTAAAGAGTATAAAAAAATATTTAATCTGAATAAAAATTAAATTATGAGCTAATAAGCAGAAGGAGCAGTTAAGATCAAGGGACAAAACAAAATTATTACACAATTATCACACAAAGTCTGTTCAAAGTGGCCAAAAGAGACAGTATTACACAGAGGGAGCAGGAAACAATATGAAAAAGGGGCAGTAAATAATCACTGAAAACAAAAAAACAAAACAAAACAACAACAAAAAAAAAAACAGCTACAGACTGCTGGTTACTGTGCTGTCAATGTTGTGTAGCTGTAGCTCCACTGATAGCAGTAGTTACATTATCCTGTAGGCTGGTAACAGTTCTGCTGAAGAGTCCCTCTCAGTACTCATCTAATTGAGTTCTGTGTGCCCTCAAAGCTTTAAAAATTGTGAGTACTTTCTACCAGCCTTTTACTGCAGCAGATTTTTCTTGTTTACTTAAACCTGGCTCTTATCACATCAACCTTCCATCTCACTTCATCCCACCAACCATCCTGGGCAGTAGCATTCATTGTAAACTTTTTTATTATTTATAAAAACCTAGAAAATTCAGAGATGATGCTTCTTTAGTCTTCCCTTCACAAGATTGAAAAAAAGAAAGATTATCTTAAGATAGGTCTGGAGCCCCGCTGCAGCTGGGTAACTGCATGAAGGAGGCACAAAAGGATCAAAAGTTTGTTGCTGGCTTATCTGTTTTCTTCTTACTTTCAAATAAAATTATCCTAATTTATCCAGGTGTTGGGGTTTTGGGGAGTTATTCTGTTTTTCTTCTTCTCTCTTCTCTTTTAGGGTGAACCACCCATGGCATTGCACTTGTATCTATATCTGCATGTATATATGTATATAATTAGAGGTAATGCATGTGTGTATATAGTTTAAAGGTTTAAGTTTGATGTAACATGTTAGTATGTAAAAATTCAGGGTGGATAATGTTGGGGTTTTGGGGAGTTATTCTGTTTTCCTTCTTCTCTGAAAGAATTTTTCCATACTTGTTCGCCAAGGAGATAAATTTTTGTACTTAAGAGAGACAAAAGGACCTGGCCACAGGGGGAGGGGTCCAGCCAGCCGAATAAAGGGGGTTGGGTGGAGCTCCTAGGGCTCTTGTTTTGCTCCCTGCATTTGAGGGGAGGAGAAGCTGCCCTCGTGGTGGAGAGAACTCATCCCCACTGCGTCTCCTGCTCTCCTTCTGCCTCTGCTGCCTCCTGAGTATCTGGCGGGATACCAGGATCAGCTTGGAGAGAGGTCATCCCTGCTGCGTCTCCTGCTGTTTCTTCTTCTGCCCCTGCTGTCTCCCGAGGATCGTGCTGGACACTGGGATCGGCTGCCCAAGGGGGTTTGTGAAGCGGGCTTTTATCGTCGGCCATTGCCATGTGAGGACTGAGCTGGCTCCAGAGTGGCGGGGAGACCATGGCGCTGGGAGCCGCCCGAGAGGTTGGCACTGGGTTCCTGGCTCTGTTGTTACTACCATAGTTATTGTTGTTTGTTTGCCTTGTTATATATATATTTAGTAAAGAACTGTTATTCCTATTCCTCATCTTTGCCTGAAACCCCTTAATTTCAAAATTATAAGCATTCTGAAGGGAGGGGGTTGCAGTTTTCCATTCCAAGGGGGACTCCTGCCTTCCTTGGCAGACACCTGTTTTTCAAACCAAGACACCAGGTAATCAATCAGAAGCATGATTTTCTATTTCAATGTAAAACTGACAAAAATTACCTCTTTGTTGTCAAGCTACATTTTTTTGCCTTTTACATTTACATATGTATATGTATGATCAGTCCCTTCCAACTTGAGATAGTTTTTATTTGTATGCATGTATGTTTACACTTATATGTGGGTGTGTTTGTGTATTTATGTATTTCATAGAATCATTTAGGTTGGAAAAGACCTTTAAGATCACTGAGTCCAACCATTAACCATGCTCTGCCAAGTCCACCACTAAGCCATTTCTCCTCTATGCTGAAAGTCTCAATTTATACCTTGTCATGTGTTTACAATGTTTCCCAGGAACTGAGTTTTCCATTAACCTAACAGCTAGCACTATAAGCTGCTTCAGGGACCGCCTTCACAATCCAGTGAGCCTGGAGTAGAGTTTCAAAGAGCTTTGAGACTTCAGCTGACCTCAGGCAAGGTTCAGAGGCAGGATTTGACTTTGGAAAGCCCCTGAGCAATGCACTTGGACTTGCTTCGTCATTTTCATGCTGCTAATTGGGGGGGTCTAACCTCCAGCAACCCCACCACAACAATCCTCCAGGCTCAAGATCAGTGTATCCCAAAGAATAGGAAATCAAGTAAGAGAGTTAGGAGGCCTGCATGGCTGAGCAGGGAGCTACTACATAAACTTATGCAGAAGAAGGAATTATACAGAACATGGAAGGAGGGGCAGGCCACTTGGGAAGAATACAGGGAGGTTGTCAGAGGATGCAGGGATGCAACAAGGAAAGCTAAGGCCTCTGTAGAACTAAACCTGGCAAGGGAGTTTGAGGACAACAAGAAAAGCTTTTTCAAGTATGTTGGAGGTAAAAGGAAGTCTAGAGGAAATGTGGGCCTTCTGCTGAATAAAGTGGGTGCCCTGGTGACTGAGGATAGAGAGAAGGCTGAATTACTGAATGCCACCTTTGCCTCGGTCTTTACTACTGAGGCCAGCTACCAGAAGTCCCAGGCCTTCAAGACCACAGAGGAAATCTGGAGGGAGGAAGTTTCTACCTCTGTCAAAGAGGCCTGGGTTAGAGATCAGTTGAACAAACTGGATATCCACAAGTCCATGGGCCCTGATGGGATACACCCACGAGTGATGAGGGAGATGGCTGAGGTCATTGCTAGGCCACTCTCCATAATCTTTGAGAGGTCCTGGAGATCAGGAGAGGTGCCTGAGGACTGGAGGAAGACCAATGTCATTCCAATATTCAAAAAGGGCAAAAAGGTGGACACGGGTAACTATAGGCTGGTCAGCCTCACCTCCATCCCTGGAAAGGTGATGGAACAGCTTGTTCTTGTCACCATCTCAAAGAACGTGGAGGAAAGGAGGCATATCACAAGTAGTCAACATGGATTCTGTAAGGGGAATCATGTTTGACTAATCTGATAGCCTTTTATGATTGCATAAGTAGTTGGATAGATGAGGGGAGAGGAGTTGATGTGGTATTTCTTGAGTTCAGCAAGGCTTTTGATACTGTCTCCCATGGTATCCTCACAGCCAAGCTTAAGAAGGGTGGATTGGGTGATTGTGCAGTGAGATGGATTGGGAACTGGCTGAAGGACAGAACTCAGAGAGTTGTGGTCAGTGGAGCAGAGTCTAGATGGAGGCCTGTGACTAGTGGTGTCCCCCAAGGGTCAGTGCTGGGTCCAATACTGTTCAATATATTCATCAATGATCTGGACAAAGGGATAGAGTGTACCCTCAGCAAGTTTGCTGATGATACAAAACTGGGAGGAGTGGCTGACACTCCAGAAGGCTGTGCTGACATCCAGCATGACCTGGGTAGGCTGGAGAGCTGGGCAGGGAGAAATTTAATGCAATTTAATAAAAGCAAGTGTAAAGTGCTGCATCTGGGGAAGAACAACCCCATGTATCAGTATAGGCTGGGGGCTGATCTGTTGGAAAGCAGCTCTGGGGAAAAAGACCTAGGGGTCCTGGTGGACAAGAGGATGACCATGAGCCAACAATGCGCCCTCGTGGCCAAGAAGGTCAATGGCATCCTGGGATGCATTAAGAAGAGTGTGGTCAGCAGGTTGAGGGATGTTGTCCTCCCCCTCTACTCCGCCCTGGTGAGGCCCCACCTGGAAGACTGTCCAGTTCTGGGCACCCCAGTTCAGGAAAGACATTGAGCTACTGGAGAGAGTCCAGCACAGGGCCACCAAGATTATTAAGGGAGTGGAGCATCTCCCTTATGAGGAGAGGCTGAGAGAGCTGGGTCTCTTTAGCCTGGAGAAGAGGAAGCTGAGGGGGGATCTCATTAATGTCTATAAATATATAAAGGGTGAGTGTAGGGAGGATGAAGCCACATTCTTCTCGGTGTCATCCAATGTAAGGACAAGGGGCAATGGGAGCAAGTTGGAAAATAAGAGGTTTAGGATAAACATAAGAAAAAACTTTTTTACGGTAAGGGTGACAGAACACTAGAACAGGCTGCCCAGGGGGGTTGTGGAGTCTTCTTCTCTGGAGGCGTTCAAAACCCGCCTGGACACGTTCGTATGTGACTTATTATAGGTGATCCTGCTCTGGCAGGGGGTTTGGACTAGATGATCTTTCTTGGTCCCTTCCAACCCCTAACAATCTATGAATCTATGAATCCAGGGCTGACTGGTATGCTGTGGCTCCTAAGGAGGCTGTAAGATTGTGTCAGTACTTGCCTTCAGGTGATTCATGCAGATACAGAAGTTGACATCACTGGCAGCACATGGGAGCTTAGTTTCACCTAGGATGACCTCACCACCCACTACAGTGAAAGGAGATTTGACATACCATGTCTCCAGAAGGTCAGTGTGCGTCAAAGGATTGACCCTGTTAAGGCAGCAGAGATGAAGAGAGGGATTTTCTCCATAGGTGCCCCCTTATCAGAGTTCAGAGGCAAGAAATGATCACAGAGGAAACCTGAGCAGCCTGCAGAGGCAGGGACTAAACCCCAGTGACCACAGAGCTGCAGTCTGGATAAGGAGCTAACTGTGGGCCAGGGGTCTCTGGGCAGCATCTGGGACTGGGGTTATCTCAGATGTCTTTTCAGTACAGATGAGACTGTTGAATCTCCAGACATCCATAATGCAATCTGATGGATGACAAGGGAGCCATTAGGAAAACTGAGAAAAAAGATTTGACCTCACCATCCCCTCAGCAGATGTCAGAGGAAGGATTTGGTATCAGCCTCAGATTTGAAAAATAAATGAGTAACATACCTAAAGGGATCCTGAGCATAGGGTGAATGAAGTTTTGCCTTAGTTAACTGCCAAGGAGGCTTCAGAAGGGTGACTTCTGCCTAGTGAACCCTACACTGCAGAGCAGCTTGGTGGCTGACCTGGGAGTAGTGAGTAGTGCCGATTCTGGACCTTCAGTACCCCATAGGCCGCATGGGGACCTCAGCTGTCTGCTCCACACAGTCAGAGAGAAGGAATGGGAGATATAACACCAGAGCCTAAACAGGACAAACCAGTGAAGAGGTAACTCAGCAAGAGAGACTTGCCAGCTTTGTGTGCAGTGACAGCCCCTGCCACTTACAGGGCACTGGAATGAAGGAACAAGTTCACACAGACTTCTGTGGCCTGACTTGAAGTTAAGCGATTTCCCCAGTCCCCACCTCACCAATAAAGCTGTAGGATCCTGTGGTAATGTCTGCTGAAGGCCTTGCTGGAGACAAGGAAAAGAAGATCCACTGTTCTCCTCTACTTTACATAGTCTGTCACCTCCTCAGAGACAGCTGACAGGCTAAGTAAGTATAACCTGCCCTCCCAGTGGAAGACTGTCTGGGTTATTCTAAACAATTCTCTTACAGGCACAAAGGCAAACCATAGATTCACAGAATCATAGAATGGCTAGAGCTGGAAGGGACCTCCAAAGGTCATCTAGTCCAGCCCACCTGCAGTGAGCAGGGATACCCTCAACTAGAACCAGGCTGCTCAGAGCCTTGTCCAGCCTCACCTTGAGTATCTCCAGGGATGGGGCCTCAACCACCTCCCTGGGAAGCCTTTTCCACTGTTCTACCACCCTCAATGTAAAGAACTTCTTCCTGATATCCAATCTAAATCTACTCTTCTCTAATTTAAACCCATTACCCCTCGTCCTTTCAGTACAGGCCCTCATAAACAGCCCCTCTCCAGCCTTCCTGTAGGCCCCCTTCAGGTACTGGAAGGTTGCTAGTAGGTCTCCCCGGAGCCTTCTCTTCTCCAGCCTGAACAACCCCAGCTCCCTCAGCCTGTCCTCACAGAAGAGGTGTTCCAGCCCTCTGATCATCCTTGTGGCCCTCCTCTGGACCCGTTCCATCAGGTCCATGTCTTTCCTGTGTTGGGGGCTCCAGAGCTGGACACAGTACTCCAGGTGCGGTCTCACCAGAGCAGAGTAGAGGGGCAGAATCATCTCCCTTAATCTGCTGGCCACACTTCTCTTGATGCAGCCCAGGATGCAATTGACCTTCTTGGCTGCAAGCGCACATTGTTGGCTCATGTCCAGCTTCTCATCCACCAACACCCACAAGTCCTTTTCCACAGAGCTCCTTTCCAGCACCTCATCTCCCAGCCTGTATTGATAGTGAGGGTCGTTCCGATCCAGGTGCAGGACCCTGCACTTAGTCTTGTTGAACCTCATGAGGTTCACCTGGGCCCACCTCTCCAGATTATCCAGGTCCCTCTGGATGACATCCCATGTCTCTTGGCCATTATGTGTTCTTCCTACCATACCACAGTAGGACTTCAATTGGTTAGAGACCTGAGCTCGAACTGCCCCACCTTTTGTTTCAAAAGAGTACACAAAAAGGTGCTGAAGGGTCTTTGCTCTTCAAAGGTACATTTTTATAAAGACAAATTAGAACAGAACACCACTGTAAATGGATAAAACTCAGATTTGAGGCAAACAGATTAAAATGTTTAAAAATCATTATTACTCTGGCATCTGTCTTGAAGCCAGTGCACCAACTTGCATGCTTTAACAAACTTTATTCTGTCATCACTAGAAGCCTTCTTTTTCACTTTGCTGTAGTTTGCAAATCTGCCCTCTGCTTAAAATAAGCCCTTTGCTCTTCCTGCAGTCTCACGGTTGGAATTATACTGCATCTCTTCTGTCTGCTCTCCCCATAACAGCTATCTGCGAAGTCTTTTATTCCTTCATTCCCATGATGTGCCTGCCAAGTTGTTTTGGGAAAATCAACAAACTCTTCTCCCTCCACAGAGGTGATTCAAAACACCAAGCACAGACAGGTAGCCTCATGCTTCTTTGTAAAAAACACCTTTTCTACAGAACAGGAATAGGATTCTGTCCAGTCCACTCTAAGCAAATACATTTAAAAAGCATGTGTTTTTTTCCCAGGTCTGACAGATTCTGCCTTTAACAAGTGCTTTCCTCTTTTTCCCTGAGTGAAAGACATTTCCTGTGTTGGAATGAAGGAAGTGCCATTAGATTTTCACATCTTTCTATGGGGTGCACCCGATGAGGTGTGTCTTACAGCTGTGAGCTCTTCCTATATACCCAATGAAATTCTGATCATTATACATTAAAATTAAAACTGTTAACTTTTGGAGGTTTCACACAATTCAGCTGCTAGAATTTTATGGTAAACTATGAGCATTTATTTTTTCTAATTTACTACAATAATTCCTCTAATGTACCAGGTAGCAGTGTGACCTCAAATCTTCTAACTTTTACTACTTACTTTTATAGAACTGTAAATAACTCTGCTTTACTCTTTACTTTTACTTTATTTACTGAGTTAGCCCAACGATCTTTAAAAAATTCTAAGACTAAAATCTTTCAGTTTTACAAAAAGCTCTGTTGATCACTTATGTAGAGTTCTGGGTGATTATGAAAAATAAAGAATATATGCTTGATTTATTCTAATTCTCTGTTATGAAAACCTCTATATCTTATCACTTTCAGCTCTGTTCTGCACATCATTCTTGAAGAATGCTACATCTTCTGAGGCATATCTTCTCTCAGTTTTTCCCATACCTCTTGATATATGCAAAACATTGAAAAACTTCTGAAGCTTTTGTGAATATTTTTCTTTTACTTGGAATAGTTGTATGCCATTGCATTCATTTAAAACCATGTTTAGGTTTTGCTAGTTCAGTATGACAGCATTTTGTCAGATTTTTTAAAGGTCTTAGCTCTACCCTAGGCTTACAGTGTCTTGGCCTGTATTAGGAGGTGTGTTGCCAGCAGGACAAGGGAGGCGATCCTTCCCTTCTGCTCTGTACTCATACCCAGAGTACAGTTCTGGGCTCCCCAGTACAATAGAGATGTAATCATACTGGAGATTTCAGTAAAGAGCCACCAAGATGACTAAGGGACTGGAGCATCTCTCCTATGAGGCAAGGCTGAGAGAGCTGAGACTGTTCAGCCTGGAGAAGTGAAGGCTCAGGAAGAATCTTATTAATGTATGTATATACCTGAAGGGAGGGTGAAAAGAGGACAGATCCAGGCTCTTTCCAGTGGTGTCCAGTGACAGGACTAGAGGTACAAACTGAAACAGGAGGTTTCCTCTGAGTATCAGTATCTTTTTCACTGTGAGGGTGACTGAGCACTAGCACGGGTTGCCTGGAGAGGTTGTGGAGTCTTCTTCTTTGGAGATACTGATGTGCAGAAAACAAACTCTACAGCCTATAAAAAGTTATAAAGCAGGTATGTTTATTATGGACCCGGGTGCAAGGGAGATCATTCCTCCTAACTTGCACACCCACGTGTCCATCGAGCAGGTATTTATTACAACAAAGCATGCATATTTAACAGAGTTAGTTACATATTCATTATATGGGGTTGGATTATTATAATCAGTTCCGGGAACTCGTTATCATAGGCCTCCTCCCATTAGCGCTTGTGCAATGCCGTCTGGTGGTTGTGAGCTGGGGTCTTCAGGAGGAAGGCTCTCAGTCTTCCTCGCAGTGTACTTTTCACCTTCTGTCTCAGAATGCAGAGTTGCGATGAGTCAGAGATCACAGGACTGGTGGGAGGCTCTTCTTTATTCCTCCCTGTCTTGGAGTTTCCGTTATCTACAAGCCATGCAAGTTGAGCTAAGTCCCATAAAGCTTGTCAAGCCTCAAGGCCTCAACGTCCTGTCTCCTTTTTATCTCAGGAGGCCCCAGGATAACAATGGCTGCTCAACTTGCTTCGTTATCTTTCAGGCAGAACACTGCCCCCCTCACTTCAATACTCAAAATCTATCTGGACATGGTCCTGGAAACTGGCTCTAGGTGGCTTTGGTGACCTCCAGATGTCCTTGTCAATCTCAACCATTCTGAGATTGTAAAAGTCTGTGATAGACAACCAAGGAAAATCTGTCAATATTTCTAATAGTATGAAGTAAATAATCACAAAATACAATGGCTTTACCATTTGACATCAGATCTTTCAGTAATTCCTTGTCCTGGTTTGAGTGAGAACAGAGTTCAGGGATTTTACTTTTCAGTTCAGTTCTTCTAACTAACTGCACTTTCTAAACCATGACATTCCTACAGAGCTGTAGCTTAGTTTTCTTTAACATTAGCCATAGTCTTTTCCCTCTTTACTTTAAATATGTCATGTGCTACACATGCCAGTGTATAACAGTAAGGTCACTAATTAGGGGCATTTTGCTTATTGAAGATTTATTCTTGCAATTCATTCCATATATTCATGTAGTGGGAAGCTATTGATTTTAGAATATTTTTCCATCAGTCATGAAGAATTCTGGGCAGTTCTATATAGCCATCCTTTTTCTAATATATTCCAGTAATCCCTGACAAAATCTAACATGGTAATTGCTAGGTTATGGTGTGTATATGTGGGAGAGTGGCTACAGGGTAAGGGTCACATTCCCATGCAGAGACTTGCTGACGAGGAGCTGCACAGGCACAGGACACAGATAGTGTAACAGAATAGCAAGGTCAGATAGTTCCTTGAGAATGGGAGTTCTACAACAACAAGATGCCTGGGGCCTAAGATATGAGGAACTGCACCAGCTGCACGACCACAGAGATAAGCAACTGGGCAGGTCTGACTTTTTATAGCCTAACCAATAATGAGCTTGCTTTTGCACTATGTATGAGCCTCATTAATAACTGTATAAAAGAGTGTTGGTCTTAACAATAAAACGAGATTTGCCTGATTACTCACATTGAGTGCCGTAATTCTCCCACCGTCTCCAACATGTATATGTTAATATTTTTGGGGAATTCAGCACATTATAAGGTACAGCCACTTCTAATGATTTAGTCCTATGTTCATTTATTATGGTGGATACCTATTCAGAGTATTGATTGTTACTATGAATTCTTTCTGGAAGATGGGGGTACTTTGATTAAGATTAAACTTTATGAGGCATATGTAATTCTTGAGCTTATTTCTTTTCAGTCATTTCCTGTATGCAAATGCTATAATACTTCAAAGTTCATGCTAAGATCTTCCAATCTTTTGGGGAAATCAGTGATAATTCTGACTTTTCTGAGAAATATTTGTAGTTTGGTGATTTTGTGTAGGCTACATACACAGAACGTTTTCACTGATGGTAAGTTCTTATCATTATTTTGGGCAATTTCAAGATATAGTTCCCTGTTACTTCTACTATCCAGATGAATACCCTATGTATAAGAAGTCTTTCCCTGCAGTGCATTGATTCAATCATTTCTATTCACCCAACTTTAAAAGATTTTTTAAATTCTAACCAATTCTTTGTATTTCAAAGCTTACTTATACTTGATAGCTTGATTATGGCCATATTTTTGATAACTATGATGTAAGTTTTGAAGTTGTGAAGAGTTCTTTCTCCCAGCCAAAGGGATCTTGGACTAATTCTGGCATATACTTGGCTAGAAATAACATATCCCATTTGTAGGCCTCTAGTTAGTCCTGGGCAAGGAAGTGTCTTAAAGATCAAGGCAAATTTCTTCTATAATCATTGAGAAGTTAAGCTATTTAATATTTTCCTATGCCTTTTATATGTCAAGTACTGTAGTAGCTTTCCCATATGTTTTTGCTTCTGTTGGAGTTTTGGGGATGTTATGAATGAAGACGCTATTTTGATATAAAATAGCAGCTTTTATTATATATGAAAAAAAATTTAACAGCAGTTTTTATATGTGGCTTGATAAAAGGCAAGTAAACAGCGCTGGGTGCGCGGGGAGTCCGTACTCCACCAACACACACGCCTAATTACAGCAACAGGCTTTACTTTTATGCTTACTGTGCTAATACCTATTCATAGCTATTCTGAAAATTGGCATGGTTATTTAGATTAGTTCTCAGAATGGGCTGTCAATTTTTTGGTGCAGGCGTGATTGGTCTCGGGGGGTCCCTCCGGTGGTCGTTGGGGATGAAGTTAGACGTCTTCCTCACTCGTCTCTGAGTAACCCCGATTTTTGCCTTATTTCTTCTACCTTATAAAGTTCGTTACCCAATGCTGCAAAGCTTAGCAAAAACACTTCGCACCTTCATAACCACAAACAACCATTTTCTACACTTAGCTTTTATTTGTCTCTTTTAGTATCCTGCCCAGTTGCTCGGTACTTTTCCATTGTTCAGGTCTATACTGCCTATTTTACTAACATGAATTATTATACCATGTATCACAGGGAGTTCTACTGTTTTCCTTTTTCTCTGAAAGAATTTTTCCATACTTGTTCGCCAAGGAGATAAATTTTTGTACTTAAGAGAGACAAAAAGACCTGGCCACGGGGGGGGGGGTCCAGACAGCCGCCAAATAAAGGGGGTTGGGTGGAGTCCCTAGGGCTCTTGTTTTGCTCCCTGCAGTCGGGAGGAGAGAGAAGCTGCCCTGGTGGTGGAGAGGAGTCATCCCCATTGCGTCTCCTGCTTCTCCTTCTGCCCCTGATTGTCTCCCGAGGATCTGGCAGGACACCGGGATCAGCTTGGAGAGTGGTCATCCCTGCTGCGTCTCCTGTTTCTCCTTCTATCCCTGCTGTCTCCCGGGGATCCTGCTGGACACCGGGATCGGCTGCCCAAGGGGGTTTGTGACACGGGCTTTTCATTGGCCATTGCCACGTGAGGACTGAGCTGGCTCTGGAGCGGCAGGGAGACCATGGCGCCCTCCCTGCTCCCTGGGAGCCACTCGAGAGGTTGGGACTGGGTTCCTGGTGCTGTTTGTTGTTACTGTCATAGTTATTGTTGTTTGTTTGCCTTGTTATATATATATTTAGTAAAGAACTGTTATTCCTATTCCTCATATCTTTGCCTGAAAGCCCCTTAATTTCAAAATTATAAGCATTCGGAGGGGAGGGGGTTGCATTTTTCCATTCCAAGGGGGATTCCTGCCTTCCTTGACAGACACCTGTCTTTCAAACCAAGACAGCTTCACTCCCAGGCCTGTTGCTGACTCATTTCAATATCGGTTCAATAGCACATAATAGATGTATTTTGTGTCAGTTTTCTCCTTCATTCCTCAAAAATGCTAAGAACTATGTGTATTGCAGGGCATAGTTGCTTTTACTGATTTGTTTCCACATTGTTTTTAATTTCTGGGTTTCTCTTCCTATCAGCCCAATGGAATTGTAACCAATTCTACACATGCACAAAAGCATACTTGTCTAATAATATTTTTCACCTACAGAACATTTGCATATGCCAAATATTTTAGCTCACAGTGAGTTCTTCAGTGTATGCCTAGATAATTCACAGAAACCATAGAATCATAGAATTGTTCTGTTGGAAAAGGCCTTAAGATTATCAAGTCCAACCATTAACACAGCACTGCCAAGTCCACTACTAAACCTTGTCCCTCAGCACCACATCTACTTGTCTTTTAAATCCCTTCATGGATGGGGACCCCACCACTTTCCTGGGCAGCCTTGGACAGGGCTTTACTACCCTTTCAGTGAAGAAATTTTTCCTAATGTCTAATTTAAACCTCCCCTGGCACAACTTGAGGCCATTTCCTCTTATTCTGTCACTTGCTACAAGGAAGAACAGAACAACCCCCACCTCACTGCAACCTCCTCTCAGGTAGTTGTGGAGAGCAATAAGGTTTTCTCTGAGCCTTCTTTTCTCCAGGCTAAACAAACCCAGATCCCTCAGATGCTCCTCACAAGACCCTTCACCGGTTTCTATGATCTACACCCTTCACCGGTTTCTTTGTCCTTATTTGGACTCACTACAGCACTTCAATGTCCTTCTTGTGGTGAATGGCCCAAACCTGAACCCAGTATTCAAGGCACAGCCTCACCAGTGCCGAATACAGGGGGATAATCACTGTCCTAGTTGTGCTGGCACAGTATTTCTAATACAAGCCAGGATGATGGTGGTCTTCCTGGCCACCTGGGCCCATTCTGTCTCATATTCAGCTGGCTGTTGACGAGCACCCTGGGTTCTTTTTTCCCACTCTGCTCCAAGCCTGTAGCATTGCAGGGAATTGTTGTGACCCAAGTGCAAACCCCAGCACCTGGTCTTGTTGAACCTCATATCACTGGCCTCGGCACATTGATCCAGAATGGCCAGATCCCTCTGTAGAGCCTCCCTAACTTCAAGCAGATTGACACACCCACCCAAGCTGGTGTTGTCTGCAAACTTACTGAGAATGCATTTGCTGCCTGTGGCGGATGGCTGAAGCAGATGGCTGCTTCATTAAATGGAGAACCAAGGAGTTCCTCTAAAGCCAGCTGGCTGTGTTATTATTGATCAACATAATCCAGCTGTATCTATATTAATCCTATAATTATATACTGCTTGGCTGTATATTCAGAATGGAAAACAAAAATGTAATACATCTCAGGGCTGACGGTTGACACAGGTCAAAGATGAGTCATTGTGGTTGTATGTCCTAATGAGAAAAAAGTAGAACGCTGCTTGACTGCCCATGAATGACTGAAGGCAGTCACAGGAAGGAAGAATGTGTATGAAGGAGTAGAACAGGAAGTTCTGAGTGTCAAAACAAAGAGATAAATAGCTCACCCTGATTGATATATGTATATCTTTGTGCAGAAAACATATAAAAAGCTTATATAAAGAATAGGCTAGCTTATCAGCTAGACCTTGCATACTGCTTAATTATCAGACCCCATGTCTTCCCTGCATCACATCCATCCACAAATCTCAGGTGACTCACAGATGCCCTCATCCAGATCATTGATAAAGATATTAAAAACAAGTCACTTGGAACTCCTATAATTCCTGTCTTTTTAATACATGCTTTTTTTTCAGTTATTTTTCACCTTCACAGAAAAATGTTTACACAACCGTGAATAATTTAGATGAACAATACATCCTGTTCTATAAAAGGAGTAAACTGGCGTACTAACTGATAAGGAAATGCATATCTGTTTATTTAAAGCTAGTGCTTTGAAAGTAAGTGAAGACAGATGGGGCTTTAGGAGTGAGGGAAAATCAGATTTCATTTCTGCTTCTGCAGGTGGCTTGGCATGACTTCTAATCTCATTTGACTTAATGTTTTTACATTCTTCTGTGGAAACTGATGTTTCAGGGACAGCATGAGCATTTTGCATTGGAAAACAGGTATTTATTCATATCTGTCATTCACTGTGGAGTCTTTTCAGCTACAACTTCACACTATGTTTCAAACATTGATGCATTATACATTTCTGGTTTTAGGAAATCTTTAATCATGGGTTCTTTAACAGGCAACTTCAGCTTTCACAGGCGGGAATATGCATCTTGATTTCTCATGTGATTAGCTTGTAGAGTAAGTTAGGTTTACAGATTATGCCCAGAAAATCCCCTCCTACACCCTCTTAAATAACCTATCCTTTCACACTCATTGAAAGCTAACATTGTCCTGGTACCTGCAGACCTAAACTATGAAGTCTTGATTCCTTGTTACAACACTCCAATACCAGGGCCTATCATTTGCAGACTTGTCATTCTCTCACTGGAGATGAAAATCAGACCATAGAATTTAGATTACACAGCACAAATAAGACTACTGTCAAAATGTACAATTTTAAGACTGTGATATAGTTTTTTGAGAGAGCAAAATTGGAATGATTTATGGTAAATCATTCTTTTCCTTAGAATCTGAAAGAGCAATGCATAACTATGATTGTCAGGTGAACAGGAATGTAAAAGTTAGATCACCTACCTAAAGCTGATACTGTCCTGAAATTGCTGGTAAAGAGGCACATCTGCCTTGCAGATACCAAGAGTGGAAAACAGCATGAAGCACCTGGAAGTGCAGTGCTCCAGCCTGGTCTGTGTTCCAGCACTCAGCTGCCCACAGCAGCTCTGTCTGATGTACTGGGTCCCAAGCCAGCTTACATCATTCATATTGTTGAACAGTGATTATTTCAAGTGACAACTTCTTTATGGTAGCTTTTGCTTGTTTTTCAAGAAAAAAAACATGGAGCTTATACAAATGTGTTTATGTGCAAAGTTAATTAAAGAACAAGAAATTGAGACAGCCCTATGAACAAGTGCAACTGAAGGCAAGACAGATAGATGTTTATCTGTACAGTTGAATTGATACTATATTAAGAGCTTTTACATGACTGTCCAGATTGTTGGACTAGATAGGTCAGGCATGCAAATCACTCTGTAGATGCTATATTTACTCTTAAAGTATCTCTGTCACATGACTATGCATAGCCATTTTCATTCAGGGCAAGAAGCCTCAAGAAATGCAATACTCTATGAAATTGCTGAAAGATTTTAATTAAACTAATAATACAAAAACTTACAAAAATACAAAAGAGTGTTTTATCTGTTCCTGGAGTCTTCATAGCCATAGTAAGTGATTTTATTTTCTGTATCTTTTAGAATAGAAAACACTTCTATTATGTGTTTTATCTCAAATTATGATTAAAAGTGTTTTGTTTTCCTGTAATAGCAACATAATTAAAGTTCAGTGTTATATGTTAGCCTATGTTTTGCTTTAAGGCAATATTTGTACTAAAATTCTATTATGTTTTTGCCCACATAGAATAATTTTGCATAAAGGGAGTCTAGGTTTAGTTAGACTATGCAATGATGAGGAAAACAGAAGAACAAACACTATTACTCTGCTTATTAAATAATAATATGAAGTCATTGATTATAAAACAGGCTTACTACTGCTTCAAGCATTAGACATTATGATTACTAGATTTTCCATATATGAAAATATTGCTTTTTTTAGATAAGAATAATTTGAAAAAGAAAGAATGCATATTATGATTACTATTAGTCTCACGTGGTCTTTTGTTTCCACACAGAGATGGGTATTCTTGCTGTACTTTCTCTACCGTTGCTTCTATTAGGAATCAGTGGAATTATCTATATTTACCAGTCAGTCAGGTGTCTATTGTCCAAGTCAGCTGTGCAAAACAAGGTGGTGGTGATCACAGATGCCATCTCTGGACTGGGCAAAGGTGAGTCATCTCATTTCTTCTCAGTGTCAGAGAAAAGAAGTAGATAGAAAACCACCCTCTTGGTGATAAAATGTGCACACATTAGCTTTTATATATTCATAACTGCCTGGATGAAGCAGAAGTTAAGAAATATATTTCTAAACCTATGATTTTTAAATGTACATTTTTAGTCTTAGCTTCAGAAACTGCTGGCAAACGTTTAGGAACTGCAGAGCTTTGTATTTATTTAATCCAGTAGAATGAGAAGTTTTGTAAACACATGAATAGTACTATTTTTAGCATGTTGCTACTATGAGATCTTATTACATGGGCTGTCACTGCAGGGTAGCAGCAAATCAGTATAAACAGGTGTCACCTTACCCTTTACGTGTTCTTTTTCAGCCCTTAAAAGTTTCAACATTTTGTGCTTCCTGTAAGCAACATTAATCATATCTCTGCCTCCTGTAGCACCCATGTTACTCCTCTTCCCTTGACATCCTCCAGCACCTCCAACTGGTCTCCCTGGCTATGTGTAATCATGAGTTCAGTGGATGAAAGGAAAGGGCATGTGATAATCTATCTATTTATATAAACTGAGGCCAGCCACTTAGCATACACTTCTTCTTGGCGCATATTTCCTCACAGATGAAGGGCACTGGATAATACATTGCCTATGTACAGCTGTGCTCTAGGCATGGTGGTCAGTAGTCAAGTGCCTGATAGGGCAAACATAGCTTGAGGCTACATTTTGTCATTTTAATTGACAACTTGCTGTGTGTTGGAAACATTGCACACCCAAGCAAAAATTAAATGGGGAGAAGGGAATGTTCTTACAGAATTATTCCTTAGCAGAACAGAGGAAAAGATTTGCAACAGAAATACACACTTCACTGGTAAGGAGTGCTCTTGTGTTACAAGTACTCTTGTAAGTATTCCTAACAGCCTGTTAGGACAAGATATGAAATAATTCCGACCACCACATCCCACCTGGTGATTGCCTAACACACTCCAGTTTCAACTGAAGTTGATATAACCATGAATTTTCTCTTACTGGTTATATTTCAGTATTTTTCTTTGGAGAGGCATGATTTAGAGTTCTCCAAATGAGACTGAGTGTCTTGTACAATCATAAGATGGCTGCAGCTTTCTAGGCAAAAGTCCTGCTTGGAGCAGGAATAGTACCAATAGCAGCCAGATCTGGTTAGATGTGGCTTTAAGCCAAGTACTGAAATCTCCAAGGATAAAGAGCATTTATTGAACATTTCTCAAAGTATCTTTCTCCAGCTCTGTATGACACCTGGGGAAGATTTTTCTAAGTTCAGTTTCCTTATTAATGTTTCTTCATCTTGGGTTGTTTGTAAATAATGAAAAAGATTATGTAAATAAAAGTTTCCAGCTGCACAGATTTACAGAAATAAAATAGTGGATCCAGAAGTGCTTCCATACAGATATAAGGTTCGAAAACAGGCATTTAAGAAAACTAAGATGGGCATATTAGCATAACTAGATTTGCCTGAGCTTTGGGGCACAGTTGGCACATCATCAGTCACATCCTCAGGCCCATCTGCAAGACGTTATCTATTCCAAGAAAGAAAAAGCAGGCAATTTTTTACTTTTCCTGGTCAGTATGACAACCTTGACAGATTCCTTCCCTGAGAGACACAGTTTCAGTTCAGCTGATCTAGAACATGCACCCCTTAGTAGTTTATAACAGCCATGTTATAAATGCCTTTTTTTGGTCAAACTGACAGGGCATATACTGAGGAATACATTCTCCCTCAACAACACCTAGAGAAGAAAATAGACCAGACACATGCTGTGAAGATGCTGTAGCCTGACATTTAATAATCTATATTGAGTTGATCACATGCTCCCATGACGACCTGAACTAACGAGTTGTCTGCAGTCTTTCAGACAGTGCTGAGGTGGGATGATGGGTAACACTGCCTACCAGTTTCTCACTTTCAGAAAAACACATGGTTTGCTTGAATAAGAAAGGAAGAAGAATACTCCTTAAACATCTAACAACCTGGGGTGGCCCACAAGCTCAGAATATCCCTTCATATAAGGAAAAATGCAGTGCCAGCCCAGCATATCTAAAAACTTCTCAGTGCCCTTCTTAGGAAGACTTCAGGAAATGCAGCTGAACAAGAGGTAGCTCAGGCTGGTTCCCGATGCCTCTGCTGGTTACTGGGAATGTCTAATGCTCAGGAGGTAAGAGTCTTGGGATAAATATGGAATAGTCTCTAGAAAAAAGGCCCCTTTCATTGTTGCTCCTTCTGTGGGCCAGTGTGTGGGAAGTTTCTCTGTACTGCTCTTTCTTGAAGTTGTAGATGAATTTTGCGTTGCCAGGAGTTTCATGAAGGTGGCATACAAAGTTAATTTTACTGTTTACTGAGTTTGGTTTCTTCTTTATACTGCACTAGACATGAAGGTTTTCAAAAGATGCAATTGGTATTGTAACAACTTTAAGCATGTGGTTTTTTACATATTTTTCTTTATATCAAGTGTGTCTGTAGGTGAATGGAGTGATTACCAGAACAATTTTTCTACCTCAAATCCATCATCCCTAATTGACATATTGTTCATTTCTTAATTAAATTTTTATTAAATCTCATCACAAAACAGTACCATTGTGCTTTACCATTAATTGTGCATTATACCATTACATTAGGTTTTAATTCATTAGACACATATATATTGTTGCATTCAATATATTTTTTTTCTCACATATATTTTCTTTCAAAATTAATGAATATTAAAGCATAGATTCAACATCATTAGCAAAAACTGAATCCCCTTTCAAGTAAAGTAAACAAAACCAAATTGATATTATTGTTATTATTTCTTTTGAATATATTTCTCTCCTAGAATGTTCTCGGGTGTTTCACACAGGAGGAGCAAGGCTTGTGTTGTGTGGCAGGACATGGGAAAAGTTAAAAGCCTTGTATGATGCTTTAATTAGTGTGGCAGATCCCAGTACAGTAAGTATTCCCTCACTCTGGTTTGAAAATATACAACTTGAGGTAAACAACTTGTTCAGGTACACAAGCACTTTTAAATCCTCTAAAACATAAATCTTGATTTCTCTAAGGCATTTGACACTGTCTCCCACAGCATCCTTCTTGCTAAACTGAGACAGTGTGGTCTGCTTGATCAGGTAGTGAGGTCGATTGGGAATTGGTTTAAAGAAAGAAGCCAGAGAACTGTGGTCAATGGGATGGAGTCCAGCTGGAGGCCTGTAATGAGTGGGGTTCCACAGGGGTCGGTGCTGTGACCGATTCTGTTTAACCTGTTTATCAATGACCTGGATGAGGGCACAGAGAGCACTGTCAGCAAGTTTGCTGATGATATCGAGCCGGGTGAAGTTTCCGACACCCCAGCAGGCTGTGCTGCCATTCAGCAAGACCTGGACAGGCTGGAGGGTTGGGCAGGAAGAAATTTGATGAAATTCAATAAGGGCAAGTGCAGAGTCCTGCACCTGGGAAGGAACAACCCCAGGTATCAGTATAGGTTGGATACTGAGCTGTTGGAAGTCAGTGAAGGGGAAAAGGACCTGGGGGTCCTAGTTGATGGGAGGCTGACCATCAACAGCAATGTGCTCTTGTGGCCAAGAGGGGCAATGCCATCCTGGGGTGTATTAGAAGGGGTGTAGCTAGTAGGTTGAGAGAGGATCTCCTGCCCCTCTACTCTGCCCTATTGAGGCTACATCTGGAATACTGTGTCCAGTTCTGGGCCCCCCAGTTTAAGAAGGACATGGAACTGCTGGACAGGGTC
Source organism: Todiramphus chloris collaris (assembly GCA_025345505.1). NCBI lineage: Eukaryota > Metazoa > Chordata > Aves > Coraciiformes > Alcedinidae > Todiramphus > Todiramphus chloris. The sequence goes on from JANVCC010000269.1 coordinate 64,030, forward strand.
CAGCACAGGGCTACAAAGATGATTAAGGGAGTGGAACATCTCTCTTATGAGGATAGACTGAGGGAGCTGGGGCTTTTTAGCTTAGAGAAAAGAAGACTAAGGGGTGATTTAATCAATGTTTATAAATATATGAAGGGTGAGTGCCAGGAAGATGAAGACAGGCTCTTCTCAGTGATGCCCAATGATAGGACAAGGGGTAATGGGTTGAAGCTGAGGCACAGGAAGTTTCATGTAAACGTAAGAAAAAAAATTTTCACAGTGAGGGTGACGGAACACTGGAACAGGCTGCCCAGGGGGGTTGTGGAGTCTCCCTCTCTGGAGATATTCAAGACCCGCCTGGACGCATTCCAGTGTGACCTGGTCTAGGTGATACTGCTCTGGCAGGAGGGTTGGACTAGATGATCTCTCGAGGTCCCTTCCAGCCCTTGACATTCTATGATTCTATGAAATGCCTGAAACATGATTCACTATTAATGAAGATTTTGGTCACTCAGGTAACATACCCAACACAGTGCAGAGAGAGAGACAGAAACACCTCCGAAGGCCATCAGAGCATGATATCAAAAGTTTAAGTCAGAAATCCTGCTCTCCTAAGTTAAGGCAATTACTGTAAAGCAATTGTTCCTGCATTTTGAACAAGCCACCCAATTAGGAATTTCTGTGTAGAAGAATTTGACTGTTAATTTGGATGAAAGGGATTCAAAGTGCTTCATTTAATCAGAGGAACTACTATCCATTTTTCACATAATTAAACTGCTCAAGGAGTGGGAGGTGCATCTAAAGGTTGAATTATGTTCTAGTTTTTACACTACTCTGGGAGAAGTCCCAGCAAGAAGGGCATGGGAACATATGAATACAAGTGCCATCATTTCATTACCACTGACTGGGTCACCATTCAAGCAGACATGCAAGGCTGTCCCTGCTGCCAGTTCTTTGGAAGGTGTCTATTTGATGCTCACAGGAAAGCTTTCCTTCTGTGACCAGCAGATAGTTGACTAATTTCAGGGCAAAGATATTCCTGAAGGCATAACACAAATTCTGCAGCCATTACTCACAAGACCAAACAAGTATTTGTATTTGACCATTTTTTTGCTTTGAGCTTCATTCACATCCATAAATAACCATGAAAGTACTGTGTTATGTCAGTTTGCGCAGATTTAGCTAGGAAAAAAATCTTAAGTATGACTAAGGGATCTGCATGATGTCATCATAGTGGTATAGAGAAAAGAAGCTACTTGGGAGTTCATTAATTTGTTCCAAAGCTGATAAAATCTACATACTTACAGAAAACCTACAACTATAAACTCTGTTTGGATAACCCATAGCTGAGCAAATGACTGCAACCTTCCAGTTGCCCCCATGTGTATGTAAATTATCTATCATGAACTATACCCTAGACTGTGATCAGCAAAGTTCTCCAGAGGTCTGCTTGCAGTAATACCATAACTTGAAGTGTTAGGAGTCACTTACAGAATCACAGAATGTTAGGGGTTGGAAGTGACCTCAAAAGATCATCTAGTCCAATCCTCCTGCCAGAGAAGGATCACCTAGATTAAGTCACACAAGAACGCATCTAGATGAGTTCTGAATGTCTCCAGAGAGGGACACTCCATAACCTCCCTGGGCAACCTGTTCCAGTGTTCTGTCACCCTCACTGTGAAAAAGTTTCTCTTTACGTTTACATGGAACCTCCTATGTTCCAGCTTCCACCCATTGGCCCTTGTCCTATCATTGGACGTCACTGAGTAGAACATCACTCCCTACTTCTATTATCTGTCTCCACTGATGACGAGACAAAACTCAATATGGTCGAGCCAGACCAGTTTACCTTTCCCATGGTGTTCTGCTTCATCTGAATTTCAAAGTCTATGAATACCCATTGCTGAAGTACCTTCTTTCTAGAGTGGGTTAAAAGAATGAATCAAAGTTTCTGTGAGATTAATAAAAGCATTTTCTTCAGATATCAAGATAAAGTAATTTACAAAACAAGTAAATAGAAATACATTTTTGTATAACAGAAATACGTTTTTCTGTAACAGATATCCTTGAAATAAGTATTTTCTTTATTAGACATATGCACCAAAGCTCATACTTCTGGATATCTCAGACATAAACTGCATTCAAGATGTAGCTAAGGAAATCCTGAATTGCTATGGCTGTGTGGATGTACTGATCAATAATGCAAGTATGAAGGTGAAAGGAGCAGTGCAGAGCATTTCATTGGAACTTGATAAAAAGATAATGGATGCCAATTATTTTGGACCTATAATATTAACCAAAGGTATTTTATTCTTTTTTTTTCCTGTTTTGTTGTTGCAAAGTTTGAGATCCAAGTTACTGACTTTACATTGCTTCATTTGCTCTTCTTCATACATTTTTGCCTTCTTCACTGTAATGGACTGGAATTGAGCTGAAATCAGAGTGCCTGGATTTGGAAATAGATTTCTCCAGAAATATATAAGCAGGTTTTTGATAGATAGACTTTTTTTTTTCTTTTTTTTTAAATTTGTTACATAGACAATTGTGTACAAAACTCCTGCAAGAATACAGAGAGGCTGTCAATTAAATGTGACAATACTGCACCCACATCTGCATGTAGACTCCAAGTGAAGTATAGAAGACACTCAATTTATGGATACTGGATTTTGTGATAGTTTTGATTGCAATAATAAGAAAACCTTCAGGAAAGTTGTGCTATCTGCACTTCAGCTGTCACTTCACTAAATACATTGAGCTCTGTTATTTATGTGGCTCTTTTATTATTTATTTTTCAGCCATTCTTCCCAACATGATCTCAAGGAGAAGTGGCCAAATTGTTCTAATTAATAGCATCCAAGGAAAAGTAGGAATGCCATTTCGTGCAGCTTGTAAGTTATACATAATAAAAAATGTGTAAATTGAATATTTTGTGACACTTATAATCAGTTATTTAAAGCACTAATTTTCATCCAATGCAGTCAGCTATTAATGCAGTATTTGGGTGAACAGTTTTCAAAGAAGTAGAACTCAAGAAGAAGTAGTAAAAATACTATCTTTGAAATATAACTACTGCCTAAGGTACTTGAGGACAAAAGGATATCAAATGTGACAGCAAAGGCTTTTTGTGATCTTCAGAGACGTTCATGAAACCGCAAACTTGTAGGTCTAACATCTGTACTGGGCATATTACTAGAAAAAGTACTGAAGAATGAAGTACTGTATAAATATGACATAGTGGAAGATACTAGCTTTGTAAAGAGAGATTCATGCACAATGGATTTATGTGCAGGAGTTCAAAAGGAGATGTAGTAATTGTATTCTGCTTGGCTTTCTAGAAAGTTTTCAAGAAAGTCATTTATCCAAACCTCCTAATGAAACTAAGCTGTGCTGACTTATGATGAAAGGTCTTTGTATTAATAAAATACAAAGTTAATCTTCAGATAATACAGGATAGATGTAAACATTTTAAACTGTGACAGGTCAGAGTGGATGGTGTCTCTGAATTTAAAAAGTCTGTGAGACCGCAGGATTGTAACTTATTATTCAATAAAAGCAAATTACAGTGACAGAAACTATAAGGAGAGCCATTGAGAGAAAAAAAAAAAAAAATCCTGTCTTTATGCCTTTATATAGATCTATGCAGTGCCCACATCTTGAACGCTGTGTGCAATTCTGGTCCCCCACCTCAAAAAAAAGTGTAAGAAATACAAAAAAGGCTCCAAAAAGAAACACCACAGTGTTGGGACATGTGGGATGGTTTCCATCTAGGAAACAGCTGGTTGTGTCAAGATGCATTGTACATGTACAAAATAATGAGTAAGAGAAGAGCTAACAGTTTTTGCAATGCCTTTACCAATATCTTTGTTGCATGAAACAAATCTGTCAGAAGAAGGAATGTCGAAACAAATCTGTCAGAAGAAGGAATGTCAAAACAAATGAATGAAAAAGCTTCTTTCCATTCCCACAGCCTACCTGCCATTTTTTAAATTATAGTACACACACAGGTTGATTTTTACTGCAAACTGAGTCAAATACAAGGTAGACAAGTGTTTTGAAACTCCACTGCACTTAACACACCGTTCTGGCTTTTAGTCAAGTTCCGCATATCATCCTTCTTTAATACCATTCTCAATAAAAAGGCACTAAGAGCAGTTAAAACAGTTCTTAACATTCAATTACTTTAAAATTTAATATTAAAAGCACCTTGGATTGATGCTGCACAGCAAAGGCCTGATTAGTTTACAAAAGATTAGTACTCCTTCATTCTGGAAATGGACATGAATTTCACTGCATTTTATTATGTGTCACAGGTTGCAGCAACAGATGGTGTGGAGACTCATCTCAGGGACAGCTGTCCATCCACCAAAGACATCTTTAAAGTGTAGAGATAACAGAAGTATTATTCCTTAACTCAGGACTTAATTTTTTCTGATTGGGAAATCCAGACACATGCTCTTTGACACGTATATGGAGACTGACTGGATACCTCATGCATAACTGTTCTATACCAATAATTCTATTTTGTTTGTTTCAAATGTCACATGATATTTTAACTCAGTGAAATAATTCAATGTTCTATTGCCTTTTTGCTAATCATTCCAAATATTCATGTTTTATAGAACTCTATCACATCTATATCCATGCATTCGTATAACCAAACATGAGGTTTTTCTTCTTTATTTTAGATGCTGCTTCTAAGCATGCTGCTGTAGGGTTTTTTGATTGTCTTAGAGCTGAAATGGACGAATTCAATATTTCTGTCAGCACCGTAAATCCAGCCTTCATCTGTTCATACCATTGCCAACCAGCACCCGCCAACTGGGAGGCATCTATTTGGAAATGTAAGGTTTGATGCATCAAGAGAAACAGTAGATGACGGACATATAACTGTGTGGATACTTTTCCCAGGGAGAAGAAAGGAGCGTAGGGAAAAGAATGGAAATGACAGAAGGGTTGAATAGGTTAGGGGAGCAAAAGTAAAGAGAGACTGACGGTATCATGTGAGCCTGGTGGAAAGAGAAAGAACATTGGAAACAGAAAATATTAGGTGAGAAAACAAATACACCAGGGCATGGGAAATGGAGGTAGAGGAGAGAATGAAAGGTCCTAAGGAAGAATTCCACTGTACTCAAGTTTCTCCTTCTCTTAGGGACTGTGAGGACTTCACTTACAAATTGCAAAAATATCTTAGGGACATACTAATGAGGGGAAGGAAATGGTTAAGGGATTGAAAGTATGTAGGAATTTAACTAACTCGATTGATACAATACCTGTGTATCTTTTCACCATCATTCCCTCAGATATCTGTCTGTCTGCCTGTCTGTCTGTAGCTCTCACTCTTCTCTGATTTAGTCTTTTTCAGAAAGGTGGCATATGGTGTGCACCCAGTGGAGGTGGCAGAGGAAGTCTTGCGCACAGTGAGCAGTAAGAAGCAAGAGGTACTTATGGCCAACCCTATCCCCAGAGCAGCAGTGTACATTCGTACCTTCTTCCCCGAGTTGTTTTTTGCCATTGTTGCTTCAGGAATTAGGGAAAAGCTGAAAGCAAAGGAAGAAAATTAATTTTGTTCAGTTCTTTTCCCTACTTCTGACCTGAAAAAAATGTTCATGTTTCAAATGTCAATGATTTCTGCTTCTCGCTATGAGTAGAATAAAGCAGGAAGCTTTACTAAATACAAATGAGCCAATGTCTCACTTAGTGATTCATTACCATTGACACACATTCATCTATGGGACTTCTACTCTTCTGGATATGGTGAATATCACAGGATGACACTGCTTGCATTACGACAGCATGGGAAAAACTCTACTAGGAATTCAATTGCTGTTACAAGAGGGTGATTCCCGGTCGAAATAGCTAAAGGACACACAGCAACTTATCAAAATAGTCTGTCAGTGCTAAGACTGATAGGAACTTACAGGAACAAAGGGATGGAGAAGCAGGGAGGTGTGGGAGACAGAGGAGTAAAAATAGGGGAAAAATGGAGCTAAGGCCTGGATCAGACTGTTCCTCAGATACGCTTTTTTTGGAGTAGAATCACTATCACTCTCACTCAGGTTGGAAAAGACCCTTGGGATCATCATGTCCAACCATTAGCCTTACTCTACAAGTTCACCCCTAGACCACATCCCCCAACACCACATCCAAGCGATGTTTAAACACATCCAGGGATGGCAACTCAACTTGCAGGATATGCAAATGGTGAGTCCAAAAAAGAGTTTATCTAGTTCTAGCTTATCTGATCTGTGACAAGACCCTGGAATGTACGCTTTAAAAATGGATTGTAAGAATGGGACAATAATATGGAGAGAATCTCTACTACACTCTCACAGATTCTAGTAATCTGCTACATAGTTTGAGACAAAATTTCTCCCAGTATCTTGCTAAACTATTCATTGTTCACACAATTTTTCAAAAATTATTCAAAACATTCCACCTCTAAGGAAAGGAACTAATGACATAAAGAAAAAGACTTCTTCATTTTTACTTTAAACCTGGTGTCTGATAATGGTCTCTGATATTTCCTACTTCGCTTACTGTGAGAGACAAAAAATAACAATACTCAATTCATTCACTCTCAGTCCTCTATGCCCATAATACTTTCCATGCAGTTGGCTATGTTTCAAGTTGGACAGCCCTGGTATCTATTCACTCTGTCTTTGTGATAAGTCCAGATTATTCCTCTTGTTCTTCAATAGATTTTCTTGGGTTACATTATATATATATATTTATTTATTTATTTATTTTATTTCATTTTAACAGGAACAAGCCACAGGTGTATGTAGCATTGCAGACAGATAAAAAAATCTGTATTCACAGACATACAGATGCTTCCTTTTTCTTTTTTTCTTCTTTTGCATGTCTTACACGGGAGTGTTTGAGATATTTTTCAGGCTGCTACTGAGCATTAAGTTACCTTGTCCACTCTGCTTCATGTGGTAATTAATCATCATGTGCAATATGACCACGGCCATCACTCATGTCAGTTGTGTGAATTGAATATATTCTCAAAGTTCTCTCACTTCTAAGTCATTCTAGGCTTTTCTCCCCTATCATATTTCCCCAGTTCATGCTGAGGACTTGCCCTCTTTTTGTCTCATTCTGTGAGATAAATCAGAATATAAATATAGCTAATGCAAGGGTGTCCTGATCTTCAGTCTTATATCTGAGAGCTTAAATGCTGTCTCCTAAATTCACCCCTGGCCTTCTTCTGTCATCAGTATTCACAGAGTACACCTGCTTTTTTGCACACTGTCAAAATGCCTTGTTTGCAAAATATCAACAAAGGAAATACCTACTCAGGGATCATGCAAACAAAACTGCACTTGCTGCTACAAGTCCCATTGCTCATGTAACTTTCAGCACCAACTGCTCTTTCTACCGGTAAGACTCACCCAATGTGAAAAGAATTCTCAGTGCAAGAAAATACAGTTATCATCTTGCAGGGACATTAATCTTTTCTTGTATCTCTAATTCTATTGCTCTGGCTTCAGGAAACATGCAAGTATCTACCTCACTCAGTGAAGTTCAGAAGCAGTGTGTAGCCAGTTCATGCAGTACCTGCTGGAACTCCATCATTTTTATCTGTTGTAGCGCAGGACTTTTATTGTGGTTCAAACAACAATATGACTATACAATGCCTATACCATAACTGTGAAACCAAACATCTGGTTTGTCCAAAATTTTCTTGCTCCTCACTAGACCTCCACTCCCTCAAACAAATGGGCTTTTGTTGTGGTTTCAGTTATACTTGAATCTGTACTTCAGCAACAATGAAGCTGTTCAAACTCCACAAAAACAATGCATGTAATAAGAGGGTAATTCCATCTGAAAAGGAGAACATCACAGCTAAACATGAATCAGCATCATTGATTCCTTCTGCTCCATTTTGTACTTTTCTAGATAACAATAGATATTCTTTGTCGTTTTTGAATATTTCACTTTAAAAATGTAGAAGAGTTCAAGAAACCACAGTGAAAAGCAGTGTGACAAAGGTAAAATAACGCCTGTGATATATCAAGAAATTTTTAAATAACAGATGTATTTTAATCTAAAAAAGTAAAAGAAAGTTATATCTAAACAATTTTCAAATATCTAAAATGTGCTGCCAAGAGGATAGAACTAAACTGTTCTCCATTACTGCTGTAGTAGGACAATGTGCTAAAATTACTGCAAAACAGATATACAGGGACAATATTTTCTGCTAAGAATAGTTAAGCACCACAGAAATTATAGAATGTCTGCCTTTGGAAGCTTTAAAGAGGAGATTAATGAAGCATCTGTAAAAAAGCAATGTAGCTTTAGTTTATCCTTCTTAGAGGAAAAGAAGCATTAGGTGACCTTTTAAATGGGTCACACTTTTCTATAATGCTGTGTGGTTTTTTCATATTGAGAACAAGGTTTGCAACTGGTAGTTCTGAAGTAATAGTTTTTTTCCTCTGGGTAAATCTATTATTTATTATAAGTTCTCTATTTCATTTGTCTGTCTCTGCCTCATAAGTCTAAATACCTGTGAATGTATGTTGCATATAAAATACTATGATATCAATAAGAAATAGTATGAGCTGAGGTCATTAAGAGATATTTTCTGTTAGCCTCACTTGGCCATCTTTTAACCTATGTAGATTGCTTAAGAATGCTAACTTTTATAAATGAGGACGAAACTAGGCCTGCAGATTTAGTTGTAGAAGTCGCAGGGGAAAGATATTCAACTACAGCTCCTTTACTTTTTTTTAAGCTTTTCACATGTCTAAAGAACACATAATTATCTTCTAATGTGAACTGCAGCTTCTCTGTTTTAAATTTATGGATTTTGTGCTGAAATCAACTATTTCTTGGTGTTCATCAGGAAAACAAATATTTCTGGACACAAGGGCCTTTAAAGTAAGAAAGAATAGAAAAGAATGCTAAGACTGGAAAGTCTCACATGTGAGGAGACTCTTGTGTAAATTTAGACATTTGTCCTAGATATATCCTACCCAGAGCTAACCTTTCAGTACCCCTTTCAGTGGAAAGAAACAGGTGCCTGTAACCTGTGATTTATCTTACATACAGCTCAGGAGTGTCTGTTTCTAGGAAAGTTTCACCTTATACTCAGTCCAAGCCTTTCTTATTCGAATCTATGTATGTCGCTGTTTATGCCGGGAGCGGAGAGACGCAGCAACATATAAGTTCAGCAAGAGCAGGCAAAAGAAGCTACTTTATTAATTTACAACCCCATTTTTATACCCCAGCCCCATAGGGCGATTGGTCAGCAATCACACATCTCCTAGGGTGATTGGTTAAAGTCCTACAGCACCTATTTCAAAATATTTTTACAATGTACCATAAACAAAATTTATCGAAACACCATGTGCTAGTCTAGTTTACAAAACTGTCCTACTATTTCTCATAACACGTGTGAGAAAGGCAGGGTTCTCACAGAATATTGTGAGAACCTAGGAAAATTCCTCTGCTAGCATCTTTTCAGCATCCACATATGTACAGTGTCCCTCATTCTCCTACAATGCACCAGTGTGAAAAGATGGCTTTGTGTAATGAATAACATTCTTGTAGAAACTGGAAGACTGCTAGACATTGTGGATATTGGAGGGCTTGAAGTCCCTCCAAAGTCTCCCTTGCAGGCAGAAAAAGCCTTAGCCTCTTCTTATATCTGTAGTGGGTCTGTCTGAGCTGCTTTTCCTCATCCAGCCCTCATGCTGCAGTACTGGGAGCTGGAGTGTGTTGATAACACACCCATGTTATGACTGCCAGTGCTCACACGACACCAGAGGCTGGGAGGGCAAGATGGGAGAGGGGATACAGCCAACCTGAGCTGACCAGTGGGATATTCCATACCCTGTGACATCAGCTCAACTATAAAGGGAGAGGGCAGGAGGAGGATAGGGGGGCATTTGGCTTTGTCCTCCAAGCAACTACTACGTGTTCTGGAGCTTCCTAGACTCGGCCTGACATCACCTGGGGACAGGAAGTAGAGAATAACAACTTTATCTATCATAACCCATGGCTCTTTTCTTTCCATCTTATTCTTTCCCTGCATGCTGTGCTGACGGAGGTTGTGGGGGGAGTGATAGAAGGGCTTGGTGGGCACCTGGTGCCCAGCCAGGGTAAACCCACCACATATCACATGTGCTCCAGCCCCCTCACCATCTTGGTGTCAGTCTGCTGAACTTAATTCACTTTGTTCTTGTGTTTCCTGTGTTATGAAGTCCAAAACTGGACAGTATTCTATATATCATGTAATGAATACTAAGTGGTGAGAAATAATCACTTCCCTGAATCTACTGAATATGTTCCTGTTAATACGGCCCAGGATGCTGTTGACTTTCTTTCTCCTAGACATATTTTCAGCTTGCAGTGGTTTCAGTTCAACAATATCCTGAAGTCCTTCTCCACAGGGTTAATTTTCAGAAATCACAGCAGTCCAACCACATCTCTTACTCCAATAATAGTGCAGCTTGTCAACTGCATGTGGAGATGTAGTTCCGCCCACTTGTTTCCCAGGACAAATACATTTGTGTACAAATGTACACATTATACATTTTGGGGTGGATTTTTCTCATTTTTATCATTCCTGGGGTCTCCTTTTTTCCCTTGACCTTGCACCTTTTGGTTTCCATCACTCTTTACCTCTGTCTCACAACAAAAACCTCCCTCCTCCATTATTCCTAGTTTAAAGTATTTCTCAACAGCTTGTCCAGCCTGATTACAAAGATGTTTTTGTGAAGCTTTGCCAAGTAGACCTTGTTTCTCCCCAGCAGTTCCTCATCCTAAGAGACACCCACAGTTGTCAAAGACAAACCCCTGTCACCAACTGTGCACAATCACATGTTGATCCAAGCCTACTCCCAAGCCTCATCCTTTCAGGATCAATGGGAACATCACCTGGGCCATCAGGTTCTACACCTTCATCTTCCAGTGTCATATAGTCACTCTCAACATGCGCAAGCTCTCCTTGATAGTATTATTTGTGTCCACATGGATACTCAATACAGAATCATAGTCTGAGGGCTGGACAGGCTTCAGTAGTCCCCCTGAAACACCTCAGATCTAAGTCCCCAGCAAACAGCAAACATTCCTGGATAACAAGTCAGGTCACCAGATAGTGGCCTCCGGCCCTTGCAGGACAGTCTCCCACTACTGTCACTTTCCATGTTCCCATGGTTCTCTTGCATGTTTTGGGCTCAGCTATCTCTGAATGCTCCTCAGACAGAGTTTACAGCCTCTTGACAGATGCCAGAGACCAAAACTATTCTGTAGTTGCAGATCTGCCAATGGACAAAAAGTCATCCTCCTCCTGCCAGAAGCCACAACATCCAGTGTTCCTGGTCCTGAGAGTCTCCAATGGGCACAGCCTTTGATTTCTCTTCCTTCTCTGCATTATAGGGTTTCAGGCTCTCTCATCTTTGCAGCACCTGCTCCAGCTTCAGCAAGTGGTCCCAGGATCACCCTGCAGCCCAAGATTCAGAGAGTTTCATCCTTCCTTAGTAGCCCAATCTAGACTAATACCCCTACTGTACCTGGAACAGTTGCTCCATTTGGTGCTGAGGGCACTGCCCACTAACACAGCATCATCATATGCTAAGTGCTCATACACTGCCTTCATCAGAGTTCCTGATGCTTTGGAGAGCAGTGCTCTCGGCCCTTGTCTTGCAGTCCATCAGAAATATAGTTCTTTCCCTAGCATTAGTTGCACGATTGCTTGAAACTCCCTGATTGGGACCCACCTTTTCACAGCTGCAACTTGGATCTGAGGAGCCTTGAACTTGCTCCCAGAAGAACTAGAAGCAGAGCCCAGAACTGTTGCAGACTGCAAGCACCAACAGCCAGCAACAGTCCAAGCAGTGTCTGAGGCCCCTGCCTGCATCCTGCCCACAAATTGCCTTCCTGAGGTCACAGAACTCCCAAGGGCCAGTTACATAGCAAATGAAGGCTGGACACAGGTGCTTGCCACCCCTTAGTAGGCTTCCCACGCCCTATCAGCTTTCTTCTGAGAACCTGGCTTATGTCTTGCATTGTTATCTCAACTTACTGTCTCTCGGTTTTCTTCTCTTGCCACTAATGACACATGGTCTCCTTCAGAGATAATTGTTTTTAATTGTGCTACTCTATTAACAATTCCACCTTATCACTGGCCATAAACCAACCTACTATGGACCTTGCTGGCATAGTAAGTTCAGACTTTTTATGTTAGGATCTTTTTTTTCCTGAAAAAAAAAATGTATAGTGATTTTTCTAAAACACAGAGCTGTCCAGTATATTGTGTAAGGTCTCTGCCATGCAGCATTCACAAGTGCATTTCCAAGTAGGCTCACTAACAGGAATATTCATACTACAGTGAAGAAAAACTAGTGTCCAACAGAGTAGGCAAACATGGCTTAGTTCCATGGGGAAGCTTTACCTTAATCCTCAGAGTGGAGCAGCTTCATATTCCTGATCTATGAGGATCATAATCATCCATCGTCCCTACTTTCCCATATCTAACGTGACTGTAGATTATTCTTCATGTATAATAATCACAAATTAAGTTTTGATTGTTTCTGACACTTTTGTCAGAATTATACTTAAAGAATTTCATAGGTCAGTTGTGTGCTGTCTACAATCATGTATGTTCCACATTTCTGTTTGCCTTCCTAGACATTTTAAACTAGTAGTATTTATACTGAAAGCCTCTTCCCTCTATTAGTCTTTCCTTCACAGTAAATCTTAGCATTATGCATAATTTTCCTGGAGAGATTGTATCTTTAATAATAAACAATTTATTCAAGCCATGCAACGCATGTGGACTGCCTTATTTGCAGCTCTGCCATTCATGGGTTTTGGTTTTGGGATGGGATTTTTTACAATCTTTCCAATAAAGAATTAGGGTGGGAATCCATAATGCTCTGAAATTCTAACAAACTAACATTTATATTAGCATTAGAGAATGCTTAAAAGTCAAAGCAGTGGAGAACCTGTGTCACTGTCTTTTTCTGAACTGAGACACGTGACTCTACTTTGCCAATACTAAGACTTCCTTGAAACATCCACAGAAATATAATTTCTTTATTAAGAAAAATAACTAATGCTACACAAACATACATTTTTATTAATTAATACTGTTTCATTTTGATCTAGTATTATGATTTACAGGTTGCCTTGAGATATAGTTCAAATTTACAGAATTGAAATAGTGGCCAGGTGACACAAGCCTTTTATTGGGTGTGCAGAATCCTCCATGCTGTTGTGAAAAGAGTTCACATACACATTGCAAGCTTTCTCTGGAGCTGTATGATCAGGAAACTTGTATTTAATCTTTAAACTCCTTTCCAGCTTTTTTCTTTTGTGCTTGAATTCCAAAATAGTTTTTGTATATTTGTTAATAGTGGTGACAGCTGCAGCCATACAGCAAGCGAAGGAAGCCCATGCGAGGCTATAAACAAAAAGGTTTATCAGAAATTAGCAAAACATTTTCATATCCAAGTCCTTCAATTTTATTTTTGAAAATACTTCATACATGTCCTTATATTGGTGTATATTAGGGAAAGAGGAGCATGGTATGGGAGGATGGTTAATGTTTAATGAAACACTAACTCCAATTTCTCTGTCAATTCTACTTAGAGATTAATATGAAAAGAGGAACTGTAAAAAAATGAGGATGCATAAAAACTTAAAAGGTGCAGTTATTGAGATTACAGATCACACAGGTGACACTGAGAAAAATGTGTGACAGTGACCCACAAGGGTTAAAAAACCTAAGAAGGTACAATTAATTAGCTGACTGAAGCAGGCTCATAGCACTGAAGGGCATTCCTGAGAAAATAAATGTTATGACTAATCAGAGAGAAAAGGACATCAACTCTGAAATTTTAAAACTAAAACCATAAAAAGACAACTAAAAAATTATGTTGAGGCTCAATCTGCTAAGAACGCGTGAAAATTCCAGACTGCCGAGTGTGCAGTGCATGCTGGAAGTGTAGAAGTAGCATGTGAAAATACAGCCACAGTGGAATGAATTGGAGTTTACTGTGGAGGAACTTACTCACCAGAGCCTTTCTCAACATGGCAAGGTCACAATTATCTAATAAAACATGTGCTTAGGTGGAGAAATCAGTTTTAAAAACTCCTGCTTATCTCTCCCTCAGACCTGTTTGTTTACACATCCTTGATGTAATTCAACAAACTCATTTAGTTTTTTAAATAACTCTTTTTTTTTGTTTTGTTTTGTTTTGTTTTGTTGTGGGTGTTTTAGTGCTATTTTTAGCCAGGACTGGTTTCCAGAGTGATCAGAAAAACAGATGTTTTGTCAGATTTGAGGGTGGTGGAATATGGCACATAGATGTGAAGGGTTCCTAGAAGCAGGAAGAAGGAAAGCAGCTTATGCTATTTTTGTTCCTAAAGTCAGTCAGACTATATCCTGACTAACTCTTAAATGTGGGGAGAACTCTTATAACAAATAGATAACAAGAATAGGGGAAAACAACCAGAGGCAGATAGATTTACCTCCCCATGCGAATGGAGCAAGAATGGGACAGCAGACCTACCTTTTGTATGTAACGTGTAGATTAAGCCAGCCATAACAGAGAAGAACTGAAGATCTGGTCTCTGTAATGAGATAAAAGTGGTAGGTCTGCAGTCGTCCTGACTCACATAATAGGCATTTTTGACTGAATAACTGAAGCACAGTAGAGAAATTTATAGAACTGATATTATGAAGCACAACTTTTGTTAAAGGTGCTTTTCCTAATCCATCTACTGAAGCTCTTGGAAGGACTCAATGGCAGAGTATGTAACAGTAAAAAACTGTTTTCAAGGAAGTTTCTATAAAGGCCTCTTAACAAAGACTGAGAGAAATCAATCTCTTATGAGCAGATTCTCCTGTAGACCAACACTGTGTTAAAAGAGAAATAACAAAGAACAGAAATAAATGGTTTCCTTTGACAATGCAGTAAGGATATCCATGTGATTCTTCAATCATTTTGCTAGAAATTTTGCTTTTCCATTAACAATTTGGAAAAAAAGAGGAGTCCCCCATCTGACTAGAAAGAACTGAGGAAGGAAGTGAGCAAAATCTTGTTGAGACAGAGAATAAAAGGCTGTCTGGCTGCAGTGGAAATTCAGCTTCAAGGAGAACATTCAGTTTGAATTCTGCCCACAGGAAAATGACAAAAGTCTACTCGAGCAGGTAGACTCAGCATGGAAGCAAACTAAAGCATCTGCATAAGAGAAATGCTGATAGAAGCTCATCTGTATTATGGATTTTCCTTTTTCTGCATGGAGTGTCCCATATGAAGTGTGTTATGGGAATTCAGTACAGGACAGGTATTCAGAAAGAAAACATTTTCTCTTGAAGTGAGGATGCCTCCATCTGAGGCATCCCAAGGAGAGTGAGAGTTTCATCAAAAATAGAAACATCTTTCATCCTTCAGGAAAGCTTCTGAAGAAAAGAGAAATATGGAGGCATTTAGTGAAGACATGTTCAGGGATAACACAGAGGGAGTCTACCCATCATTAGCAATTTCAGCACTGTAAAAGAAGAAGAAAGGTCTTTATGCTTCCAGAGCCAGGTGGAAGAAAAACTCTGGCAACGGCAGCTGGTTGTGAGGACAGAGGAGGAACTGTGGCAAGTAGAAGATCCATAATAGAGGCTCAGTAGTTCTTGCAGGAATAGTTACTCTACTAGGCCTGGTTATTGGGATAAAAAACTGCTGCCATGGGCCCAATTCTTTGTTTTCTTTAATAAGGAGATGATTATAAGTCCTAAAGAAAAAGTAGCAAGGTCTTTGCCTGTGCCTCCGCCTGCTCATGCTCCTGTCATGGTCTTGAAATTGTTAGCCACAAGTGTGTGCTGAGTTAATTAGAAAGTGAAAATCAATTATTTTAATTAATGCTTCTTTTTTTGACATCTGTTCTCTTTCCTCCTGTAAAAGACAAATAGCTTCAGTCCTTCCTTTTTTGCCATCACATGAGATTCTCACATGCAGTCTGTGGGAGAGAAGATAAGGGAAGCTGAAGATGAGGGTTCATATGACAGGAAGATAGACACAAATGTAGGTTAACGGACGAGGCATGACATTGTATATGAAAGGAGATGAGATGAAAGGCACCACAAGAAGAGAGTGTGAGGCACCTGTATGCACTTTTAGATTACTATCTAACAGGGTGATGTAGCCTTTTAGACAGAGAATAGGAAAGTAGAAAGCAAATCTTGATAGAAAAATGGAGCATACAATTGTTTAGAAAAAAACCCACCACACAGACCATCCTCCTCACTGTCTTCCTGCATGCAGATACTGATGTCTTGGAAAATCTAGTGTTGGTAGAAATATTTCTTTGGGCATCAACTGACCCAGGCTGCACTGAATCGTTAGAGGCCAGCCATAAATCCTCACTTCCTGAGTGGGTGCCACATGGTGAAAGTTCTTAGTCCAGGTGCTCAGGAAAAGATTGGCTTCATGACAGCAGGGGTGACATCAGTGACAAATATGATGATGGTGAAGGTAGTGTCATCAATGTTGTGTCACTAACAGCAGTGGTGATAGTTATTTGAGTGTTTTCCTTCTTCCCCTCAGTACCTGTCTGCAGTTTTCTCTTTCCATTCCCATAGGAAGGGGGAAGTAATGAAGCAACAAGACCACTCTTCTTACTGGTTTTAGAGTAAAACCAGACCTAATCCCATTCATGAAAAAAAAAATTGAGAGATCTCCCAGGAAAGAGATCAGAGCTCCAAACCAGGGAAACCAAGTAATTAATGCAAGAACAGTATCATGAACGAATGGAAGCAGTGAGAGTTACAGAAGCAGAAGTTATCTAAGTCTGAAAGGAGAGAAGAAAGCACTGTTTGAGGATTCCACTCATCTCCTGTGATACCTACTTAGGGTGTTCAAGTAGCCACTGGACATTGTCCATGATGTTGTCTGGATATTTGGTATTGGACCTTCTCAGACCAGTTTTTCCTGACAGAAGGGGGATCACACTTTCCACTTTGAGCAAGTGGGTGGCATATGGGTGTTGGCCACGTCATCTGCTGGACAAGATACACCATTTGTCATGAGCTGGCTAATCTTAAACTTAAGAGCACTGACTGAGCCCATTCTTCAGTGCTCTGAAAGCACTAGAAAAACATCTCCACTTATACACATGTAACAATAGCTTCAAACAGAAAGCTGTTTCTTACGAAACAGATTCCCAGAAAGATGCAGAACAATGTACAGTGATCTTCAAATGAAATTTGAATTATGAAAGTGGAAAGTAACAGAACAAAAGAAACCCCTTTTTCACTGCAGAAATCCTGACCAAGTCTGAGTAGTAAAGACTGCATGCAGCTATAAGCTCTTGCTTGATAATGGTAAAATAAAACTAGAAAGAGCGAGAAGAATGAGTGACAATGAACTGTGATATTGACTATGAGAGCATCTATGAAGGAAATAATCAGCATGAGCTCTGCTCCACCGACCCAAAACATTGGTCCTGACTGACTTTTGATTTAATCCAATACAGTTCCTATTCTTTCTCTCAGTCACAGTTGGGGAAATAACAGTTTCCAGCACCCAAATGTTCAAATGCTGGTTATTGATCAGATCTGATGGATTTTCAAAGACTCATATCTGTAGCAAAAAATCCTCTGAACACCACTTTTTCTTAATTATTTCATTAGATCTACACAGAGGATATGCTGCAGTTGTTTACAGGGCAAAAATAATGTATTTTACTTAAGCCTATTTAAAAAAAAATGGAACTATCTTGTCTGAAATGACACAAACAACATGAAGTTTATCTTATCTGATAAGGAAAAATTCAGCCTAAATGACTGAAGCTGGAAGAGTTTTAAACAACTTTTGCAGGGCAGTTGTTCTGAGAGATGAGGGTACTAAAACTGTGTCTGATGTGTATGGAGAAGAATCTCCGTTTCATGCAGAGAGTTCCTTGTACTGTCTAAAACATGTCAAATGCAAAACTAACAGGCTTACACATTCTATGCAATAACCTAAGACACTTGAATTTGGAGAGAAATGACTGGTTACTGAACTGCATCATCATCAGTGAAGTAAGGTAGACCTATTCCTTACAAATTAGGTATATATTCCTTTAACGTAGGGTGAAGGGACTGAAATGTAATGGAAGAACTAAATATAAACCATTAGGTACCAATAGGACCAGCCATAATCCCATGTGTGAGGTCTCCAGTCTTCAGGACCAAGATTTACAGTCATTTGAAATACAGTTGTGTACATCATGTGGGCAACCATGCCCAGAAGACCTAAAAAAAAAAGAGTATCAGAAGAACATTAGAATATGCAGATTGGGGACATTCTTCTTTGTTAACTTTCTGCAGTTGTCCCTTGAGATCCTGAAGAATATTTTATCAAGTGTCTAAACTCCAAAAATCAGACAAAAATACTGGACTTTATAATCTAAGTGTATTCATGCGCCATGTGTTTGCCAGTGCAGTCACTAATACAGTCCCTTGACACCTACTCTGTATGCTAGAGGAATCTAGGGGAGCAATGGGTTATGCAACCCTTAGATTTTAAATGGCAACAAGTTGTTTTGCCCTCCTCTGAAAACCTCTTAGTGATTCAACCTTGATCTGGGATCAGCCATTACAACAAAGTATTGCTCAATTGCATTGCACAGATCAATTTTCCCACATTTTCCTATTGTTCAGTGGAAAAATTTTTCAAAGGCGTGGTTATATATCCTTTACCACTGCTTTAAATGCAACCAGATTTATCAAAGTTACACATGCAAATGAAAAAGTGAACACTTAGTGGCCATTATAAACCACTGAAAGTCTAGATTATGAAAGGGGGTTGTATTTAATAATTTAATTTTCACAATTCTCACTAGGCAGCTGCCTAATCCTAAGGATATCTCTTTTCCCTTTATATTTTATCTTAGAGTAGTGAACTTCCACATGAACACCTATTTTTTTTGTTTCCAGCTTTGTATACAAATCCATAAATAACCCTGCAATGTCAGCTATTGCACAGTCTAAAACATATTATCTTCTCAGAGCAGACAGTCCCCCACCAAACTCACATGAACCAATTTGCTAGATGTTCCTAAAGTAGGAAGCTTAATGAATTCTTATAAACCCTGCTAGCTAGCAAACAGTGTCTCTCAGTCTAGGATACATGTCCTTGGGTGTAACATGTCAGGGCTGACGATGACCTAGCTTCAGTAATCACTGGGAAACAGTCTTTCCTGAAAAACTGATATTACCTGAAACATCATGAACAGGCAACTAGGAGAGCCCTTTCATGTAGCATAGAGCCAAGAGGCCTCATGCTGTGAAACACAGCCTTTGGTAGTCAGCTGGCACCTTGATAGAACATTCCTTAATAAACTGGACAAAGTTGTTCAACTGTTGATGTGGCTATTAGAGAACAGAGAACAATTGTCCATCTCTTGCCAGAGAGCTGGTATGGAATAGCCATTTTTGAGTTACATGAGTGTTTATCCCAAATTCTTCAGTCTGTCTGCCTAGAAAAGCATATAACTGGAGTGTGAACATGAGTGCGGACATGAGTGCCTGTTCTGGAGCTCTCCTTTTAAGTTTTGTAAAAGGATTAAATTTTGAGTCAGTCTCAACGTTTCACCAGTGGCAACAGGACAGTTTACTGCCTAAGAAGTGGTGAAAATTTAACGAATACAGATATAAAAAGCAAGCATGGGTATATATTGGTGCCTGTGAATGTTCATTTTCATCAAGGGCCGCTGAGGGCAACAGGACAGTGATATCAATGATGTGTATTTCATAGCAGGGAAGTTAACTCATAGTGTGCATGTATTTAAGAGAAAACACTCATACATTAGACTGATAATTTATGTAGAATCAAGAGCTGCATGTGGGGTATTATAAACCTACATGCCTATGAACAGAAAATTAGTTATTCTTCTTTTAATTCATCATGTTTTGCCTAAGCTAGAACATATATTTTAGCATTCTATTCCAAGTGATGGAACTGAGAAATCAAACACTAGCTTTAATGATTTTTTTTTCAATGATGAAATATTTTAACAGAGTTCTTTAACTGTGTTTTCAATACAGATAGAATTATGCAGCTACTATTCCCAGTAGTTTAATATTAATTTGCATTTGTCTGATGGAATTGAGACCACGGTTGTACAAGAAATTGCAGTCTTCACTACAGATTACGGCAACTAGATTTGGTTTGTATCTCCAAAGGATTTATACATAAATTTAAGCGCTAAGACAGATGGTCTTCTACTTTTTAATATTTAAAAAAATTTACTAGCAGATGTAAACAGAACATCCAGAAAAATCTTGCTGCTTGCTGTGTAAACCTCCTTAACACTGTACATGCCAAAACCAAAAAGAATATTTATAAAAGTTAATATTTATGATTACTGGGAAAAGGAAAAACTGCTGAAAGTGAGCAAAACTGCCTAAAGAGTTGAATAAAGATACTACTTTTTCTTTGGAAATATACATGACAGTGGATCATGAGGTTTGGTGAGATACAGGAGAACTAGAGCTTTTTTGAGTAATTAACTCAAATAACTGGTGATAATGGAGATTTTTAACCAATTGGACACCTTCCAGTAACATGACATAGAAGAAAGGAGATATTCCAGCAGGTTTTCAGAGTTCGTAGGCAGCAAAATTTGGGGACTGTCCTCCAGGCTACAGGGAGCCAAGATAGCAATCTTCAAATGTGTAAAAGTGAACTGCAAAGTGGAAGGAATCATTTTCTCTGTGTTGAAGATTGGTATCCTACAAGAAATGCAGCTGTTGCTTTAGATTAGACATGAAGAAAATCTTTAGAATGGTTTGAATTGGATTACATTTCCTAAGAAGATGACAGAAATCTTAGTACCAAAAAGGTAGCATTGATGGGGATTTTTTGGTGGTGGTGGTGGTCTTGGGGGCTTGGATACTTTTTTAAGATGGGGTTAGACAAATATCTGTCAGGGAAGGTTTAGGAGCATTGGGCCTAACTCAGAGTGAAGCAATGGTTCCATAGAAGTCTTACGCTTCCATAAAATTAAGTAAAACTACAGTGTATCAGAAATCACCATCTGGCATATAAATTGTGTTTGTTAAAGTACCTGGAGGTTTGGTCTAATTGCCTGACAATTGCACTGTCCTCTAGAAAGATTGTGGAAAAACTGGGCTAGAGATCTGACCAGATGAACCACAGTGGCATGTGTTCCACGAGAAATTATAGTAAATGAACAGTATGATTGCTTCTGGCTCTAAAATTAGTAACTATGAAACATTGTTCATGTTAGCCATTACTGGTTTTACTGCAACATTCCTCAGTAACAATTCTATAATATAGACAGAATCACAGAGGACTTCAGGCTGTAAGACACCTTCTGAAGTCTGTGTTCAACCTCCTTCTGCTCAACACACAATCAACACAATTCAGTGTTGATCTCAATTCAGAGATCAATTAAATTCAGAGATCTCAATTCAAACTGATCTCAATTCTGAGATAAGATTCTTCAGAACTAGGGGCTCTGTGAACTTTCTTTCCAGACTGGATTTTCCTAGGATCTTATGATTAAATAGCAGTGGATTAAGAAATAATATACAGAAAATTAAAGACAAGTTTAATGATGATTCTCTGCCAATAATTATCCAATTACATTTTATTCCATTTTAAAAATGCTATTTTAATTTGACTATTCCTAATTTTAGATTTATCATGTTAAAAAAAACCCAAGTTATTTAGAAGAGTATGTTATTTTTTTATCTTTGACAACCAACCTGACAATTAAAATTATAAGATTAGTTAGTTATAAAATTATATTATATATAAAAAATTATAAAATTATTTATAAAATGAAATAAAAAGTATAAAAAATAGAAAAATAAAATATTAAAATACTCATATTAAGAAATAATTAAATGAAAATAATATTTTCCATAAAATTTTGTTGCATCTTGTTTTGTTAATATCTCTAAGTATTGTAATAGCTTTGAGGATTGGACACTTATTAATTTTCAATTCTATCAATATTGCACTTTCTGGATATAATAAATCAAGATCCTTAACTGTACCTGCTAATACAGTGAC
The DNA here is from genome assembly GCA_025345505.1 of Todiramphus chloris collaris. Lineage (NCBI taxonomy): Eukaryota > Metazoa > Chordata > Aves > Coraciiformes > Alcedinidae > Todiramphus > Todiramphus chloris. The sequence continues at coordinate 86,037 of JANVCC010000269.1, forward strand.
TACTGCAGAAAAGGCGTTGATCTTTAGCCCATCAATGACAGTACTGTAGTAGCACATTTCTACTGACATAAGAATGGCTCCCATCAGAAGCAAAACGATGTAGAGAAGTTCTGCTACAATAGACAGCCATAAAACACCTGGAAAACCAAATCAATAGCACTGACATTATAAGCAGTCACTCAGTATTTTCACCATTTCTTTTTTCATTGTTTGTATTGTTTACACAACATTAAACAAAAAACTCAAAGGCTGTGAGGATTCTATTATAACATCTATAGTAACACTTCAAGGTCAGTGTACACTCTAAATTATAATTCCTTCTACTGATTTGGCCATTTAGCAGAAGTGCACTTGCACATCCCTGCTATACACTTATGGTACATGGTGGGTCAGTATGATTTTTTATTCTGTAGCTACCCTAAAATTACCATGAACCAATGTTAATACCAAAGAATAACTATCCAATTATCTAGTTGTTGACATCACAGTTGCTGAATCCAGAGAGTAGTGTACCAAAATAGAAGACCACATTAATCAGTTAAAAAACTGCACAGAGACACATGGCCTGAAAGTCTAATCGTTACATAAAATTTTCCCCATGGGCTTCATTTTTCACCAATCAGGTTCTTGGTTTTTGGACAGACAATTCTTCATGAGTCCTGTCACTCTCCAGATTTCACTGAGATTCATTTCTCTGATTATCTGCTAATTCATCTGTTTCTGGATATCTATTAATTACATCCTATGCTAGAAGTTAAACTTCTTATTAAAATTTCTCAGCCTGCTCTTTTATTATTAGCATGCTGATGTTCCACAGTCAGGAGCAGGAGGCCTTCTAGTGTTCAAATCATAGAAAGAACTGACAAAAAACCTTCCCAAATCTTTTTAAAAACAAATATGTGTGTCCTGAGACACATGGTTGTGGATTCAAATAGTGATTTCATGTGAAGCTATATAGTAACAATTATAACTTAAAACCAGAAACATTTCTAATACATGTACCTGAACACAACATGTGTCACTAAATGTCAGTATGGTTAAATAATGCCTATTGCAGTCTATTTGATAGTTGTCTTTGGGACTTCTCTGATAAGAAGGCCATTTAGACATTAAATCCTTGGGCCAGGACATACGTGACAGTTCCTGGGCAGGATTTATTCCTCCACTACTTTGCCTCCAGTAAAAAGTTCTGATTTTTTTTTTTTTTCCAGAAACTCCAAATGTTATGTTGCCTTGTCTGCTCCAGCTACCAGAGCTTGTATCATAATATTTTTGATGAGTGAGCCATCATTACATATGCAATGAACAACTGTGATAATCAATCTGTACAATGCCTAGGGATGATAAATTCAAGAGAGGTGAGCTTGACACATTGTGAGTTTTGTGTACACATCTGCCATATGCATGTGCAGAACATAAACTTGCTCTTCCCCTGTGCAGAACAGGAGTCTGATAGCTTCTCAGTGAGGCTATCACGTACCTAGATACTGACTTAGGTGTCTTGGTCTGATGTGCAGGTTCCTGTGGCATTTGCCAGTGCTGTCCACATAATTATTTTCAGCATGATATTCACTAGTGGTTTCACATATGGGGACCTCTCAGGGCAAGGCCCATAATTCACCCCTTCTTTCTGGGGACTGTGTCCATGTGACTAAGAACATATCATTTATATTTTTTTTCTTACACTATAAACATCTTGATTTATTTGTGCACACTGACAAGCTGCAATAGAGGGAAGGAGGACTAGCCTTCAGGTACTGAGTCTTTCTTCTTCCCCCCAGGAATTGAAACTGTGTATCCAGGAAAGTACTCCAGTCCCAGTATCCTGGACGCACAATTTCAAACCCCTGGGGAAGAAGAAACATCTGGGGTTTTTTTCTGCATCATCCACTTCCAAAGTGATTGGTCTAACCACGTCTGTGGCAGTGTTTATATTTGAGCTGGGGTGCTTGACAGCATCTGTGGGCATATTTTATAGGAACAGGAGTTGTTCTTTAAAAGAAATAGGGCAATTCTCTGCTTTCAGGAGAATGGAAATGACTCCTTACAGTTCTGTGTAAGACATACAGGGATTTAGACTGCCATCAATACTGGTTTGGTCCACATGTCTGCCCCAGGTCCCTTCAGCATACTGCCTGCCCTTGTTCACACAGTGCCCATCCCTCTGCCCTATTCAGGCTGAATGGTGCAAGCCACAAAATTCTGAACTGTGAGGTATGAGGAGAGAGAGAGCAAAAACCTACGAATCTTGACTTCCAGTATCCATAGTCACAGTAATTTTAAAAAAACATTTACATTCAAATGGAGTGTTTTCTAAAGACATAGATTTATATTTCAAGTCATGTGGACTTCATTTTGAAGCTGAAAAACTAAATAAAGGACAAAAAAACTGTGTGTGATTAAAGCAAGCATGCTTTTTTAATATTAAAATACAGAATATGTTGGTTAATGTGATCAAGAAAGGGTTTTTTACACACAAACAACATATGCATATCTACCTCGATCAGCAGCTGGAGTCAGACTGATGAAGCTTCTACATTTCTCACCTAAAAAAAAAAAAAAATTCAGAATAAAATTGAGGACTATTTTGTATTCTGTAATATTCTAAAGAAATAGATAGAAAGTAGAAAATGCAAAATCTATCATAAAAGCACAAACTAAGATAACCAGGAGAAACTATTTCTGGTGTGTGTCTGTACAGATAGAGTCCCTGGTACATTGGCCTATGCCTGAAACTTAGACTTTTGTCAAGGCAGAATCAGAGTCTGGGAGACTTAGAGAAAGTGTATGAATTATTTCCAAAAGGTTGCAGCTGTGAAAGCCAGAATGGAAAAATGATCAAGTCCTTTGAAAGACTGTCAGCTTGTATACCATCTTCCCTGCAAAGGAAAGACAACTGTCCTTACAGAAAAAAAGGCTGCTACTCACACATATTTATTCTAAGCTTGATTCCAGTTTCTTTCTGTAAGCTTTAATTTTCAAACCCATATGACCTCCTTACCACTACACAGATGCTGTGAACAAAGCTCTTGGAATTAATTTTGCTGTGATCTGAAAATACAGTGTGACTTTTTTCAACTACTAACTGCACCAAGTTGATAAACAAGAACTGCCATAGCAGATGCACAAATTAAAAAACCCTAGTATCCATAGCAACCACCACCTGAAAGAGAAGTTTTGGACAAGAATTTTTCTCAGATCTTTGACATTTACCCCCTTAAAATTACATAACTTACAAGACCTTCTGATCTAACTGGACTTTCAGAACACGACAGCAAAACTATTTGCATTTTGTAGCACAGATAACAGCTGATTTGATTTCTGTGAAGGTTTTCTCTAGTTATTTGTAAGTTAATGAGGGCAATAAGGGGAAGAACTTAGTGATCGTCTTGGTTTACAATAAATGCTCAATTTCTTGACCTAGCTAAGCAATTCCCTTATACAAAGATACAGAATTAACTAAAAGCTTTCTTTAATGGCAAGCTAATTTCATTCTATTTACATTTACATATGCAGAGTGAAACTCAACTAAATGCAACCAATTATGACTAGTAAGCTACCAAATTCTGTTTTAGCAGAGTGAAAATAATCTTCTGCTTTCATTTATGAAAGGTGAAGTCACAGCAAGAAAGTCAAATACTTGTGCTTACGAGGAAATCTGTGAAATAGCTTAGACCTCACAGATTTAATTTAATGTTTTTTAAAATAAAATGTGCTTTTTATATTTACATAGGGGATCACAAGCAATCATTTAAGGCAAATATTTTCATTTTTGCCTAAAAACATCAGAAAAATAAACCACTTATCCTGTTAAATATAACTTAATTTACTGCTTGTTTAAAAGAGTATAAAGAAATATTCACCAATACTACATTATGTAACCTTATACTTCTTTGCACAATTTATTAGGATTTTTTTTAGTAATTTACAAGATAGTACCCTCTAAGAACCCCCTTCCCAAAAAAGAACAACTTTTTAAGGATAATTTTTCCTTTAAAATACATGCAAGAAACTGCAGAAAAGAGAAAGTTTACACCAAGTAAGAAGGAAGAACACTGATTACTTTTTTATGTAACTGTACATGGTTTTACTTACCTTCATTTATTATTTCTTCACAGGAATACCAAATCCCAGCATGAAACTTTCGGTCAACGAACTTGTCATCTCCTGTCTCCCAAATATACTGCACAGCATTGCTGTTGTTGGCATCAGGACTATTAAAGCTTATGCAGTGATTCCCTTTGCTCCGTCCTTTACAGAAAGGTTTGGCAACTTTTCTTGTCCCTTTACACCAGTAATTGCTACTGAATGCTGTAATAGAGAAGACTAAAGAGAGAAAACTGAGTGAAAATGCTGCTGAAGCTCTCTGCCGTCTGTCTGCAGCTGTGACTGAAACTGGCATCCTCCAGGGCTTCGGTAACAATTATTTTTTCACAAAGCTGTATATTTATCTGCCTGGTGAAACACCTGTCTGTATTTACAGTCCTATTCTTCATTCCTCTCAGAATATTGTACCAGCTTAGTAGTTAAGACAGAAAGCAGAGATATGGGCATGACCAGAAATCATGTGTCAGGAGAGATTAAATATATAGGACAGTGTTGCTTGGCAGTCATGTCTTGTGGAAGAAATATGAGGAGGTCCCACATGAATCACAGGACTAGAGACACACAGGACACAGAAGCATTGGAAGTACTTCAGTATATCATCAGAAAAGTTTTATTTATACAAACAAAATATGCATGATTACTTTGATCAGCAGGTGGAGTAAGACTGATAGAAGTTCCCCATTTCTCAGCTAAGAAACAAATAGAATCTCACAGTTCCAAATGTTCCTGTTACACTGAATGCTGATTAAATTGAATACACTTGTGAACCTTACTCTAAAGAAATTCCTAAGGAGATAAAACTAGTTGCTATGTTAGAACATTTAACAGCATTATAGCACTTCCCAAGATGGGGAAAGTGATTATATCTGTTCAAAGTTCCACCAGTGACACATTACAAGTGTCATATTACATGAGTCTGTTGTTTATGGGCTTCTGTGCACAGAGTAGTAGTCTTGCCCAAGTTACGTGAAACAGTAGGGAAAAAACTGAATTATCTTCATTTTGTCTGCCCATCTGTTCTCTCTGTGAAATAGCTGGACAAGTCCCAGCATGAAACTCAAAGGAATAGGATAAATGCCTGCTTTAGACTGCTATGAAGATCTCAGCTTGAAGAGCTGACCAGCAATGGAGTGAAAGCCCAAGCAGATATCTGGACTAAAAACACAGACCGAATCTCATAATCTAAAAAGCAGACTGCAGATTTAGCCAGGAGATATTTTTAATGAAGTTTTGTGTTACTGTGTTTTCACAAGGATGTAGCACTCATGAACTCCTGCAGAGAAGGACTTGGGGTTACTGATGGATGAAAAGCTGGACATGATCTGGCAACATGCACTCACAGCCCAGAAGCCAATCGCATCCTGGGATTCTTCAAAAGCCTCGTGGCCAGCAGTTCAAGGGAGGGGATTCTGTCCCTCTACTCCGCATTTGTCAGGCCCCACCTGCAGTGCTGTGTTCATCTCTGAGGCTGCCAACATCAGAAGGGCATGGACCTGCTTGCATGAGTCTAGAGGAGGCCCACAAAGATGATGAGGGCTGTAGCTCCTCTGTTATCAAGATGGACTGAGACAATTGGGGTTATTCAGGCTGCAGAAGAGAAGGCTCCAGGAAGACTTTATTGTGGCCTTTCAATACTTAAAGTGGGTCTATAAGAAAGATGGGGACAGACTTTTTAGCAAGGCCTGTTGTAATAGGACAAGGGTTGATGGTTTTATACTATAAGTGGTCAGATTCAGATTAGATAGATGGAAGGAATTTTTTACAATGAGGGTGGTGAGATACCGGCCCAGGTTGCCCAGAGAAGTGTAGATGCCCCATCCCTGAAAACATTCCAGGTCAGGTTGGACAGTGCTCTGAGCAATCTGATCTAGTTAAAGATGTCCCTGCTCACTGCAGAGGGGTTGGACTACATTACCTTTAAAGATGCCTTCCACTCCAACCCATTCTGTGATTCTATGAACTCCACTTCAAACCTCTGTGCATTGACAGTGCTTCTGGACAGCACTACCAACTGCCCAACAAGTCTGAGAACAGGACTGATGGAAGGGAAGAAGGAAGAGAAGTCATTCTAAGGATTCAACACTTACCTATGTTCCTATTGCCTGAAGTAATTTGCGTATAGGTGTTTTCAAACAAACTTTGATGCGTGCCAAACCACTGACTCAAAGCAGTTGAGTTCACTTGGGAATAACACTGGCACCTCCTCAAAGTTTACAGACTTCGCACCTTTATGCCAATTGTAAAATTTAACCAGCATAAATGTCATAGCATTGTTGTCTTCTTTGACTAAATAGACCTTGTACTAGACTATGAATCAGCTCCTGGACACTTCAGAAAAAGCTCTGTCAATTGATAGCTTCTGGTTGTCAACTACAGTCTGAGATTTTTCACTGAGCTAGTTATGCCCTATCAATGTTGGTACCACAAAATTTTAAATCAATTTGCTATGTAGGAATGCTATATATAATAGGAGAAATGTATTACATGAGCATTTATTGGTTACATCTGTCATATTATGAAAAAAAAAAGAAAATAAAAGGGGAGAAAATAGATTAGCTGGACCTTCTTTCTAAGTGTTATATTAAGTGATTTTTGCTGGAGTAAATTTTAGAGTGAATGAGGGCAGGCAGCTGTGGCTAGTGTTCAGCATTACGATCTTCCTCATATATGTTCTAGCAAAAACTCTGAACAGTAGTTAAGAAATTAAAACTTCAGATCTGCATTTTCTTTACTGTCTAGTGCCACAATTTATTAGTGTAATTGCAATATGAGGGTACTTTAATGTGGGTCTCCTGCACTGATCTAGTCCTGGCTAGCATTAAGTCTAGAGAGGGATCATAGATACCATTAGCACAAACTTCAGATGATGTTTGAACATCATGAACAGTGAACTCATGAACAGTGAGCGGGTAAAAACTAACAATTTGTAGATGTCAAAAGTGGAAAACAGAGCCTCAGATGATAGTCTAGCTATCAGTGGAGAATATGAGAGGACTTGCATGCTACCAAGCGATAGTGATAATGTACCACAGGAGACCCCGTGGATCTTGCTCATCTTGGGTCTAGGCAGACCTCAGGGTTTCCTGAGCACTAGGACATTCCCTAAATAGTTTCAGAGCAGCTCAAATGGCAAAGCACTGTTCAGTTCTGGTTTTAACTTGCTACAGAACTGATCTTACTCCTATGGCCATTAGCAAATGTGCTTTTATGCCTTGTAGCAACCTACGCATGAACAGTTGCTATTAGGACTTTAAAGTGCCCTGCCTGGGTCCCCAGAGTTGCCCTTGGGTATGGCAGAAAGGAATATGTTTACTGACATATCCACCCAGGAGGTACAGTAGTGCAGAGTAACCCGTGCCCTTACTGTCAGGCCTCAGTGGTGGGCTGAATGCATTTCCACCCTGAAATACTTGTCCCCAGAGCACTTTCATAAGCCATGTCCCAGTCCTCTTTTTTTACCACATCCAGATTTTATGTAAGGATGAGTCATTGATAAATCTCATGCTTTTCCATGTCCTGGATACCTCCAGAAGAAAGTTTTGACAAACAGCTGACCAAGTTAATGAGGTGTGCTGCAGGGTATACCTGCCACACAGTTTGGGTTTAGCCTATCTCTGAATTTGAAAACTCACTACTACTGGCTTCCACAGTCCTACTGTTGTACCTCTGTCTGTTTTCCAGGTTAGCTGCTCAGGATGTTTGTGAGAAATGTACAAGCCATACTCTGGTATAAATAGCTGCAAGTTTAATTTCTCTTGGAAATGGAGGAGTCAACATATTCTTGACTCCATATTGTGAACACAAAGGTTGACAATTATAAGCTAGACCCTAAAATTATTATATTGTAAATAGTTTTATTCCCTAAGCCTACACAAAACATGGATTTATTAAAGTTTTCAGGCTTTTCTCTGCAACTAGAAAAGTTGCAAACAATTTTTTTAATATTAAATCTGAATTTCATTGGCAGTTTGTCCAACTTCTCAGCTGAAGCTGTGAAAAAAACACTGAATGTCACAAGAATGGTAGTAAAACTTGAACTGCTGGTACCATCATTTTTTATACATAGGGATTCTCCATGCTCCTGCGCTGACCATGTATATTTGATGATCAGAAAGAATTAAAACAGTTATTACTGAGCTACTTCCTACAGCCAGCTATCTAGTATCTATCATCAAGCTTCCTACACAAAGATTTTCTGTGTTCTAGGGCATCTTTTAATGGTTTAATGAAGTATATATAAATGTATATATGTATTTAGGGAGCTGGATAGCACTCTTGCAAAACCACTGGCAAAATTCCCATGGAGTTTCAAGGGAACAGGATCATCCCTTTAATGTTTTAATGGTTTTCTGGCTTCTTATTGGTTAAAGAAAAAGCTACACTAAGCAGACTTTCTTTGAAGTTTAGAGTAAATTCTCTCTGCCCTCAATCAGAAAAAAAACAAAACATAGCTGAAGTCTAGAAAGCCTAGACATTTTAGCAGACTTCCTCACTTATTTGTAAGATTCATTAAACAGTTGCACTCAGAAAAGAAGACATTGTTAGTTTTTTTTCTTCCACAGATCAAGGTGACGTAACTGACCTATAGTAGAGTGAAATAGCAGCATATTTGGGACAAATTTATTGAAATGAGCATGGTGATACTTTCTGGTCTCTGTTTCAGCATGGGAATCTCATCCAAAATATCTTCTGCACCTTTCAGTTCTGTTATGGTATTGTTTCTAGTGAAACAGGTAAGCTAATTCAATAATTGATAATGGACAGTATAAAAGTGGATTTGTATCACGTAACATTTTCACATCTAATTCATGAACAGTATGTTTGTTTCAAAAATACTTCTGATAAAACAACTTAAGTTTATTAACATCTGTCATGATAATTGTTGACTGAAAAGTTGTAGAGTTTTTTATTAGAACTCACTCTAGGTGATTTGTTGCAATTTTCTTCTATTAATGCTCATTCATACAGTGAATAAATTGTGTTTACATCCATTTATACAATTTCTTTTCATAACGGTATACAATGTCTTTTCATACCAGCATCTGTCAGTATTGAATTATATTTATTTTTCAATGTTCCTACCAGATTTCAGTACTATTGCAAATCACATTTCTTTTCTACTGTTTTTTCTCTGTTCTAAAAAAAGTTTTGCTTTCTTTTAGCCTTTGATTTGCACAAGGGGTGAGCATTGAATCTCACATTTCTGACATTTGGTGTTACTGGTTTCATTCTGTACCTCAGCTTCTTACAGAAATCTAGCAAACCTGTATGCCATTTCTGCTTTTATTTATGAAGAGTTATACAAAGTTATTCACTTCTTTTTTTGTCTAAATTTATTTTTAAAATCTGAAAGCTTACTTCTTATATACTATTATAATTTGTAAGATGTTTACTTATTTAATGACAAAATATATCAGTGTAATTCACTTCAAGAAAATGTTCACATATCTTTTAAGTCCCTATTATGTATTTATTAATATCAACCTAAATTTTGTCAATTTTTTAAAAACTACTAAGATGTAGTAAATTTCAATTAATCTGAATAAAATTAATATGTAGATTTAGGGCACATTTCTATTAAATAAGTGTAAATGAGAATAAGTGTAATTGACAGGCTTACTTTAAACTGTAAGTAATAAGGTATTTCTATCTCTTGTCCTCCATTTAGCTGTGTTACTAAGGAAGTGGGTCTGCATATGTATGTGCTGTAGAGGCTGTAATTGTATTTCTGGGGTTTTTTACAAAGAAGTCATTAACAGGAGACACATATTTTGAGGGTTGCTTTAACAGAAAATATTCCTAATGCTTTTGCACAATTCAAATCTAGAGCTTCTCTCACAGAAATGAATACAGAACTGAATCATCTCTCAGGTTTGTGATACACCTTAAATCAGTAACACACCTCGACCAAAGCACTAGTTCTGTCAATACTTCTTATGAGATCAAAACTTTACAAGATTATAAATCATAGTAAATGACATTGTCATTGTGATTCCTATAACATGTTTAAAGAAATATATTATATTTCTTTATATTTTATTTAGTAAATAGGAAAAAAAAAAGTCATAAATCACTATATCCATATTTTCTAGCAAACACCCATATAGAAATGCAAAATATAAAGTAAATTAAACCAGGATCATGACTGAAAGAATAAGTAAATATTTAAGGTCTTATTTATAATTTATACTAAAACTGAAGTTTTTTTCTGTCCATAATATAATAGTCTGAATAAGCAAAAACACTTCATTTAATCATTAAATTAGTATATGAAATTAAAAGGATGAAATCCTGATTATACTGTGGTCAGATGTAAAAAAAAAAAATACTAAAAAAGTTAAACCAGTCTGTTTGCAGACTTGGAGATTTATTATTATAATCCACTTCTTAGGTGAAATCTTCCAGCACTGTTTTCTACTTCATCTAACGTATTTTTGTACACTGGTGTCATCTCCTTGCAGTCTATGGTCTATGAGTAAACCAAATGAATTGAAAGACCTTTCCAGGGAAGTTTGATTAAATTTCAGTACAGGTTAACTTTGCTGGGAGTCAGGTGCCATGCTTGCAGGCTGAAGCAGTTCATTTGCTATCAGCAAAACTTCAGATAGCCTTAAGTGAAGAAATTTCCAGTGTAGGGCAAAAGGTCATGGAATTTCTGAGCTTCTGTCTTGGATGTTGGAGTTTAATTTCTTCTGTGTTGGAAGTCCTGTTAAAATAGTGGCTGAATGTCAGCTGAAACATGATAGAGATAAAAAGTCATGCTGAACTGCATGTTGCCACTGCTTGAAATTTTCCTGAAAGTTTGTATTTCTACCACTGAACATACATGTATATTTGACAGCATTGAGTACCCCAAGACTTAGATCATAATAAAACTTCACTGGGAACTGTATTCACAGACCCATGTCAGATGCAGACAGCAATTTGTTCATTCTTCTTAGAACATGCCCACATAACTGAGCCTTCTCACACACATGGCAGAAGGAGGAAAAGCCCACACAATTTCAACAGTAATTGCTGTGCTCCTCACTTTGACCGAGGCTTCAGACCCTCATCTTTCTGGGAGACCCTGTACCCTCTCTGAAGGAGGCATGGATGTAAGATACAGAGGCAAGCCTGTCTCTGAAGTTTTTGATTAATTCTTTTCACTTTGTGGGACAACATGGTATCCCACTTCCTTATTTTCCTCTTCCCTCTTAAGGACAGTGACTTATTCCCAGCCCACACAGTTTACTTTCTTACTGGATGGTGAATAGCTCTTTAGTGTATTTAATGCCTTAACCAGGTGTCCCACTGCAGAAAACAACAGTTTAAACAATAGATTAATATATCTTTATAGATTTTTTCCCAAATTTGAGACTACTGGTGACTGAATAGTCTTGCTTTTTTTAGCTACTTTTGGCAGTCCTTGTGTAAGTAGCTTATGATCAACTCACAAGTTGCTGCCATTCAAGTTCTCATGGTTTGCTGTATAATTTCTTTGATAAGATAGATCAATATGGATTTCTCAGTCTTTTAGTGTAATGAGTAAGGCCACTTCTGCACATTCCTTACAAAATGAAAATTTATTGCCATGTCTATTGAGGTATAGCTATCAGAGTTGGTCATACTATCCAGGCAGAATTGCACCATGGGCAAATACTATTCATTAATACTGTCTTGTACTTCTTTTCAACATCCTTCCTTGTACGTACAACTCCAGAAATGGCAAGTCTCCTGTACTACAATATTATCTACGCATGGATCATGTCCCTTCATTTTTACAATTAAACATAAATTCTCAAAAAGGCCTGACATACACTCTCCAGCTGTGGCTTCTAGGCATAAAATGTTGCATTTGACTTATCACAGTGAATGCTCTGAGGAGGAGTTCATGATTCTCTGTGATCTAGATGTCCCTTGTTAATTGGTCACTGTCTGCTCCCCTCTTAATTACCAATCATCTGCAGATTTTTGATTAATAATTTAAATTAATATTTATGTTCTTCTGACTGTATTTCAAATTAACTTTTGAGGTCAGCTGATAGCTCTCAGTTTGGTTTTTTTTTTTTGTAAGGGGCAGCTCTGATTTTATATATATATATATTTCGTTTTTATCATCAGAAACCTTCTGGTAGAAAACCATCTCAGTGATAGTTATATCAATAGGACCAGGTATTGGCTACCTGACTCTGCCTGAAGCTTTGTAGAAACTGACAATTACATAAGAAATTGATGTGAAACTGTTATTTATGACAAAATTGCACCTCACTCTTGCTGAGTGAGCCACCTCATGACTGTATGTCAACCTCATCTCCAGAAATGGAACCAAACAAGCAGCCAGGTAGCTGCTATGAGTCTTTCCTTGTATTTTCTTGGCTGTTTAATGCATTTGTTTATTACAAACTGAAGAGTTATACCTTAAATCAAGCAGTCTTTTCCACAAATGCGTCATCTCTATGTCTTTGCCTCTTGAAATGAGGTTCACTGACCTAGGGGTGTCTGAATAATCTCCCCCAGCTCCTACATAAGGGAAATGTTAAGTTGTTTTTTATTTTGGAAACATGCATTCCTTTCTCATGGCTTCCATAAATATTCTCTCCTTATCTTGCAAGCACATCAGAGGAAGAATAATTATAGTCTTTCTTCTCCCTGGAATTTAATGTGGGGTGTCTGGAAATTAACTAAGACACTAATAGCAGAATATTAGTCAGGCAACATTTTACACAGCAAAAACACGCATGAAAGAGTAGCCTCATGTAGCAGCTAGCTAGTAGTCTCCACTGTTCTTGTTTTGAAAGTAAACAAATACAATTTTTGTTAACTTTCTAACAAACATAGGTTCAAAGAAAAGGTACAGGTGAAGTTCACATTGTCCTGTTTACTTAGGCCTTGGCACATCACCAAGCTCAGACAAGCTCAGGACAATCACACATATGTGAAAGACAGTCTTCAAAACCACTCTAGTCCAGAGAAAAGGAAATTAATTTTCCCAGGAGAGCTGAAAAGCATCTTTTGGTATAAGGCATGTTTTTTAGAAAGCTTGTATTTAGTCTAGTCTCCAAAATGTGGTCATTACAATTGGTAATACATACAACCAGTACAGAATTTTTCATTTTTGGTGACTTATTGTGACAGTGTTTTTTGACTATTTGCCCACTGCTGGCATCTCAAAGCCCTGGTTTCAGAAGACCAACTGACACATCACACAGACACGTATTAGGCTGATGTTCTTTTTCATGGATAAATAATGTTCAATTCACCATACTGATACTGAACTGTAAGCAGTATCTAGCATTATCCTTCCTCTACTGCTTTGATCCAAATTCATCATTTTTTCAACAGAATCTAACATGTCACCAAACAATTTTGCATTTAACTCTTCTATTTTCAATCATTAATTTCCTAAACAGTAGTTATCAGCTATGGCACTCTTAAAGTAAGATTTTTGTATGATAAAGATACCTCAAAGAGATGGATATTTACAGAAAGCAAGTTAAAACACTAGAGTCCCTTCAGGGCAATTGCAACCTTCACATTGATAAGGTATATGCAACAGATGTCCACCACATCCTAAACACATCAGTCACTATATATGAAATCATTATTAAAAATATGCCTTATAAATGCAGGAATCTTCTCCCACAAAACCTGCCAGAATTTGTCTATTTGAAAAAGTGACCAGTTAGACACCAACATACTTCTTTTGTGTTCTTAGCCAATATTAGCCTAGAAGAGAGTGGGTAATAGGTCCAGTAGGACCCTGTGGATTGAGAGTGGATTGTTCATGAGAGCAGTTTGGGGACAGAAGGTTCCAGAACACAGCACAGGGTATGGCAGGCAAAGAGGCAGAGACAGGATCCCACAACACAGGAGAAGCCAGGAAGAGCAGGCAGCTCCTGCAATCACAGTTATTTCCAGACACTAGAGGGGATTCTGCAGAATCTGCTGTCACTAAACTGACTAAATCCAAAGATGACTCTCTCTTCAAGCCTATACTAGTAAAAGGGAGCTTGTTCTTGAAGTGTTTTCATTTCTGTTCTAAGCAGATCACATCAATGCAGTTGTTCAAGATCATATTCTCTACAGAAATCTAGCTTTTCAGAATTTAAAGGAATTCTTGATGTCCTCTGAAGTCATCACTATATCAGGAAGCCCTAAGCAAAAAGAGCTATGAAAATATCTAAAACAGGAAAAAAAAAAAAAGAAAAAAAGAAAAAAACCCAAAAAAAACCCAAACAAAGAAGATTTTGTTTTATCAAAAAAAATGTGTCAAAGAAAGATGTCTATGGCACAGTTGCATCTGTTGGAGAAAGAAGTGGTCTTTGAAGTGCTGGACAGGAGTAGAGAATGCACTGGAGAAACAGTTGTTAAATAGTTGTTTTCATTTAAATAGCAGTTAAATTGCTTATTCATTACCGTTTTATTCATTATTTTTACTGTATTACTCAACCAGGTGTGCTTGATTATATTTAAAAATACTTTAAAAATGAACAGTCCTCAAAATTATCATCAGATTCCTAAATTACTCTACCAGAAACATAAATACATGAGAAGTATTTTCTATAATGAAGGAATGAAATGCCAATGTTTTTGGAGCATCGTCACAGATCCTAGCAATTGAATATCTATGTGGATTTTTTTAAAGGGACTTTACATGAGATGAATACATTTCTGTGGTAATATAGCAAAACCATGGGGAATACATTGCCCAGGCAAAGACAGTAATTTAAGAAATTTCACAAATAGCTTCCTGGAGACGGAAGGGGTCTGTCTTTACCTTCCTGCTTACATACCATTCCTCCATTCTCCTCGCCTCTCTCCTTTCCTCTTAAATTTCTTATAATGCAAAGAAACTTGCCACTAAAAGACCACAGGATTCTAACTGATTTTCCTTATGTTCAGTATTTTCACTCACAGGCCAACGGATCTCTGCTGGAAAAAACCACTACTGGATGGAACAAATATAAACAAGAATGCTTGAAAATGCTGCAAGAATCAACTGTAGATATTGGTAAGGAAACAGACACCACAATAAATCAACATGTTAAGTAATGTTGATGAATATGCAAATATTCTTTTACTTGCTTTGCATGTGTATGTCTGTTTAAAATCTCTAAATGCAGAACAATCAGCTGTAATAAGACATGCAAACATGCAATCATGAAATCAATGGCCTTCTTTGTCCTGAAACATATGAAGCTCCTATATGTAAAACTCGGTCACATACAGAAAGGAACCATTGAACAGTTGGTACTGAGCTACCACCATAGTGTGACACTGAATGCCTGGTCAAGAAGTAGCTTCTACCCATTACTGGTAAAAAACATGTCAGTTGGATGCAAGAGACCAGTTTTCACTTTCCTTTTCAGCCTGAAGGAAGTCTAACCTATATTCCTAGAAATTATGCTAACCACAGGAGAGCAAACCATCCAGGGAAAAGATGTCTCCTATTTCTATATGTTAGAAACTGAACCATGGCAGACAACAACCCAAACCACATGAGGCAAGAGAGAGTCTGGTTTTTGCCTAGTCAAGGTAGCTAGGGAGCTTCCCACTTCTCACAGGACTGGTTATACATTTTGTGACACTGTCATTAGGTTAATAAGATAAGACACAGAGACCAGGTTGCCTTATGTTCACCTGGCACTTATAGCCATTAGCTTAAAGTCCTTTAGTTATTCTCCTGTCTCCATGGCTTTTGGATTCTTGACTGAAAAGCAGCATAGATTCAGAGGACAGTATCTTCTCCTGAAAAGTAGGAAAGGGAGGAACTGAGTTCACATGTCCTACCTCTGGTTCAGTGCTCTGAGTCTTATGCTGTTTGACAAAAGGGGAGCTAATAATCTGTGATTATTTCACTCTTAAAATTATAAACTCTGCTCAGCTAAATTTCTGTCTTCAGGAAAGTATGACACAGGCTGTATTTGAGTAGTTGGAGAAGTTCAAGAAGTGTCTGGGAGACAGGTGACTGCAGTCACCAAGGAAGAGTCAAGAGTGAAACTGTGCTCTATGTTTTGTACTCACTGGCTATAGGCAGGTTTCTGCACCTGTGTGCGAGTGATACACTCATGATTGTCTTGCTTGGTGGCTATCTCACCCCATCAGCCACTCAGACAGATGGCAGGATGTTATTATGAGTTGTGAATCACTTTGCTAGTGGCAGAAAGATGCATATATGACATTGTAGTGTGCAACTTTATCATCCAGAACATATCATGGAATCACAGAATTGCAGAATGTTTAAGATCAAAGTGTGTGTTTTCAAAATGCATTTCGAGGTTGGAAATCAATCCAAAGCATTGGCCTAGGATTATAAAACAGCAGTGTGAAAAAAAAAAAAAAGTTTTCAAGACTAAATTAAGTAATATTGTATGTTTTAAAGTTCCTTGCACTTTCCCCAAAATATTGAAATCTCTAGCTTTCACAGAAAGGGAAGCAAAAGGGAAGATACATCCTGTGAGTCAAGGAGACTACTTTTTGTAATCACATTCAATAACAGACTTTGTTTTCTTTTAACCGAATTAGGAATTGCTGAAAATGAGCGGTTCACTTAGGCATGACAGCATGCTAAAGGAATTAATCTTCATGCTCTCCAGCCTTCTTTGCTGATCTGCTCCAGAGGCAGCTGCAGCTCCTGGCAGCTGCAACAGCATGAGCTGATTTCCTTAGCTTATATTTTAAAGCTGTAATCGCTGGAGAAATAAAGCAAAACCCTGTTCTTATTTCTGACCCACATCTCCACCAAGAACTTGGTTCACCTTTCATAGTATACGTGGGCCAGGAAATGCTCACTCAATCTGCCTGAGCTTTTGGGTGTTCTTAAAAGCAAAAGAGAAGCATACCAGCAATGCAAAGATGGACAAATATTCCTTGAGGGCTCCTAAAACTTAGCTAGGGCATGAAGAGATGCAGTTAGGAAGTAAGGCTTATCTAGAACTGAAATTGTCCAAAGATATCAAGAACAACGTACATGAGCAGACACACAGAGAAAACATAGGCCCATTACTAAACTAATCACTAATAAAGGAGGAGCCAGGAAACTGGTCTTACTTCAGTCCCTGGGAAAGTCCCTGGTATGAGTCCTCCCGGAAACTAACCAAATAAAGCAGTTGATTGAGAAAAAACAGCAGAGATTACCAAAACCAATTAATTCCTGACTAACCTGATCACCTTCTACAAGGTAACAT
The DNA here is from genome assembly GCA_025345505.1 of Todiramphus chloris collaris. Taxonomy (NCBI): domain Eukaryota; kingdom Metazoa; phylum Chordata; class Aves; order Coraciiformes; family Alcedinidae; genus Todiramphus; species Todiramphus chloris. Next base: position 103,313 of record JANVCC010000269.1, read on the forward strand.
CTGCTGTCAACATGAGGAGAGCAGTGGATATTGTTTACCTGGATTTCAGCAAAGCATTTGACACTGCTTCCCACAGCCTTCTCGTGGACAAGCTAGCAAGATATCAGATAGAGTAGCAAACTGGGTAACAGCCCACACTCAAACAGTGGTGAAAAATGGTATTGACTCTGGATGGGAGGCTATCATAAGTGGGATCCCACACACTGTTCAACATCTTCATAAATGATCTGAGAACAATGACACTGAATTACCCTCACCAAGTTTGCTGATGATGTCAAACTGGGTGATGAGATGGACATGTCAGAAGTCAGTCACCTTACAGAGAGACCTGGACAGGCTAGAAGAGTACAAGAACTGTATGATGTTTAAAAAAAACATCACCAAAGAGCTCAGTACAGGCTAAGATCTGTGTGTCTGGGGAGCAGCCTGGCTAAAAGATATCTGGGGGCCCTGTGGACAACAAGTTGAACATAAGTCAGCAGTGCACAGACTGCCTCAGTAAAACCAAATCAGACACCAGCTACATCCTCAGAGGCACAACTAGCAGAGGTAGAGAACTGATCATCTGGCTCCACTCACTTGTCAGGCTGCATGTGGAGCACTGTGTCCAGTTCTGGTCCCCACAACTCAAGAAATGTCTGGACAGGATCTTTCACATCAAGATCCTGTACCTCCAGGAGAGCTGTGGAGATGATCAAAGGGCTAGAGAACCTCCCCTGTGAGGAAAGACTGAAGAAGTTACTTCTTATCAGTCTGGAGAATAGGATGTACAGGGAGAACCTCATCAAAGTAAATGGCCACCTCAAAAAAGACAGAGGCCACGTGGAGAGGACAAGATGCAACGAGTATAAGTTGTACTGGGAGAGGTTTCTCCTTGATACAAGAAAGACATTTTTTACAGTGAGAACAATAATTCACCGCAAAAAAACTTCCCAAGGTAGAATCCCCATCACTGGAAGTTTTCAACATGTAATTGAACAGTGTGCTACATAACCTCACCTAGGCTCCCTTTCCTAGAAAAGTTTGGACCACATGGTCTTCTGTGATCCAACCTGGGTTCTTACATGATTCTATGGTATTTCAGGAAAGCATGCTAACCACTGGGCCACTAGTACTGCTGAAAGAAATAGGATAACTCTTGTTCAAGTTTACCCTCTATGTATCCAGCGGTGACAGCTGGGGGAAAATATAGGAGTTCCAGTCCCAGTTCTCCGTGATATTTATCAATTTTTTATGAGCAGGTACAGGATGAAAACAGAAGTAATCTGGGGTGTGGAACTTGTGCATTCTGCTCTCTGGGGACATGGAAGTTCTGAATTTAGTTTCTACCAACTTAAGAGAGGGTAGTCAAGATTTTATGAATAATGTCCAGGAGTATTCTTCTAGCCATTACTATGCAAAGGGGGAAATCTATCAACAGTTCTGCCAGTATGCATTTCCATGCCGATAACTTAGAAATGATGTACAATTCATTCAAGTCCCTAAACTATGGAGGTTCTCAGATTCTAAGTCCTAAGCAGTTTAAGGCAAGAAAAACAGACAGTTATGTCCATCAAAACTGTACACTTTCAGTACAACACAGTCAATTTGAACACATAATGAAATGTCTCATGTGTGATGAATCTGGGCTGCCCCAGATCCCCAAAAACCCAGGTAGGCAGGTTTTTGATTTGTTCCCTTAGAAGCAAGCAACTAACTGTTCTGGTTACATGCAGGATGTTACCATGCAGGAGAGACAATGAGCCAAGAACACATGCAGGAATGCTCAGGGGTGTCACTCAGCTGAAGCATTCAGTTATCTAGTTCTTCACTGTCCACTACCTCACACTAGATTTTTATGTGGTGATAAAATAATACATGTTGTTAGATGTTGATGATCTAATCATGTAGAAGGCTATGCTGTGTAAATCTTCAAGATTTCAAAGGTGAATGACCAAAAGTCAGAAAAGTACTAATGAAGATAAGCAACAGAAATATTAATCAGACTTTTTCAGAAAGAAAGGTGTTATTTGTGACAGAGGGATCATCATCAGTGTTTATGGCTGGTATGATAACAAAAATGAGCTACTCTTACCTCCAATAAAATACACTTTATAGGAAGTCTGGTTATCTCTAGATGTGTTTTGTAATACTAGGACTCAATGCCAAGAAATGCATAAAACTCCAAAAGTTTTGCTTTTTGTTGTCCTTTGACAATTTGGAAATTTCTTTCCTTTCCTTTCCTTTCCTTTCCTTTCCTTTCCTTTCCTTTCCT
>JANVCC010000269.1:105576-185605 GCA_025345505.1 Todiramphus chloris collaris
CTTCTTTTCTTCTTTCTTTTCCTAGAGGCAAAGGAAGCAAAGCATAGATCAGACCAACCAGTACACCTGCAGAACAGCTTATAACTAAACCTGACAATAAAGAAGGAGAAACAGTAGTGAAATCAATGATCTGTGGTGAAAACTTGATGTGCAGAAATGCTCAGCACAATTCAAAAGAAGAAGATACTAGGGTGGGAAGGGGGAGAGTGTTGGCTTTTGATGACAATTAGAACTAAGCCATGTGACCCAGGAGGCCAAAAGCAGTGACACATGGCAAGATATTAAAGGGCAGTAGTTTGTAGCATGTAATCAGGAGAACTATACAGACTTAGAACATTTCCTGAAATGGAGAAAAAAACAAATTCACACTTGAACAAACCTTAATCAGATATCAGGGAAAGGAACAAGAAAAATGCAACTATAAATTTTAACAATCACATGTGTAGGCAGATGAGGTCAGAGATATTCAGTCTCAAAAGTACAAGAGAATTACTAAGAATGCACACATTATGCTCTTTATTTTAGCAGAAACACCACAAAAAGATGCTGATGAGATACTACTTAGTTGTCTTTGTTGTTCCCTGTATTATTCTTCTCACACAAGTTTCTCAAACTCAGTATTACAGAAAACAAAGCAAGACATAGTCCTCTAGATTTGGATCGTCAAATCCATTAAAATTAACGACAACTTTGGCATATGCTAGAAGAAAGTAAAAACATAACTAAAAGATTAAAGTATCCATTAACACATTTTATCTTACTGTAACCTGACTGCACCATTTCAATTCTGCATTATCAAATGCTTTCTCTTAACCTTAAGCCCTGTGAATAGTGTGATACCTGCAAAATGTAAAACTGAGTTAGTCTGAAATATTACTAGACCTCTAATATCTATTGCCCAAAGACTAAGAGGACTCACTGTCTGAGAAGCTGACAGTTGTCTGAGCTGAGACCCAGTGTCACAGGGGTCATGAAAGGTGGAATACCTTCCATTTACAAGAAATAGGTATGTGGCATGTACTAAAAATAGTGAGAGCATAGCTGGAGTCTGTTGCATTTGAACAACAGAGGTCTCATGATGATTTTGAGCAATATCATTATCTCATAATGAATCAAGCAAAACTTGCTGCTGTTGTGTAGATCTATGGAAGGATAGCACTGTGCACTGAGCATAGCACAGTTGTAGACCTATGGAAGGATAGCACTGTGCACTGAGCATAGCACAGTGAATGCACAAAGTTTATCTGCTACATGTTGTAAATACTCTGCTGTAGCTTGCAGGTTACCTGAAACACTGTGCAATGGTTTTCATGATTGTCCATTGTCTGAACAACAGTTTGTGAAACTTCTATTTGCTTCTTTCCACAGGAGTACATTGTAATGGTACATTTGATCACTTTGTTTGCTGGCCTTACTCACCCCCAGGCAATGTCTCTGTTCCTTGTCCATCATATTTGCCATGGCTGGAAAATGGTAATGTAAAAGTGGTAGCTTCTCTTCAAGTTTATGCTGGATATCCAGATAAAGGACAAATGGTGCTGGTCTGTCTTGTCCATGAGTCCTTTGAAGTGCCTGAGGGTTTTCTTGTCTCACTTCTCTTCACCTCTTTTTTAGATTGAGGCACAAAACTGCTGTTGATTTTTAATTATTTACTCTTTTTTTTCCACCTGTGCTTGTTACAGATCTGTATTGTCTTCTATAAAGCAACATTTCCAAGATCACGTAAATGCTAGGGCTTTATTGGCAGTAAGATATTTGCAGTTCAGCATCTGAGGTTAAACCTCTAGGGTCTCCAATGACCCCAGAAATTATGATGCCTCCCAAAAAAACTGGAATAGCCAGACAAAACAGCAGTCCAAGCAGTTAGCTCTCCAGTGGGACATATCAAGCTTTCTTAGCAGCCTTTCCCTAGAGGGAAGTGGAGCAATGTGGTTTTCATAGGAAGGAAGTAAGAACAACATCTTTCTAAAAGCAACCATTCCCTTTCTCCTGAAGAAATGAAAGGACATTTCTACCACAGCAGCCTAGCATTTCTGAAGCCTGCTACACAGCCTTTTTTAGTTACATGTGGCTTTCTTTGCTGCATTTCTAAGGCTTGGAGGACCAACTGTGTCTGAGTACTTTAGTTTATGGAAGACTACCATGGGCTGTTTATCCTAGCTTTCTCCAACACACCCAACAGACGGTTTGTTCTGTAATGTCATTATTTGTCCTTTTTTGTGCTGCTAAATATAAAGAAACACAGCTTCTATCTGCTTTCCCAAACAACTGCTTCTGCCAACCATTTAGAACAAATTTGGTGCTTCATAATAAACATGAAAGTATCTTCCTTGCCTCCATGTATTGGTGACTCTTTTTTCTCTCATGTCTAAAATTGTACAAAATCAAGATGTAAGACAGTGCACTAGGTTATGAAGCTTTTAACTGTGTTCACAGTGAGGAACAGTGGGGCTGCCATATTACAGCATCATCTGGCATTCTCACACATGCCACAGCACCTTAGGAGAAGAGGTATTAGAGACAGCCTAGCTGTTTGTTTTTCCTAGAGATTTTGTAGCACTGGGTTAAGGTTGCTTGTGGTCATCATTTCCATTGCTTGCCTATTGTGAAGACATAGCCGAGTCTGTTCTGGACCACACTGATGGACATAGGCTGGACATGTTTGGAAGCTTGAGGTAAAATTATTGTGGATTATCATCATTGCTAAGCCTAAGCACTAAAAACTTAGGGTAGTCTAGAAAGCAGATTTTTGTTCATGGTTCATAGATGCCTTCAGGTTTTTTTTTCAGCATATAGTCTCCACACAGAGCTTCTGCTCCCTCACAACAGACTATTCTCTCAAAGCAGTTCTCTAAGCACCAGTTATCTTGACCAAAATGAGATACTCAAGTAGTTGCTGCAACCCTTAAACACTTCCAAATCAAAAATTTATAAAAAAGATCTGGTCTGTTTAGAAATACATGGAATGCAGCTGTTGAGAACATCAAACACACATCAGTCATGGTCCAATACCATTCTTGTGATGTTATGGGCAAATTCTTAATTAGTATAAACTAGGACAATGCAGTGAAAGCCAAGAAAGCTTCACAGGTTCACATCACCTGCTGATCAGGCCCCAGAGCATATAAATAAAACACCAAACACAGGTGTTTCAAATAAAGATCCTTTCTTAATCGAACCATACTTTTCCTCTTAAAATTTGGCTGCAAAGTCTGGGCAATGTGCTACCCATATTTGATGGAACTTAGGAGATTAATGAGGAAAAGGGAATAAAGTGAGATGTAGGCTTTTCTTTTGGATATAGTAACTACGCATTATTTGTAAATACCAGTTACATTATGGGAATTTATTTCTGCTAGACATTTCTAATTTGTCCTATGTAAATATGAAAAATATATTGTCAATGACAAAAAAAAAGTATTTTTTCCTTCTTTTTTTTTTTTTTACTTTTTTTTGAGTGGGGCTGGGTGGTGTCTGCTGCTGTGGTGTAAGGAAGAAATCTTTGAAATATGTATGAAAAATTAAATCTTTATTTTGACCTTTCAGATTAAAACTCTGTTTACTTTCAGGAAGTGTAGGAAATGTATACAGAGTCTGCTTGGATGAAGGAACTTGGCAAAGAAAGGAGAACTCCACAGACATTTGGCGCGATAGTTCAGAATGTTCTGAGAAAAATCATTTCAAAAAAAATGTAAGCATGTTTTATATTATCGCTTAATACTTTAATCTTCTTAATCCCCTCTTGAGTAAACTGATCAAATATTTTCATTGAATACCTGCAAGAGATGGTCAGATTTCATTTTGATTACCCAATGGAAACCTGGTTTTTTATTTATAAGGGAAGAGGGAAAGATTAAGGTGGGGGATTCCTGTTTTAGATGCCACAAATTATTTTCTGATCAGAGTCCAGTGTTCACATGTGCTGAATTTCTCCTAATACAATCGAAAAAGACTGCAAATTGACAAGGAAATACATTAAATTCAAAGCATCCCTTCACCTGCCCTAAATTGCTGTAGTCTTCCAAGGCTATACAAATTCTTTCCCTGATGCTTCCTGTGCTTTCTAGCATTTAATGAGCCATTAACTGGTCATATAAAATTTAACTACTCACAGATTGGAGGATTCATATTAAGGTAAATGCCATCCTTCCCTGTCTGATAGAGCATGCAGCCCAAGCATTGGGCTTTGTCTTACCAGGGAATGGGCCTCCCAAGCTGAATAAAGAGCAAACTCTTCCCTCAACAGAGCTCAGCTTTTTGTACTGAAGGTGCAATGAAAACGATTACTGATAAAGTCTATTTTGTGACATTGGGAATCGCACTCTTGGTCTGCACCTACAAAGAAGCCTGGTTTATGTTCTCTTCAAGAAGGCAGTTTGCAACCCAGCAAGCTGACTTCCTCTACACAAGTAGGTTTAAGGTAAAGGACAGTTCAAGCAGTTAAACAGGGATCTAATCCTGTTGCCTGTTTGCACAACTGAGCAATGACTTGCCACGAATGCAGCAGAGTTACAGATAACAGTAAAGTATTCAGCTTACCTGCTTTCAGCTTCTTGGAACTACTTTTGCCATCATCAGTTTAGCTCATGTCAAAATTAGGTCTTCTAAATAATCACTATTACTGTTGATTATTTTTTACTTTGTAATACTTTATTGGGTGAGCACTATTACTGTTTATTACTTTATTGAGTAACATTATTGATTACTGTATTAAACACTGTTAGTTCAGGACTCCTCTGTACTACTAAGTTTTTACTAAACTCTAGTGACTACTAGAACTTCAATTTATTTATATGTGTGATAAATATTTTTAAGTACTGAGAGTTTTCCATGGTTTGTCGACCATTCTGGATTCCAGACTTGTGGGTGGGAGACAGTAATTCACCTTGTGTGACAGAAGATAAATTCTCTGAAAGCTTTAACCAGTTTTCTTACCACCACTAAATGTGGCTTTGTATTTGTTTATTTAGTGGAAAGCCCCAAGATGTTAGAAATAATGCAAAGCTGGTATCTGCACACATCAGAGGAACCAGCTTGATTTCATTTGCTTTGGTATTGCAAAGTTGACACAGCCAAGATGATAACTCATGCTTTTTATTAGGTTCATGCCTGTTTGAATGTTTTCATGGAGCAGAGTGACTAATGGCTGTGCTATGGGAATCTCCTGCACCCACACTGCTCTCCCTGGTTACTTTCACACTCTTCAAGTGAGTTTCTACCATCAAGAAGAGCTCACCCCTGCTATCCAGACAGTACTCATAAGCATCAAGTGATTAGAGACAACCACTGGCAACAAGACAGTGCAAAAGTCCCTGGTGCTGAGCAGTAAGACAGTTTTCAAAGAAAACAGCAAAATCTCTGAGGAAAAGACACAGATTCCAAGAAAATATTTGCAGGACAATTATGGGTTATGGAAGTCACATATCCTGTATCTCTACATTCCTGCAGAGAAGCCTTTCTTGAGCTAATAAAGCAATATGAAGATGTGAGAGGTGGACATAAACAGCTCATAGGAAAAACTTAGCAAGAAGTAATGTTAAATGAAGCAAAGTGGAAAGGAAGTGTGAGTGCCCTCTTTCCTCCTCTAAGGTCTTACTCCTCATTCAAAGACACTCTAGACAACTCTAACTTAATAATTTTGACTTTTTTTCTTTAAACTCATGGAAGAATTTGGTCTATGTCAATGTCTCTAGGCAAAGTTGGCTCTCAAAATTGTACAGACACAACTGATCTGTAACTCGGTCCCCAGCGCAGTAATTGCATACTAATTGCACTTGTGTGTACAAGTTGAGTTGATCTCTTCAGTTATTAAACCACCAGGATCCATTTGATGCATGTAATCATGACAATAGTTAGCTGTAAATGGTGTTTGTGCAGGAGCAATCTTGAAATGAGACCGCAAGTGCCTTTGAATTTGAAAAGAAACTAAAGCTGTCTGCAAATGTCTGTCATGAAATGATTTCATGAGGCAATGCAATGGGCAGGTGTCAGAAACCTCCCCTGGCTACCTTGAAACAGAAAGACGCTGGACTCTAAAGTTTCTGATACATGTTCGTGCTCTGTCCACCTGCCTGCATGTGTAACACTTTTTTCTTCTTTGTTCCTAGGAAGAAGAGCATAAATTGCTTACCACCTTACAGATATTGTACACTATAGGATATATTTTTTCTCTCATCTCACTTGTATTAGCTCTCCTTATACTTTCTTTGCTCAGGTTAGTACAAATTTTTACATGCATTTTAGAAGTACAGACCCCAGTATGCACATTCTTCTTTTCGTGTAATTAAATATATTGCTTAGTTTTCACTGTAAATAGCTTGTATTTTCCTAATAACCATTAATAACCAAGCAAAATCCATTGATAGTAACAATATGGATACAGTAGTAGTTTTTTCATTTCTGCAAATTAAATATATTCCAGAGGATTCATACATTATTTTTTTCTCCCATAGAAAACTTCACTGCACAAGAAACTACATCCATATGAATTTATTTGCATCTTTTATATTGCGTGCCACAGCAGTTCTTATAAAAGACACTGTATACTACAATATTTACTCCAAAAGACCAAATGATGAATCTGGATGGATATTATACCTCAGTCCTGAGGTAACTTATTAGTATATTGCTAATAGTAAATGTGTGCTACTAGTGACTGTAACAGTTACAGTTCTGCAAGTTCGAAATATGGCATTAAATTTTGAGGTGTTTGTTAGTTGAGCTTTGAATGCTGAAATTTTGCTGCTAAAGCTGAGGGGAATCATGAAAAAAAATTCTGATTTGATAAATTTTAATCAATTGATTTTCTATGAAGCCTTGTATAGAAGCAACAAATTAATCAATAGTTATAGTTAGAAAAAATCCAATTAAGCAAAACAGCATATACCTGTACTTCTTAGAATGAAATGTACACATTTATTTGACACTCATATAACACTGTATTTGTTCACTCTTGGTATGCACAGCACAATGCAATGCACACAAATCTTGCTTTTATGACAATGTTATCAAAAAAATATTTTCTGTGAAAAAACACTGAGAAAAACATAGTTTAAAAGCTTTTCTGTACTATGAAAATGTGCTAATTTTCTTAAAGTTATTTAGATTATGGAATAACATCTCTCATTCATGGCCACTGTGGATATGTGATACTTGTATAATGTTGTATAAATATACTTTGCCTAAGTCAACAAGCAAAATTACATGCAAAAAGTTAATAGTGACTCTTATTTGAATAGCTCATCAGTAAAAATTCTGATATGCAAATCATGACAAAGAACACATACTCCAGCCTGTGCTGTCATTGTCTTTTCCTATTTGTCACCTCCACTCAAACCTTCTGAGAATGTAGAAGCCTTTAAAATGTTGCACTCATCTCTAGCCTCTCTAGAGCTGCAAGTCTTGTGAGACGTATGACTGAATCACTCATATCACAACCATGGTTTAGTTTCAAAATGGTTGCTAAATTATCAGGAGAAAAACAGGATTTGTCAAAGCTTTTATATATTAACAATGATTCCTGGTCTTTCATTTCTACAGACTGTAATTATTTGCAGGACTGTCCAGTTTTTCATGCATTACTTTGTTGGGGCAAATTATTTTTGGCTATTAGTAGAAGGAATTTATCTGCATACGTTATTGATAACTGTTGTACTCTCTGAAAGGCGACTGCTACAGACGTATGTTGTGATAGGATGGGGTAAGTACATAATTTCCACATTCTTGATTCTGTGATACTTTTTTGAGTCAGTGGTGGATACTCTTTAATCAAGAAAGAATAAATTGGAACTCTTTTCTTTATTTCTTTTGAAGTGAGTTATTGTCAATAAAGCTATACCAGGAATAATACAATTTGTTGCAGTTCAGATTGACCTGAAGATACAGGAAATGGATGAATTGTTTCATAAGAGAACAGTAGCCTAGTGAACAGAACAAGCAGAAATTTTACTATATTTGGCTGCATTTTCTGTCATCACTGAAACAGGTATTTCATGATAGTACAGGCATTTTTTATGGAGAACATAAAGTCACTTAAAAGGATTTGAACAATTTTGTGTAAATCACATGTTATCTGATAATTACATCCATTGCTTACTCAAAAAAAATTCTGTATCTCGCCTGGACAAAGGAGAAAATAAGGTTTCCCAGTTATTGATTATCATGTAAAATCTACCTGTACAATTTGCAGGCCCTTGAAGGTTTTAAATGAAGAAAAAAAAAAACCTTTCTTCTTAGACAATATGTAGGTTTCTTGCAAGAGATACTCATTTAAACTCAGTGGCCTGAGTTAAGGAGGAGGATAGAATGGATGGCCATAAAAACTTTTGATGGTAAAACTTTTATCAATGCATGATTTTATAATATGGTTCACTATCCCTTTGTCTACATCTATTGAACTAGTTCGTTAAATGTAAAATCGTACACCCAGGACAATTTGTGTGTAACGCCCATAATTTTAGGAAGGATTTTATTGTGGTGGATGAATATGTAGTTGTAAATAAAGTATTCCACATTTGCTGTGCTATACCGCTTGCTAACATTTCTACTGAGGATAAAGAAGTATGATTTTAAAGAGATGTTTAAACTCAGACATAAATAGATGAAGCAAATGGCAGCTAAGATTAAAATTCTGATCATTATGGTTGGAATATTTACATGTTTAAAAGAATTTTTTCATTAGTGTTATCAAGGCTATGGCAAATTTTCTGTCATTTTGATAGTAATTCATGTTGTTCAGTTTTAGTTGTCTATAAGTTTTACTAGGCTCTCTCTGTAACAATCACAGGGAAAAAGACAGTTGCTTTCTCTTTGATATGTAGCTTACCTCTTGAATTTTGAAATGAGAATTGGATAAGCATCTAAAAAATATCCTACTGGATAAATTCATAGAATTATGTGACTTTAAGATAAGGACATTTTTAATGTTTTTCTAATACAAATGCATACTTTATTTACTAATCATTGCTGTAGAAAAATGTCAATGCTTAAAGCAAGACCCAAAACAGGACTTCAGCATCTAAAATACTGCAGAGGGGGAAACCTGAGCAAAAGAGTTTCAAAAGTGTGACATAAAACCCTGTTAAGTACACAAGATAAAGTAATTTAGGGCAAAACTATCTGAAAGAATAAAGATCCATAACCCAGGAACTTTAAATCTCTTTTACAGAAATACCTTGTGTTTACTACTACTGTATTTTGCCTCTTACAGAATTTGAACTATGTTTTGAATACACATAAGATAGTATTGTATGCATTCTTCTGAAGATGTCAATACAACATGTTCTGCATTGCACAATCTTGTTATCAGAGATCAGTTAAAAAGTACTCAGATTTTGGTAATGGAACATGTAATTTTGGCAGTAAAACATTTAATTTTGGAGTTAGTCAGTTAACTAACAAATGAATATAAAACTCAGAGTTAACATTATGACTTTTTTTCCTTTTGTTAACAACAAGAGCTTTATGCTCTTGTTTTACAGTTTTAAATCCAAAATAAGATTTTATTTATCTTCCTGTGACAATAGAAGAACTCCAACAGACTGTTCACCACCTCATATCTCTTAGGTCTTTAAAGACCAGATGAAAACTAACCTATCTCCAGAAGTTAAGAAATTCAGGTTGGTTTTGTCTAGTAACTGAGGGGCATTTTGCAAGAAATTGAGTTCTGATGCCACAATGATAACTGCAGAGCCTTCACTACTGATCAGTATTATAACAATTCAATAGCATGGTGTGGTGTTTTAATATCAGGCTTCCTGTGTGTTCTTAGAATCAGGTAGTAATTAAATCTTTAGTTTAGTCTTCCTCATGGAAGAGGGAATTAATTTTATCTAATAAGGTGAAATTTAGATAACTAATGTCAAGAATCTTGCTAGAACCAAAGGAAGAATACAACTACCTTTGAGGTGTTAAAAAGTTTAATGGTTTAGAGAAGTGGGATATTACCTTAATCATCACATGCATCTCTAGATATAATCACATTGGTATTTGTCTTATTTTCTACAACATCCTTTTCTATGCCCTTACTTTTTTTTCATCCACTATGCTGCTAAGAAGATTATTTTTCAGGCTTGCAGTTTTGAACATGCTATACCATTTTTGGGATCCCTCCTTTTCCTCTTTTGTTTCTTCCTCATCAGACAGGAACTACTTCATTTTCACATTCACTCACATACTTGCTCATCTATTAAAAGTTTCTGTCAGTGTATAACACCCCACTTCACTGTCCATTGGCAAGCTTCTGGGGCCTCTCGTCTTCTGCACCCTACACTTCGGAGGGTCCTTCTCACCATCCATGCCTTAATTTCTCTGTTGCCTCTCACATTGCTCTTTAAAGATCCCTTGTGCTATGTTAATATGTCTGTATTAGCATACAGCCTGCTGACATACTAAGACCACTGTCTTTCACACTGGTTAGTATTGTCTCATTTCTTTCTCACTCTTCCCACCTCTCTATATCCCTTTGTTGCTTTGATCACCAGCTAATTGGAAAAGGAACTAATTATTTTATTCCTTACTCAAACTTGTATAGGACAAGTCTGTTAAGAAATTTGCTCAGTACTGTAAGAGTATAAATAATAATTATCATCTCCCTGACAATCCACCTCCATTGCACTCATACCTGTATCATAGTCACTCTTTTCCTAAATGCAATTTCCCACTAATTAGCTTAACTTTTTATTTATATTTATTAGAATTACTACTAAGACAGGACATCTGGCACCTATCATACAGACATTTGTAGTACTGTTGCTGCTGAGCCAGAAGTGGTGAACCATGCTTATATCTGCTGAGACACACTTTTTCAGATATTGTCCAGGAACTGCAATTGATAACATCACCTTATCCTCCCGGGTATCATCTTTCCCCACACGACAACCTCATATTCCCCTGAATGTGCAGTTCCTTTCTCAAGTGATCAATGTCCTGATTGTTCTCTCAGAGCCACTTGTTGCACCAATGCCATCTCCCACCCAAAGTGAAACCCTTTCCATCTCTTTCCCCATTTTACCTGTTAAAAAGTCTTATTGTTTATCTCTGAGAATATTTTATTTATGGCCCTTTCCCTGTATTGCCACATTCCAGCTCTCCCCATGACCTTAGCTAGTGTTCCAGAATCCTGAATAGATCCTGTTCCAGACCCAGTGACACACATCTCCTTTCCTTTCTGCCCCATCCACCACAAAATGTCCTGTGTCTTTCTTATTAAGCTGAGAATGCAGTCAAACACCTGTCTTTTGAAACTCATGTGCCTTGTGCTTGTGATTGAAACCTGTGTCTCCACATTTGTAGACCACTGGAATAGCGTAGTAATCCTTTATTTCAGGGTGTTTTTACAATCTGCAGTCTATGATCTCCAGGAAGTGGGGAAACAGTAGGGGAATGGGGACCATGGATTTTCTTTAGGGCATCCAGGAAAGGTAAGTCATGATAAACAAGCCTTTGTCAGTTGTTTTCATTAACTAGCCATTTTCTTGACTCCACTGAAAACACTTTAAGGTTCAACAAATAAAAATGTTAACCACTGGTGCCTTAGGTAGTCTGTGAAGCCTTAAGTGTCAATTATTTTGAATTCTCAGGGTCAGGAATTTAGATTTGGACAGGTCAGCGGTGTATGTATATATTTGTATGTATCAGTCTGAAAATTCAAAATTCAACTATACAATAAAATTTCAATTTGTATTTCAGCTACAAATGGGAAAGCCAGGATCAGGTTGTTTTTTGTGCGGTCCTAAATAGAAGACTGAAAAACATATGTCTTTGCACAACATACTACTATTAAGTAACTGTGTTCTGTATGAACCATTCTGCAAATCTATCTGTAATGGACTCCTTTTCTTTTCAGTTGTTCCTATCCTGTTTGTGGGCCCTTGGGGAATAAGCAGATCAAAACTGGAGAACACAGGGTAAGTTACTAAATAATGTCTTGGGATACTGGATTTCTTTTTGCTTAATTTTTTTTGGAAGCCCTTAACAGTAATTGACAGAAGTATTGACTTATACTATATTATATTATGATTATACAGCACCTATTAATACATGTTACATTTTCTATATTCCTTTTAGTACTTTTGCATTATATTACTTCTGGGAAGTCTCACATCTACTTATATATAAATCAAGAAGTAGAATGATCATTATCCATTCCTGAAATGAAACCTATTGCATCCAATTGTCAGCACAAACATCTTCATGGAGAGTACCTTTTTATTAAGAAAATGTGTTTTCCATGGACACCATCTGCACTTTGAGTTTAATTAGTATTGACTGTCATTTAAGAAAAAAAAGAATTTATGGAGGGACTGTGTTCAGTATTCAGTGAATGAACTAGCAAGAGTAACTTGCACTAGTAAGCATCAGTTTTCCAGTCCTTCAGTCTGATGCTGTCAGTAACATTACATAACTTTTACAGTCTAGGTATGATTTCTTTTGTTCTTCTTTATTGGTGTTTCCTAGAGAATTTTGTTTGAAACACAAATATAATTATTAAGCACAACATCAGGAACCAAATCACAATTGAGGTCTCATAGACTTAGATGTTATGTAGACCATAAATGACAAGCCAAGATCCCACAGAATTTCTGTCTACTTAGCAAGAAGGAACATGTACATAAGACAAATTAAGAGGTTAGAAAAGGAGAAAAGGAGATAGCTTCAAGGAAACAGTATACATATTTTTTATCAGGTCATGAACCTTTGGTCACAACTCATAGTTTACCCATTCCAGTTTCCAGTTTCAAATAGATAAATTTCATAGGATAAATTCCACTAGGAAGGTTTGGTGCCATGTATAGTTGTTGTGTGGATCCAAAGGCTGACTTTGCCAGATAGTTATGAAGTTTGCAGTCTAAGGAAACCTCTCTTGACATTCTGGTGGACAGATCCTCAGAATAAATACAGCTACAGTCATTGGTAAGACTCTTATTTTTATTCCATTTCTCCAGAATGTCACCTGAAAAACTGGAACTTTGTCATCTTCCTTTTGAAATATATACATAGATTTTGTAAGCTTTCTGATTTTTTTTCTATGACAATAATGTAGTTATACTTTAAATTATTATTCAGGTGCTGGGGAACAAATGAACATATGGGAATCTGGTGGATCATCCGAGGACCAATGTTGCTTTCCATTGCAGTAAGAATTATTTCATCTATTCCTAATATCGTGCACAAGTGTGATTGTCTTTTGTGACCCTTTCTCCAAGTATAATCCTATTCTTGGATTAGAAAAGATGAGAAAGAAAAAACTATAAATGAAGTTTCTTACTGTGGGTGGATGAGCTATCTACAGACAACAATCACTGTCAACCTCTCAAAACACTGCTATTTATCAGTACAGTGAACTCTGCACATCCCCGTCCATATCAAAGATGGAGGCTTTTCTTATATTTTTACTCTCATTTCTTCAGTAGGCAGGTTACTGAGGTGCTACCATGTGGTGACCACCACAAAAGCTCCAAATTCTTCATAGGGGAAGATCTTATGATATCAAGGATGCAGATATAGCAACAGAAGTATGGGCAGAGTATGGGTCATGGGGAGAAAGCATTCGCCTAATTAAAAAAAAAAAAAGAAGCATAGTATGACAAGACTAAGTTATGAGGTTTTTTTATTAAACAAATACAAAGAAGTGTATAATTGAAATGCAGTGATAAAGAGGAGCTGAAAATAGCATGATCAAAACAAGTTATGACAACATGACTTTGAACACAGAATTTTGGTAGGTGGGACTATGGTGTTTTCTCATCCCACTCAGTGGACAATTAAGGGAGGTGAATCTGTGATGTCCCAAAAGAGGCTGCCCCTGCACGACAGGGCTGCCAGGATGGCAGAGTCATGACAATGACTCTGAGGTATAATAACAAAACAATGTATTAGTTCTCCATAATGAAACAATCAACAAATGGTATGGATAAAGGTGTTATTTTCATAGGCGACTATTTTACAGTGTGACTAAATTTCAAGGAAAAGGAAGAAAGAGTTATTAGAAACAAAGAAAAGATAGGGGGAGTGAAAGAGTGAGTAAGAGACAGAAAGCAAGTTAAAGAGAAAAGGTTATCACCACCTGTGGATCCAGCAATGTCTACCTAGATTGGTCCAAGTCTTGAGTTCTTTGGTGGTGGGTGCACACCAATCAATATTTTTCTGTCCCTTGATACCCTTGAGATATCTGGATGGCATTCTCAACTTCCACAGGAAGTAGAGCTGATTTGCATGAGCCCCATGAGCTAGAAGTAGTGTGGCATCTGCCATCCCTCTCCCTCATGACACACTCAGGAGGAGCACTTAACTAAAGAAAAGACAGAGTCCCACCTATGCAGAACTTATGTCTTCCTTTTGTTAAAGCGTATCTCCAAGGAACCAAAAGGGGAGAAAATTGTGAGCAATCAACACTTCTCCCCTCCAGACAGGTATTTGCAGATCCTTGGAAATACTCAAAATCCTTCTGGACATGGTCCTGGGAAACCTGCTCTAGGTGGCCCTGCTTAACCTCCAGAAGTCCTTGCCAACCTTAACCCTTTTGTAATTTTGCTTCCATGTTCTGGTGAAAATTCTGTGTTTTCTGTTAAAAATCAAGAGTAAAACCATTTCAATCTTCTGGCAGACATTTTCAATGAATTTTTAGTGTTTTTTGTGAAAAGTAGAAGTTCATGATGGAAAATAATTTTTAGGACAGGTCAAATTTCCAGGCCAAGTTTGGATGGAAAATACTTGCTCTACTTTTGAAGAACCTTACAGTGTTGGCTATGATAAATTTGTAAAAACAAAAAACCCAAAATATTAAAAGGAGAAGTAAAATTCTAAAAGTTAGGAAAGACCAATAGAGTCATCCATTTAAAGGTGACGTACCCTGAACATCTATAATCTCTCACAATTTGTCCAAAGGGATGCCCACAAGAGGAAAGCAAAGTCTGCAAGACACGCACTTCAGTAACAGAGATGTGTGCTTTTCACAAGGAAAAGGGATGATCCCAAGATTAAGTAGTTCAATGATGCCTCAGAAAACTGCTTTCCAACTCTGTCTCTGTCCCCAGGTTCACACACAAGGCCAGGCAAAATATCACAACTGGCAACTAACTTCTGGGTTTTGCTTTCTGAATGTCCAGATGGCCAAAAGCAACAAGTTTTATGCTCTCATTAACACAATGATGATAATTGCTCTGCAAAATCGAAATCACCTCTAACTGGTGAGATCTTACACTTTGGACCTTTAGTTGTTTGGTTTTTTTATGGGAATAATATCTACTTATCACCCTGTGATGTTTTAAAGACACATCTTCACATATTTGGGGAGAACAGTGTAAGAAATGTTCAATTCTTCACACAAAACAAGAACTAGAGTTCCAACAATAATACTTACATAACAAAAGAGGACAGGAAAAGTAGTCCTGAATAATTGTATATCCCCAAAATGAGGAAGCAAAGTTGTGTTTTACAGTTACAGTGTAATTTTGTACTGGAAAGTCATGTAACATAATGTATATGTGAATCAGGCTGAATAAGGCAATGTTGTTTCTCAACTTTGCAACCTTAGTAAGTATTTTGCATAGGGCTTTAGTTTGCAGAAGTGAAATAGTTAGTAACTCATAGGCATTTGCAGTCATCATTAGAAAAGAAATATTTGCAAATTGGTCTTGTCTAAGTCAGCACATTTTAAATAACAAAGGAGTGAATTATTTTCAAAAGAATGCCTAGGGATTCCTTGTCTAGAGCTGTCTAGAGCCTCTTTATCTGAAGAATTGCAATCACTGCTGGTTTTTATCACATTCTGTTTACCTGTCATGGTTTGCTGAAGAGTTGTATAACCTAAAGATAGGTAAATATTAACTGCCTCATTTAGAGAGAGCTGATACCATCAGAATCTGTGACTGCTGCCCTGTGCTCTCTGATGCAGCTATAATAATAAACTGCTTCTACTCCAATCTGATCACAACTTCATTCCTATTATTAGGTAACAAGTTTTACAAGTGTTTAGTATCAATTTTACACTTCTTTAATATCTGAACGAGTAGTGTCATAACATTTCTTGTAAGTAACCCATATGTATTGTCTTCCAAGGTTAACTTTGGCATCTTCTTAAAAATTCTTCGGATGCTGATTTCCAAACTAAAAGCTCAGCAAATGAGCTTTCATGACTACAAATACAGGTATGTAATAAATAACAAAGAAGTACTAACCTTTTTATTTTTTCTCAGAAGATCGTTAGTTTCCCCTTGCAGATAATACATTTATCTACACTGCTAGGTGTAACAGATATTCAGAACATAGAATCATTCTGTTTGGAAGAGACCTTCATGATCATCAAGTCCACCATTAAACCATGTCCCTCAGCAGAAAACCTACAAAGCTTTTAAATACCTCCAGGAGTAGGAACTCCACCACTGCTCTGCGCATCCTGTTCCAGGCCTTGACAACCATTTCGGGGAATAAATTTTTCCTAATATCCAACCTAAACCTCCCCTGGCACAACTTGAGGCTGTTTCCTTTTGTCCTATTGCTTTTTACATTTCTTTTTACATGCTTTTTACTGACCATCACCTTGCTACAACCTCCTTCTAGGGAGCTGTAGAGAGTGAGAAGGTCTCCCCTGGGCCTCCTCTTCTCCAGGCTGAACAATCTCAGGACATAGAATTGTAGAATCATAGAATGTTAGGGGTTGGAAGAGACCTCCAGAGATCATTGAGTCCAATCCCCCTGTCAAAGCAGGATTACCTAGGGCATGTTCACAGTGACACATCCAGACGGGTTTTGAAAGTCTCTAGAGAGGGTGACTCCACAACCTCTCTGGGCAGCCTGTTCCAGTGCTCTGTCACCCTCACAGTAAAGAAGTTCCTCCTCATGTTGAGGTGGAACCTTCTATGCTCAAGTTTATACCCATTGTTCCTGGTCCTACTGCTGGGCACTACAAAGAAGAGATTGGCCCCTTCCACCCTTCAGATATTTACAGAAATTAATAAGGTCCCCTGTCAGTCTTCTCCTAGGACTAAACAGCCCCAGTTCCCTCAGTCTTTCCTCAGAGGGGAGATGCTCAAGTCCATTAATCATCCTCATAGCTCTCTGTTGGACTCTTTCCAGTAGATCCCTGTCTCATTTGAACTGGGGAGCCCAAAACTGGACACAGTATTACAGGTGTGGTCTCACAGGGGCAGAGGACCTCCCTACACCTGCTGGACACAGTTTTCTTAATGCATCCCAGGATGCCATTGGCCTTTTTGGCCCCAAGGGCAAATTGCTACCCCATGAATAACTGGCTATCCACTAGGACTCCAAGGTCTTTCTCCTCAGTACTGCTTTCCAGAAGGGCAACCTCTAACCTGCACCGGTGCTTGGTGTTATTCCTCCCCAGATGCAGGACTTTACACTTCTCCTTATTGAACCTCTTGAGATTCACCTTTGCCCAGCTCTCTGGCCTGTCCAGATCTTGTTGGATAGCAGCACAGCCTCCTGGTGTGTCAGCCACCCCTCCCAGTTTCATATCATCAGGAAACTTGCTGAGGGTACACCCTATCCCCTCATCCAGGTCACTGATAAAAATATTGAATAAAACTGGACCCAGCACCGCTCCCTGGGGAACAACACTGGTCTCCAGCTTGACTCTGCACTGCAGATCACAACCCTCTGAACTCTGTTGTTGAGTCAGTTTTCAATCCACCTCACAGACCAATTGTCTATGTCACATTTCTTGAGTTCTTCCGTGAGGATGTTATGGGAGATAGTATCAAAAGCCTTACTGAAGTCAAGGTAAATGACATCCGCTTCTCTCCCTTCATCTACCCATTTGGTCATGGTTTCATAGAAGATTATCAGATTAGTCAAGCAGGATTTCCCTTTGGTAAATCCATGTTGGCTACTCCTGATAACCTTCCTTTCTTCCATGTGGTTAGAGATGGCCTCCAGAATGAGCTGCTCCATTACCTTTCTGGGGATGGAGGTGAGGCTAACCAGTCTGTAGTTGCCTGGGTCTTCCCTCTTGCCCTTTTTGAAGACTGGAGTGACATTGGCTTTCTTATAGTCATCAGGCATCTCTCCTGTTCTCCATGATTTTTCAAAAATGATGGAGAGTCTCAGCAACAGAATCAGCCAGCTCTCTCAGCACACATAGATGCATTTTCTCAAGGACTTTGCAATGCAGTAAGCTTTGTGCTCTTAGGTATCTTCACTGTAAACCTGTGGCTTCTACTGCTGTGACACAATTTCTCCTTGAGTGTCACAAAAGGTCGTCAAACGAAAAGGAGGTGTAGATTTGTGGGACATTCGTAAGTGACATTAGTAATTACCTTTTTTCACAGATGCAGATACTGTTGACTCAGGAATGTCCCTGGTCTTCTTGTAAACCAAAATTAGAGCATTATCCTTATCCTGCTTTCTTGCAGGCCCTGGTGTGCGATCTCTTGGACAGAGTCTCATTGGTACATCTTATGTCTTATGTAAAGTCCTGGAGTTGACACAGATCTTCCCACTTTCTGGAAACAAGGGCAGACTTCTCTGCAAGGTGCTAAGGGTGCAGTGAAAACTGCAGTTAAATCAGTAGAAACATGAGGATATGTTAACTGCTTTCCACATCCCAGTTCTTTCCCATTCTTAGTAACTTTAATCAAAACACTGTGAATCCCTGACTACTACTACAGTCCTGCCTTACTGTGATGAATTTATTGTCTGACAGGACTGAGCAGGGAGAGGGGGGGATGGAAATTCCACTACTAATTTCCTATTAAATTCCAGTATTAAATCCCTAACAACATATATATTCCTATTTTCCTTCAGCATTCAAGGTCCTAAAGGTCTTGGCTATATTCTCCAGATTGATACAGGAAGACTGTTGTGATGTATTCACAAAAAATACAGCAGTGCCTGTGTTCAACATAGCCTGATGTTTTGCATTATAGTCTCTTTCCTACTGCTTATATTTTTGCTAAACTTTCAAAAATTCAAGCTATTCCCCACCCAGCAAATCTTCCTCAGAATTCACTATCGTTTGAGATCTCTTTCATCCATACAAACATGTTCCCAGTCTTGTTAAATAAGATTCTCTTTTATAAAAATTATCCTGGTTGTATTTTTTTAAAAGTAGACGGCTGCCAGCAGTACTGGAGAAACTTTCTAGGCAACTATACACTGTTTTCAGCAGCGATAGGAAGGTCTAAGAATCCTGTTAAGAGATCACTCATATTTAGCTATGTAAATATTTTTCTGTTACCTAGCACCATAAGTTTGATGACTGTAGCTTTCCTGTAGAATTTGTTGTCCCTAACTTTTTATCACAAATCCAAATCAAGACTCCCTCCTATACAGACTTTTATGATAGTGTGCTTCAACATTTGATTCTGGGAATATATCCTCAAAATCACAAAATTGTTAATACTATTCCAGAGTTAGAACATTGAGGAATATTTCTGGAATAATTTCTTTGCAGCTGAATTTTTGATTTTTGCACCAAAGATGTTGAGAAAATGTTATAATCAAACATTCTCTTTTTAAGATTAGCAAGATCTACACTTGTGTTGATTCCATTGTTGGGGATCCATGAATTTGTATTTACCTTCATCACTGATGAACAGGTGGAAGGACTTTCCAGACATATAAGACTTTTCATTCAGCTGACAATGAGCTCATTTCATGTAAGTACTGTTTTGTAATTACTGTTTGTAGGGGTCATAGATCCAAACATATAAGTTTCTCAGCTATAGATACCACAGATATACAGTGTCTTTCTTTAATATTATTCTCCAACCTATAACCATAGAATCATAGAAACATTTTGTTTGGAAGAGACCTTCATGATTATTATGCCCAACCGTTAACCCAACACTGACCAATCCACCATTAAACCATGTCCCTCAGCAGAAAACCTACACAACTTTTAAATACCTCCTGTTCCAGGCCTTGACAACCCTTTTGGGGAATAAATTTTTCCTAGTATCCAACCCATATTCAAGAGAATAGGCCCCAGTACTGAGACCTAGAAAACACTACTTGTGATGTCCCCACAACTGTATTTAACTTAATTCACCTCAACACTCTGGTCCTGGACATCCAGACAATTTTTTATCCAGCAAAGCATCTGCCTGTCCAAGCCATAAGCAGCCAATTTCTCTAGGAGAATGTTGTGGGAAACAATGTCAAAAGCTTTACGAACGTCCAGACAGGCAAAAAGAACAGCTTTTCCCTCATCCACTAAGTAGGTCAGCTTGTCATACAAGGAGATCAGGTTAGTCAGGCAGGCCTTTCATAATCCTATGCTGACTGGGCCTGATTGCCTGTTTGTCCTGTGTATACCATGTGATGGCACTCAAGATGATCAGCCCCCTAACCTTCCCTAGCACTGAAATCAGTCCTGTAATTCCCTGGATGATTCTTCTTGTAGATGGGCATCAAATTTGCTAACCTCTATAATATCTCTAATTGTACTATTACAGTGACAAGATAAAAAAATCACAAACTGCATATTCAAAATATGATGGTCAAAAGACCAAAAAAGGAGTCTGACATCTTCAGAAACAAGATGTCCTGTGTTCTCTGCTAATGGGTAACAGTTCATCACAAGACCCCTATTCTGAAAACAGGATTAAAGTGGTCTATTTAAAATATGTCTTTCACAGAAGTTGATTCCTAAAAAGCACTGGATGGATTTTTTTTTTTTTTTTTTTTTACGATTTTACAAGATTTTCAGATATGTCTTGTACAAGAACTTTTTCAGGGTCATGACTCATCTGAGTTGTGTCCTGCTCAGCAATTGTAAAAGAGATACTTTATTGCAAGCCTAGACAAAAACTCTGAGACATTTTTTATGCCAAACCCACATCTACATACTTCAGGTACCTACAAAAACTTCAGGACTCCATAGTTCACACAGAGACATCAAAGATGTTTGAGGACCTCAGTTTGGGACTTCTGTCTCTTCCATGGGTTTCAGAATAAATTCAACAAAGCACTTAATGCAACAGGAGTGAAACAGAAATTCACCACGAATCCAGTGAACAGGCACCAGTAAAATAGTACACTTTTTCAGACTAGATTCCAGATTAGTGCACTTCTGCACAGACATCAACTAGGAGATGTTTCAGGGAAGTGCCCAACAGGGCTTATGCAGCACAAACAAAGTTGTCAGTAACAAAAAATGCAAGATGAACCAACATGAAAGAAGATGAAAGAGAATCTGAATCTGTGGCTTAGTGGTTAGAGCATCTGGCTAGGAAAGGGATGCTTTGAGGCCTCGGCACTTGCTCCTTAGTGTTGATACCATTTACATTAAATAACTATAGATTTTAAAAGGTAAGAGAAAATAAAAGTAATCAGAGGAGTAGGGAATAGAACATTGCAGCACTTGTCTTACTCATCCTTTACTTTCACTCATGGCCTCATGAAACGTGGCAGTACTTGATATTAATCTGTCTTGATTCGAGAAAGTGCAGTTGTGCCTCCACTCAGAGAGTCTGGTAGCTGGTTGACTACTCCAGGGCAGGGCTGTGGTGAAGCACTGTACTTCCAGGTTATTGAGCAAAATACGGATTATATCATAACAGACAGGTTCTCCTCCTGTGAAGATAAGACCATTGACCCACTGACTATATCTGGATCCTTAATACAGGTGTTTAAGTCCATGCAAGGAATAACTGAAGTAGTTACATTTTCTACTTCGTTTGTTTTTTTTGTTTCCTGGTTGGTTTGCTTCCCAGCTTCCAGTTAGTGGGATATTGGGAACCCTAGACTAGGGTCCAAATGCTCCATCCTTCACCCCACTCAGTATATACAGGAGTTTCACACTTAACTTGACACTTGAGAAAAATAGCACTTGTGTAGGCTTGAATATTCACCCTTTGGTTTACATTTAACTCCCTATTGAATTTAGTTTCTTAACCCTTAAATGCTTATACTTGCCGTGTTCCTACTGGTTTTAGTATATTCTCCCAGCAATAAAAAGTTCACCACTATATTCTTCTACCAAGATTTCCCAAGATTTAAGTCTGGCAAGGTTGTCACCTGTAAACCGCTGTCACACATCTACTCATTTATCTCTATAGGGAGCTGTTTTTCTTCCTAGTAATCATCTCAGCTTGACCAACAGGAGAATCTTCTCACTTTGATTAGATATAACTATAAATTTATTTATTATAACATAAAGTTCAAGTACTTATGGGACGCCATTCATAAATTCTAATTAAGATTTTAAGAGAGTCTCTTTTTAATGGAGTTGCCACATATGAAGTTCTCTCAGAAGGCACACACAGTAAATCAGGTAGAAATTTAATTCTTCTAAGCAAAGAAAGAGCTTTTTTGCTGCCTTGTGAAAGAACTAGGCAGTTTAAGGAGGTATCAACAATTTTTTAGGTGAAAGAATAACAAAACAAGGTTCATTCCTGCAATGCTTCGTTTGAAATGTCTTTTTACCAAGCTTTTCTTCCACCCAAAACTCATAACTATGAGAATGTCTGCCCTCATCCAAAATTTGGGCTCTGTTTCCCTAAAAGGATGTGTTCATTCACAAAAGTAGTGTACATATAGAAGAACAAATTCCTGGAGCTAACAGAAAATTTGTCAGAGCTATCATGTGGGTGGAACAGATAAATGGTCTAGCAGCTGCAGGTGGAAAAGAAGCTTCTCATCTTAACATCAGCAGAGTGTTTTAGAGATGTCTACACACTTGGCTCCCCTTCAATCACCTTGCCTTAGTAGTATGTGAATAGGCAGAAACAATGCAGCAAGGGAATAACTGCAGCTCTGGCAGCTCTTTCTGGTGAGAGAGGACAGCAGTTTCTAAGTCTCCTTTCTTTAATGAGATACCCTGCAACATTTCTGGCTAGAAGTCCATACTACTCAGTAACTCACTACTTTGACATGTCTGCCCTCTTTCACAGTCTGAGGCATGAAGTCATCAAAGCATTATTGCATTTTTCCCACAGTTTACGGTGATTTTCACTTTTAGTCTGCACCACTGATCTGGCTTATGTATGCATACATGCTTTGACACTGTTATTGAGACTCAAATCAAAAATTTCCACTACACCTTGAGGGGAAAAATATCTAGGCAGGCAGAAATGAGCTCATGAAAAGCCACTGCCCTAAGAAAGGTATAAAGGTGTTGAAGTACATGTTCCTCAGTTAGACATCCTTATTTCACAAGGCTGCAGTGACTAGATGTTATTTTAAGAAACACAGAATCATTTTAAGTGAAAATTGTATTTACTGTCTTGCACAAAGAAATCTGATATAGAAGATAGCTTACTCACCCCTCCTACAAAACACAAATTCAATTCCTTTTAGAGGAACATGTACATACTCGGCTACATGGCATGCTTTAGAAGCAAAACTTTTCATAATACCCAAAGATATTAGACAATGTTTATTGCAGAGTCTTTTTTTTTTTAGCTACAGCATTTTTTTTTGTGAAGGAAATAGCAAAAAAGCACAAACTGTACTCAATTACATTTGTTTAGTCTGTAAATCTCAGTAGATATAAAAAGTAGTTAAGCTGTTTTGTTAAAGAAAAACAATTACTTCTGTGATCTCATCTGGAGGTTTTAGCTCAAACATTTTCAAGGAGCCTAAAGTTAAATTCTAAATACAAGACTGTTGTAGTTATGATGTTTCTTTGCTTTAAAAAGTGGAGCAATCTAAACATCTTGGATCACTGGTGCATTTGTTAGCCACAGGGAAAAATACTAATTTCTGGCAGATAAAACAGTAATTCATCTTGTGGCTGTTGTCATTAGAACTGAAGAGCAATTGTGAATCTTACACGTGTCCATCCTTTCCTATCAGTTATTGAACATTTCTTTTGAATCTCTAATTCTTCTTTTTCACTCACACTGTAATTATTTTTAATCCATATGTCTTAGAAGTCATGAGATAAAGTAAATATTTCTAAGTATGAAGTTTGATGTATTACCAAAAAAAAAAAAAAATATGAGGAAGCATTAAAGAAATCAGTATATAAAATCAACATCAATCATCAACTAAATTTTCTACCTTCTGGTATGATTTTACAGTACTTCTGCCTGTCACTGCATGTTCTAATCTTGCAGCAGCACTGAACTAAATGCACATATGGATTTATAAACTTATATTCAACACAGAAGTATCACTAGTATTCAAAAAGTCTTCTAATCTGGTGAGTTTCTACATTTCTGGCAGTCCCTATCATCAAGTTTAGCAGTCACAGGACTTAACAACACTATGTAGTTTAGATCCTATTTTTTCTTGTGGTGCCTGTGAGGCTACATTTAGATCTCACACTCAGAACACAAAAAAAAAAAACAAACCACCCAGTAGTGATATTTTCATGGACTTTATACCTGCAAAAGGGAGAACTATTTCCAGGAGCAATAGCAGTTCTGCATAAAAAGTTGGTTTTTAAGGTATTACATTTGTGTTTATTCATCAGGTTCTGGATGGAGAGAAGTTGTCTTTCCATGGTTTCTGACTCTTCTGTAACTAAAATTTATCCCCATAGTAATAGATCATCTATTATAAACACTAATGATGTGTCACAGGTTACACCCAGACAGGATGTAAACAACACATGGTTGCTTGATCACTACCATCCCGCTCCCCCCCCCCCCATCCCCCAATGATATGGGAAAGAGGATAGGGAGATAAAGGCAGAACCCCATGAGCTGAGCTAAAGAGAATTTAGTAGAACACCACAAGAGGAGAAGAAACAACAATAATAGTAATGAAATTCTATATAAAACACTGAAGACCCATCCCCCTACCTATAGCCTAGAGCCAGACATGCATTCCCCCTGCCTGCCACCCTTATAGAGTTGGACATGTCAGTAACATATGGAATCTCCCATTGGCTGGTTTGGTTGTCTATCCTGGCTGCAGCCCCCTCCCAGCTCCTGGTGAAAATTAACATCCAGGTGGAACCCAGGACATGACCACAATATTCTGTTCACAATCCTTTCAGTTAAGAAGTTTTTCCTAATGCCCAACCTAAACCTTCCCTGGAACAACATGAGGCCATTTCATCTTACCACTTGTTTCCTGGGAGACGAGAACGACCCCACCTGGTTCCTGCCTCCTTTCAGGTAGTTATACAGAGTGATGAGGTCTCCCCTGAGCCTCCTTTTCTCTAGGCTGAGCCATCCCAGGTCCCTCAGCTGCTTCTCAGAAGACTTGCGCTCTGGACCCTTCATCAGCTTCATTGCCCTTCTTTGAACACACTCCAGCACCTCAATGTCCTTCTTGTGGTGAGGGACCCAAAAATGAACACAATACTTGAGGTGTGACCTCACCAGTTCTGAGTACAAAGTGATGATCCCTGTGGCCACTCCTGTGGCCACACTAGTGCTGATACAAGCCAGGATGCTGCTGCCCTTCTTAGCCACATGAGCACATGCTAGGTCATGTTCTGGTGGCTGTCAATCAACAAGGTCCTCTTCCACCTGGCGGCTTTCCAGCCACTCGTCCCCAAACCTGTAATGTTGCATGAGGTGGTTGTGATAACAAATGCAGGACCCGGCACTTGGCATTGCCAAACCTCATGCCACTGGCTTCAACCCATTGATCCAGACTGTCCAGATCCCTCTGAAGAGCCTTCCTACCTGCATGCACATCTATGCTCCTGCTTAGCTTCATATCATCTGCAGACTTACTGAGGGTAACATCAATTCCCTCATCCAGATCATTGATAAAGATATTAAAGAGAACAGGTCCTGATACTGAGCCCTGGGGAACACTGCTTGTGACCAGCCATCAATTGGATTTAACTCCATTCTCCACCACAATCTGGGCCTGGACATCCATCCAGTTTTTCACCCAGTGAAGCATTCACCCATCCAAGCCATGAGAAGCCAGTTTTTCCAGGAGAATACTGTGGGAAACTGTCAAAGGATCTACTGAAGTCAAGGTAGACAACATGCACAGCCTTTCCCTCATCCACTAAGCAGGTCACCATAGAAAGACATCCATAATTTCACCATAACCCAAGCGAAGCATCAAGTACAGTAGAAATAAAATACACAGAAAAAGCAATTGTAATTACTATTTCTCCTGCCCACATTTCCACTGATGTAGCAGATAAACTGTTCTTTTTCATACTTAATGCATTTATGCTAAAGGAATGAATGTCTCTGAATCTTTCAAGATTGATAGAAAATTAACACTAGGCTCAAAATGTTATTGGTTAATGCTAGATATAATAAAAAATATTGAAGATGCTGTGTATGTGAATTTCTTTTTAAGCTTCTGTCTGAGAAAACCAGAAATATTTCTGGAAAAGAATAAGTATGAAAAAAAATTGAGTTTTGTCAGCTGTATGATAGATGGTTGAGATGTCTTTTTACTTGTGATATTGCCTTAGGACTGATAGTCAACAGTATTAATTTTGTTCATCAGAACTTATGTCATAGATGTGTTTAGACATACCAGAAGAACTGCATTTCCTTAAGCAATGATAATAAATTTGTATATCTGTAAGACTGTTAGACTGGGATGCATGCATGTAAGCTGTTTTGATCTGAGATCAAATATAGACAGAGAGGATGAAAATGGAAACAGTAATTTTGGTGTTGGTTCAAAACAAGTTTTATCACTGGGATTATTTTGAATACATATTTAAGAAAAAAAAAAGAAAAAAAAGAAGAAGGGTGTTTATTTAAATCCATTTCAAAGGAAAAATGGCAATTCAAAATAGTCATAACACTTAATACAGCTGAGCCTTGAAGTAGCACTAATCACTTAATATATCATTAATTTAAAAGTATCCAAATGAGATCTCTCTCAGTAGTTTCATTTGCAAATTCAAACAAGCACATGGATAATAGGAGACCCCAGGCTTCACTTTTTTCTTTTACCATATTAAAGAAATAACAGTAGTTTGAAAAAAGAAAATGTTATCAGGTAGCAAAATGAATATAAGACAGAAGATGAAACTGGCTTGTACCGTCTCTGTTCCTCAGTATTTGAACCATATGTGCCCTACATTAGATAAGGCACTATATGAAAATAAGTTAATAGGTACTTCAATAATAAGTAAGTATGGGCAACTGTTTTCCTTTTTTAAAATTAAGATGCAATGTTTATACTTATGGCTTTCACACTAATGTAATCTTTTAACTAAAACTTCAGGTATTTCCTGTACACTCTAACTTTTTCTTCTTACTGTCTTTCTCTTACAGGGATTTTTTGTAGCAGTTTTATATTGTTTTGCTAATGGAGAGGTAAGAGAAAATGCTATGAGAAAGTTTTTAGTTAATTAGTAAAGTATATTAATGACAGCAACAAGGATGAACACACTTTCTAGTTCTGCTTATTCAAGAGCACGAATGCATTCTTTTTAACTGATATAAATGTTCTGTACAAAGAGAACAGCAAGATCTCTCAGACGTTTGGGATTCAAAGGCAAAGTACTTCCACACAAGACTGAATGGCTATAGCACTGTGGAGATACCTGGAGTGTCTGAAATACCAGTAGAGTCTTATGGTCAGCCACCTAAACTTTTAATCAGTCTATGATTTCAAGTTTCACCATGCTAAACTCTCGCTTAATTTACGTCTAAAGTCCATGTGAAGCAAATAAATTTGGGGTACTTTAATATTTTAGAAGGCAACATGTTGGAAAAAAAATACTTTCATGCATGCATTGCTTAGGACATCCCTGAATTTAATGTGAGGGGACTCCTTGTCTGGAAGTTGTCTCTTGCTATGCCTCATTGTGCATATTTAGTCTGTGTCAGTGATGGCTCTCATGCAGGTAGACAGCAGAGAAAGCTAACTTCCTGCCCAATGTAGGGTAAAGACTGAATTCAGACCAGTTTGTTAAGTGTTTTATCCAGGTGAATTTCAAACCCCTCCAGGACAGAGGTTGCACCACCTCTCTGGTGTTCTATTCCAGTGCTTCACTGTACTCAGGAGGAAATGTCTTTTCCATATATTCTAACTTCCCCTATTTATTTAATTTTATGATCACTGTCTCTTGTGTTCCTACCAAACACTTCTTTAGAGTGCCTTGTTCCATCTCTTCCATGATCTCTTCATAGGCAGTATTTAGGCCTTTAGCATGAACAAGACCCATTCACTCAGCCTCTCCTCACAGGGCAAGTGCTCCAGTCCTGATCTTTGCTGATAAGTTCAAGCTTATCAATAGAATTCTTGTACTGGTGGCCCAAATTAGATGCAGCATTCAGAGATCTAATAGTTACTGAGTAAAAGAGAGAAATCACTTCTCTTGATCTACTGGCTCTGCTGCTGCTCATACTCAGAGCCTTCATCACCATCACAGCAACATGATACCTTTGCCTTATCACCCTTACATGCTACAAGGTACCTCAGAAGAAGATGCTGTGAAGGCTGTGGAATTAATCTCATGTAATTTCAAACGTTTTCTAAATTCAATCCCACTGTCTGTACTTCCCTTATTTTTGATATGGGTGCAAATCTCCACTACTTGCAATAAACAGATGTCAGTAGTTCTTACGAGCCTGGCACAGCCAGCTGGCATGGTACACACTACATTGACACAGGTAGTTGAATTATGGGTACTAATGAAACAAACAAGATGGGCTTTATACAAAACGTAGGCCACAGGTTCCTAATATTTAACAAGGAAACCTGGAGCAAGTTCAGACCTACCTAAACTGGCACTTGTCTTCAATGCAGGAGTACTTGTCTAACATTTGCACAGAATTGCTAGCATCTCTCATTTACAGTTAGAATTTGCTCTTTTGGCCTTCTGCCTCCTGGGCCAACTGAGCTCTCAGGCCAAAGGACCGAATGTTTATATCAAGGGCACATCCTGCTCCTCCAAGTGGGCCTGGAGCCTGCTCTCTGCCTGCATTTCTCTTTTGCATGATGCAGGCAGCAGGACAGTCAGTGCTGAGAATTTAAGGCAGACTGACTGATAAAAAGCTTTAGCAAAACAAACCAGATATCCAAGCATAACATTCTGGCAAAGCTACTTGGTCCTCATTTCCACAGTCTTTGGGCTTTCCTCCTCACTTCATCAGGCTGCAAATATGCAAGTCACCTAAGCTCTCACACACACATGCATTAGGATCACAGTGTATTAGAGATTCAGGGGCTAGGAAAAGCTTCCGTAAGTTAGAGTGAAGAGGGTGGATGAACTCTTAAGACTGACTTAGCAAAGAAATCTGTTTCTACCCTACAAGGACCTCACCAGGTGTAAGGTGCACCCCAAAGAGGCAGGAAGCTCAGCAGTTCCACAATACCTGTCATTTTACAACTAGCATTTGGATTAGTGAACTGCAGAGTGGTCACCAGACATCACTGTGGACAGACTGTTCTTTTTTCCCCCAGGTGAAAGCAGAGCTCCAGAAACAGTGGTCCCGATTCCTCCTGGCAGACACCTTTGGCTGTAGACTTTGCTTTCTTGGGGAAAACATAAAGTATCTCAGGAGATGTTCACAGAAACAAAAAAACCCACACCTTGTCAGCAAACACCAAATGTTCCTGAAGGCAAATGAGCCCTGGGGCATACAGCTACAGCAGCTGCTGGTGAGGCAGAGGACAGATCTCAGTCCAGATCCAGGCCGTGCTCTCTCATCTCATCCACAAACAAGCATGTCGGACAGCAGTGAAGAGGAAGTTACCAATGGAGAAACAACTGAGGAAGTCTTTGAAGAAAGTGAGATTTAGAAAGCCATCCACAAGGATAGCACCTTCCACAGTATTTTGAAAGATCTTCTCTCACCTCCAGACTATACAGATTTCTCAGATGTGAATGCAAGGAGGAAGTAATTAATATCCCAATTGTCCTGGTTTTCTTAATCCAAGAAACATATTCATCTGGACATTGCTGACCTGTGTGGCTGGGATAGAAAGTATCTGCAGGATCAAAAAATTATTTGAGCTGACCAGTCCAAAAGATAGCTGATGCTGAACAAGATGTATAAAGAGGAGCAGGATGTACTCTGGAAATGAGTAAGCTCTGGACACATACATTGTGTCCCAGCAGTTAAATCCATGTTTGACTGCCATTCCACATAGAGAAGTTCTTTGGTTTTCTCTTTCATAGGTATGTTTCATAAATAGAGAGATGTGTGTAGAAAGAAGACTCTTATCTCTGCAGACTGAAATAATCTTCCATTTCAAAATAAAACAGCTTCAGTTCAAGCAAAATGAAAGGATTTCTATTTATTAAAAAAAAAAAAAAAAAAAAAAGCTTGGGGAGAAACATATTTTCGCTTGCATTTCTGAGCATCTTCAATTAAAATTTAGTGCTGAAAATGTGATTATGAAATGAAATACCAAAATGTTTTCTGAAATTGCCCCTATGTTTTGATACCATGTGTGTTTGCTGATTTTTGTTTCCACGTTTTTTTTGACACAAATGACACGTTTTGATGCATCTGCAGGTTTGCCCTACCTGTGGCCCAAATGACAAAATGGTGTAGTGTAGTAGTACTATAGTGTTAAGTACTGCTTCTACCTTCCATCCCAGGGTATCTGAAATGGATAATGACATTGGACTGTAACAGCACCAAAAGAAGAAGACTCCTTCTTCTAGCATTTAACAAGAACTATAATGAATTTTTAATTGTTACGTAGCAGCTCATCCAGAGACCTATGAAATTCAGTTAATTTGTTGATATTCTATGAGCCTGTTTCACAAGCCAGTTGATGTGCTGAAAGGAAAAAGGCAACATAAAGAGTAGCAGACAATGTTTATCTACATTATAAATGTATATCCCAGGCATACACATGTGACTATCTTGCCTGAAGCTAGTTACATAGCGTTTGTTATTAATTTTTCCTGTACTTCACTGGCAAGCATTCTATTTTAATCTGAATTCCTGAAAATGTAACAAAACATATCCTGGGTAATAGGCTCTAGGTGGTCCTGTTTGAGCAGTGGGCGGGGTTGCACCAGATGACCTCTGGAAGTAGCTTCCATCTTCAACCAGTCTGTGATTCTGTGAAAGCACAGTATGTTAAATGTATAATTTTCAGGTGTGCTTGTGGGGTCTATGCACGCATCTTGTCTCCAACAGATGCCAACACTGTGGCTGGTCTCTTGGCTTTCCCCTGCTTCTACATGTCCCCATGGGGTGGCTTTGTCCTTAGACCTCTGCTGCCGGTTTTACAGCTGAAAATGGCACTTTTTGAGAAAGGTTGTCTGTATATTCAATGTGTTGTTTGAGCAGACTAAGTTTATGCAGATTATATAAATTATCAGTGCTTAAAAAAACCTATTTATCAGTCTATGTTTAGACATGTAAACTTTACCAGTTATGATAAACTGTTTTCTTGCAAGGAATAGATAAATTCATTAACTAACACTACGTCAAGAACATATTTGAGCTATCACATTTCTCATACTTTTAAAAAAATATTTCTTTTACAGCTCCTCCAGTGTTAAGATCTTAACCTGTTTAATCAATACAAAGCTGTACAGTTCAGTAAAATATTAACAAAATGGAAATACTAGATCCATTAAAATATATCTGCATATGTATTTTTCTCAGGTGTTAAAAATGTGAAAATTGTAAGATTTTACTATATTACAGTAAAATATTTTACTTTTTAATTACATTTAAAAGTATTTCAAATGGTTAGGAAAACAGATTTCTGTTCTCTCAACAGTAGTCGCTGCTAGGTGCATTTTCCCCTCTCTACTATTTGTATGGTCTTTTTGCCTCTTTCAGTTTATAGAAATAAACTTCTTTATATAAGCAGACCTTGGAGGCCCAATAAAAACCATAATCATATGGATTCCTTCAGAAAGCATGTATGTAAGTAGATAAATATGTATCATAAAAATATAGCATTATTTATTTTATCAAAGAAGTACAAAAGTTACTAAATCTGGATTAAATCACACATGATGTATCTTTACAGAAATATTACAAGCTCCTCAGTTCTAAATAAAATATTAAGCAGTTCAGACAGCAGCAGACTCAACAATTCAAATATGTTAGTAGAGACAGCAATGATAGCTGTGAAGAGTCAGCAAAAATAGCCAACTCCTAGGAAGAGGTCTGTAGCTAGGTGTCCTCCTGGTATTTTCCTTGCACCCTTTGTGGAGTCCCAGGGATGCAGGAGGGACACTGCAGCTAGAAGAACTGATAAGAAAATCTGTAGCCGGTCCCTGGGATGTGAGACAGAAGCCATAAAACTTGCCAAGACTCCTGTAAGTGCACAGACTGGAGAGACAGAAATAGTTGGGAAAAAGGTCAAGAAATATGATCTTGCTCTGATGAAACAAAAGGTGGAGGAGACAGATCAACACAAATTGGTATTCATTTGCAAGTGATATTTTGTATAAATTACTTATCCAATGTTAGCCCAGGGTTTTAGGCTTGTGTAGATCTAGCAACAGGATTTTTCTCTTTATTAACCAATTACACACTCTTACTCTCCAGATCTCCAGTGCCTCTGCATCACAAGAAAGACTGGTGTGAGCTAAACATTTCTTCCCTCACCATGAAAGAGTGTATCCTCCCATGGCCCTGGCAAGTTTGCTCTCTGCTGCATCAGTCAGTTAAGTAAGACAAGGTGGGATATTCATTCTCAGGACATCAGAGACAACCTACACTAAAATCTAACTCCCACATCTTTGAAGTTGTCTTTGCCAAAGATTTTGCTTTCCATCAAAATGTGCATGACAAAAAAATAGGTTGAGGGTTTCAATAGAGGTTTCCCATTAGATATAGTGTGATAACTTATCTGATTTGTAAAAGTAAGATTTACACGGTCTTAACAATCTGCTATGAGACATGCCATAAATTTTAATGTTTTACTACGCATAAAGCACAACCTTTGAGACATGATGGCTCCTTCTATGGTCAGAGATGCCAAAGCTATACTAATTATTAATGTGTACTTACATTCTTTGTTTAAATATATTGCTTCTACATACCAGCTGCTGTGGGACAAAGGCTCAAATAATAAAGCACAAACACTCCAGTCTGGTGAGGTTTCTGTCAGTTATGCTTTGGAATCAATAATACTTGTTTCTATTTTTGGAATAAATCCAGTATATTAAGAGAGATGTGCCAATTCTGTCATGTTTGATGTGCTCACTTCCCAAGGTACAAAAGAGAATCAAAGTAAGGCAGAATCACCATGTTCTGGATGTTTTGTTCCAGTGCAAACATCAATTAATATAGCAACTTTAAAAAAAAATTATTATATATTATTATTTATTATTATTAAACTACAGTCATCTTCCCTCTATGATGTTAAGGTTGGGATGGGAGGACGTCTATCTTAGCTACTGATCAAACTGTGGCATAATAATGGTTCCCCTACACCTCCAGACTCAAGTACAGGATATGGAAAAGTTAATCCTGTGCCTTTAGGTCTATATGGATGTCTCATATGCCTGTGCCTGATACTAGAACTGTATCAGGAGGAATGGAAGTACTACCAGCAGACATGTACCTTCTTCAGCAGTCTTGATCTTTATGAGTGCTCAACCTTCAGTGGAAGTTGGAGATGATTTAAATGTGCAGGACAGCAGCAGGATGAGAAATGCCAAACCATGACATAACTTTTCAGGAGACTGTAGGCCACAACTTCCTGGGCATAATGCCCTCACCCCAGGCTGATGTCAGTTTCTTCAACTGCATGGTAGAGTAAACCATTTCCACTTGACTTCATCAGTGTTTTGACACTTGTTGTCTCTTGGTCCTCTCCTCTGATATCCCCCTAGCACTAGCATATGATGTTGCTGGCAGTCCCTATTACAACAGTCAAAGCTTCTGTACTGGAACTTCCACAACAGCCTGATGGCAGAAGATGCCTCGTGATGTCCTCAGTTCACCAGTTGTCACCATCTTTGGGTTTCCCATAGCACTTTTTACTTTCCTAGCTACACCAGGATTCCATCTGCCATTTCTATATTGGATTATTATTTGGTCAGGGTACAAGGTTGCTAGGCAGGCTACATACATTCCTCAACTTCGTAGGAACTGTCTTTTTTGGGACTCAGCTTCTTCCTTTCAGAATATTCAGAATTCCTTTTCTTCAGGAATTTTCTTATTTTTTCCCATCATTTTCAGCTCACAGTAAGAGAAAATCTGTGATCTGTAAAATTGTTCCTGATACCAGTACTTTTGGTTTTTTTAAACCAACAATATTTTACTGACTTCATCTTTTTCAGCTATTGTATCAACCACAATTCTGGTTTTTTAATTATTTCTTTTAAGCCTGTCATTCCAAATCTCTCAGACTATCTCCTGTGTCATGTTGTGTTTAGGTATCTTTGCAGTCATTCCTGGAGCCACACAGAACTACAATGAGAAGAAGTTGCTTGTTAACCATGTCATTGCAACTAGCTCCAGGAAATGAAATTGGATCAGCCACATAAACAAACAGACCTCAAAAGCTTAAAGGCTCAGGTTTCTTGTGTATCATGTTAATCGCATTGTAAGGATTATTTTCTCCCATCACAGCCAAATTCTCATTGCTGTTTGCTGTTCAGCTTGTTTCTTTGCCTCCCTTGGAGTCAGCTCTTTTTTTTAAGCCCAGCAGCATCTCTGCAGACATTGCTAAGCAGCAGTCCTGGGCTGTTCACCTTCTCCCAGAGGCTGCCCTCTTCCATGCATGTGTCTGAGTCCTTCTGGGATAACTGAAGGTCCTATCTACCTATCATGTCATGTATGTCTACCCATATACCAAAATCTAGTTTGATTTTAGCATATTCAACATGGGTCCTTTCCTTACAGTGTCACAATTTCCCTGCCTGGAGGAACATACGATTGCCAGAAAAATGGCATGATTTGCACGGAGTTTGGGCCTGCCTGAATGTGAAGGGCTCACTCCACATGATGTGTATCCCTAACCACAGACATCAAATTGGTCACACCAACAGCAGAGATGATGGGGCTCACCAAGTGCTCCTGGCTTCCTCTCTTCCTTTGTATTTAATGGCTGGTGCTTAAGTCTAGCTCTGTGTAATGCTTTGGGACTACAGTCTGCCCTACTGCAGAGTCCTCTCTTCAAGCAGGTGGTGAGGCGTAGCAAAGAGGAAGCTAAACACCACCTAGAAAAAACTAAACAACAACAGCAAATTGTACTAGGACTAATTTTTCTTATTTTTCCTGACCCTTTTGTCTCACAATGTCATCTGCAACAGCCAGCCAGGATTTAGAGGTGAGAGGATGTAAATGGCATTTCTACTTAAAGCTGACAGTATGTGGTTTAAGCACACCCAGATTTGAATTTCATAGACACAGTGAACACAAGATTAGGACTCAGGATGTTTAAATTTTACAGAAGATGACTTTGACCTGCTGTGTAGCTTTGGAATAGTTGTGTCAGCTACAGGTACTTCAATTTCCCCTGTGTGAAATAAAGGTGACAGTAATGACTGCTTTTTCAAAGCAAGGGAGTAATGGGTTCATCATTATTATTTATTACTTAATACAAATTGTTGAAGATTCAGACAAGAAATATAAAAGTCCAAAGACAGACTAAAATATAATACTTCATGTTTTGTGTTTGTTTGTTTGGGTTTTTTTCTCTGAATTTTGTTATTTCCAGGACAATCCCTTGCTTTAGGTGGTTTGATGCATTTGTATGAGCATTCTTCCAGTAGTATCCTTAAAGGTAGGAAAGGGGAGGTGGGTTGGTAATTGTTCAGGATTATAGCTGTAGGGAGTGGTAAGGCATCAGGAAAGACATAGCACAAGTCTTTATATTTGTACCTGAGAAGGAACAAATAATGTACCTAAAGTCTTAAGCTTTAAGGATTTGCGCAGACAGACAATAATTTGAGAAGTGTCTCTGCAGTTCTTATGTCAGCTGCATGCTCTGAACACTACAAATCAGGACCCATAGCTCTGATCACTAGAACACATGTATAGAATTGGGGGGAGCACTGAGGAGTTGTGTGGCTTAAATGACTTTCCTCCATATTCAAACATGAGAAGTGTGCAAGGACAGTGTTACGAGTAGTAACCTGAGTTTAGAAGGGACAGCTACATTGAAATCTGAAAGGAGGTTGTAGAGAGGTGGATGTTGGTCACTTCTCACAAGTCACAACTGATAGGACGAGAGGAAATGGCATCAAATTGCACCTGGGGATGTTTAAGTTGGATATTAGGAAAAACTTCTATACTGAAAGGATTATCAAATACTGGAACAGGCTACCCAGGGAAGTTGTTGAATTGCCTTCCCTGGGTGTATTAAAAAGCCATCTAGATATGGTGCTTAAGGATATGGTGTGGAAGTGGCCCTGGTAGAGTTAGACAACAGCTGGACTTGATGATTCTAAAGGTCTTTTCCAAACATAGTGATTCTGTAACTGTCAGACTTTTCTGTATTAATGTGATGGTGAATTATGCAAGAGGTTGCCTAATGACAGAACAACAGAGGAAATCCATCAATAAAATGCAGAAGTGAAACAGTCTGAGCAGAAGAAATAGTAGAAAGAGGGACATAAGGGATAAGAGAAACCTATGAAGGATGGCAGAGAAAAATAGAGATACAACAGAGACTACATGTAAGGCAGTGAACAGAGAGAGCAAAAAGCCAAAAGAGACTAGGACCAGTTGTAATCAGGAAGGCAGTCAGGAGCTTCCAGATAGAAGAGGAAATCATCACAGAGAAAAGATGAAGTCCAAGTAAAATCCATGGGAGATGGGTCTGGGGGTGTGCAGGAGATAAGATTCCAGCACTGATAACTTTCATTATGTTTTAGTTTATGTCTGGAAGAAAGAGGCTGGAGCTCAGTGTAGAGAATTTACTTTTTTGAGTGAAGCAGCTTTGGGGTGTGGGATTCTTTTTCTTTCTTTTTTTTTTTTTTTTTTTTCCTCCCCCAGGCATGTGACATAAGAAAGCAAAAAGCCAAACTAGAATCATAGAATCATAGAAATGTCTAGATTGGAAAAAACTTGCATGATCATTTAGTCCAATCATCAACCTAACACTACCAAGTGCCTGACTAACCTGGTGGTGTTCTATGAGAAGGTCACAACATCAATAGACGAGGGAAGAGCAACTGACGTCATTTACCTGGACCTGAGCAAAGCCTTCGACACTGTCCCCCATGACATTCTGGTCTCCAAGATAGTGAAATATGGATTTGATGGATGGACAATTCAGTGGATAAAGAACTAGCCTGACAGCCGCTCCCAAAGAGTGGTTGTCAATGGGTCAGTATCCAAGTGGAGACCAGTGACAAGTGGAGTCCCTCGAGGATAAGTACTGGGACCAGTCTTGTTTAACATCTTTGTCAGCGACATGGACAGTGACATTGAATGCACCCTCAGCAAGTTTGCCGACGACACCAAGCTGTGCGGGGTGGCTGACACGCTAGAGGGAAGGGATGCCATCCAGAGGGACCTTGGCAGGCTGGAGAGGTGGGCCCATGCCAACCTCATGAAGTTCAACAAGGCCAAATGCAAGGTCCTCTACCTGGGTCGGAGCAATCCCAAGCACCAATATAGACTGGGCAGCAACTGGCTTGAGAGCAGCCCTGAAGAAAAGGACTTCGGAGTGCTGGTGGCTGAGAAGCTCAACATGAGCCATCAGTGTGCTCTTGCAGCCCAAAGGGCCAATCGTGTCCTGGTCTGCATCAAAAGAAGTGTGTCCAGCAGGTCGAGGGAGGGGATTCTCCCCCTCCACTCCACTCTCGTGAGACCTCACCTGTAGTACTGCGCCCAGTTCTGGAGCCCCTATTACAGGAAGGATATGGATGTGCTGGAATGTGTCCAGAGAAGGGCCACGAGGATGATCAGAGGGCTGGACCACCTCTCCACCTCTCCACAGACTGAGACAGTTGGGGTTGTTCAGTCTGGAAAAGAGAAGGCTCTGGGGACACCTTACTGTGGACTTCCAGTATCTGAAGGGGGCCTACAAGAAAGCTGGTGAGGGACTTTTTAGGCTGTCAAGCAGTGATAAGACTAGAGGCAATGGATTAAAACTAGAGATAGGTTGATTCAAGTTAGACATTAGGAAGAATTTCTTCACCATAAGGGTGGTGAGACACTGGAACAGGTTGCCCAGAGAGGTGGTGGAAGGCACATCCTTGGAAGTTTTTAAGACCAGGCTGGATGGGGCTCTGAGCAACCTGCTGTAGTGGGAGGTGTCCCTGCCCATGGCAGGGGTGTTGGAATTAGATGATCTTTAAGGTGCCTTCCAACCCTGACAATTCTATGATTTCTATGATTTCTAAGTCTACCCCATAAACCATATCCCTAAGCACCCCATCTAATCCCCCAGCTGGTACTCATAAGACATATGCTCAAGGCCCTTCAATGGTTTTGTTCCTCTTCTTTGGACATGGTCCAGTGCCTCAGTGTCCTTCTTCTGGTGAGGGGCCCAAAACTGAACACAGTACTTGAGGTGCGGCCTCACCAGTGCTAAGTACAGGGATAGAATCACTTCCCTGTGCCTAGTGGCAACACTATTCCTAATACAGGCCAGGATGGCATTGGCCTTCTTGGCCACCTGGGCACACTGCTGCCTCATATTCATCTGGGTGTCAATCAACACCCTCAGGTCCCTCTCCGATGAGCAGCTCTCCAGCCACTCTTCCCCAAGTCTGTAGCTTTGCCGGGTGTCATTGTGGACAAAGTGTAAAACCTGGAACTTGGTCTTATTAAACTTCCTACAGTTAGCTACAGTCCATTGATCTAGTCTGTCTACATCTCTCTGAAGAGACTCTGTACCTTCTAGCAGATCAACACTTCTACCCAGTTTAGTGTCATCTGCAAACTTACTAAGGGTACACTCAATCTTCTCATCCAGGTCATCAATAAAGATGTTGAACAGGACTGGTCCCAGTACACAGCCCTGGGAAACACCACTTGTGATTGTCTGCCAGCTGGAATTAACTCCATTAACTAGTACTCTCTAGGCCCAGTCTTCTAGCCAGTTTTTCACACAGCAAAGAGTATGCCCATCCAGACCACAAGCAGACAGTTTCTCTAGAAGAATGATGTGGGATAAGGTGTCAAAGGCCTTGATAAAGTCCGGATAGACGATGTCCACAGCCTTCCTCTCACCCAGTAAGCTGGTGACCATGTTGTAGAAGGAGATCAGTTTAGTCAAACAGGACCTGCCCTTCATTAAGCCATATTAACTGGGCCTGATCGTCTGGTGGTATTGCACATGCTGCGTGGTGGTACTCAGGGTGATCTGCTCCATGAGCTTTCCTGACACCGAAGACAAACTGACAGGCCTGTAGTTTCCCAGATCCTCCTTTCGATCCTTCTTGTACATGGGTGTCACAATGGCTATCTTCCAATCTGTTGGGATCTCCCCAGTCAGACAGAACTGCTGAAAAATGATGGAAAGTAGCTTAGTGAGCATCTCTGCCATTTCTTTCAGAATTCTTGGATGGAGTCCATCTGGTCCCATAGACCTGTGAACATCTATGTGGTGTAGCAGGCCAGCAACCACTTCTTCCTGGATTGCAGAGGGATTACTCTACTCACAGTCTTGGTCTTCAAGCCCAGGGGTCTGGATTCTCAAAGTAGAACTGCTCCTGTTACTAAAGACTGAAGCAAAGAAGGCGTTAAGCACTTCTGCCTTTTCCACATCTTCAGTCACTAAGTTTCCTCCTGCATCTAGTAGAGGGGTGAGGCACTCCCTGTCCTA
The DNA here is from genome assembly GCA_025345505.1 of Todiramphus chloris collaris. Classification (NCBI taxonomy): domain Eukaryota; kingdom Metazoa; phylum Chordata; class Aves; order Coraciiformes; family Alcedinidae; genus Todiramphus; species Todiramphus chloris. Next base: position 145,087 of record JANVCC010000269.1, read on the forward strand.
CTGTTTACTATTAACATATTTATGAAAAGATTTCTTGTTGTCTTTAACCACAGGAGCTAGATTAACTTCTAGCTGGGCTTTAGACTTTCTAATCTTGCCCCTGCATGGCCTCACAATGTCTCTATAGTCATCATGTGTGGCCTGTCCCACCTTCCAAAGGAGATAGACTCTCCTTTTTTCCCTCAGTTGCAGCCAGAGTTCCCTGTTCAGCCAGGCCGGTCTTTTCTGCTGCCACCTTAACTTGTAGCACAAGGGCACAGCTTGTTCCTCTGCCTTTAAGATTTCCTTCTTAATGAGTGTCCAGCTATCCTGGACTCCTATGCCCTTCAGGATTTCTTACCAAGGGACTCCATCAGCAGTCTCCTAAACAAATCAAAGTCTGCCCTTTGTAAGACCAAGGTGTCAGTTATGCCGCACCACCTCCCTGCTTCACTAAGAACAGAGAACTCAGTAACAGAGGGGAGGAAGGAAGAATGGAGTTGAGGTGCATCAATGCCAGGAAGAGTGGAAGAGAACAAAATAAAAATGAAAATAAAGGAAAGAAAAACCTCTACCTTTTGGGAAAAGAAGAGTTCAGTGTGACAGAGGAAGGAAACATAAAAGACAGGAGATCACAGACTAGTAAAGGAGATGGGTGGATTTTATTACTCAACTTTGTTTGAAAAAGCACAGGAAATCAATTGATCAATCATTAACTGGTCTGTCTATCTATCTGTATATCTGTCCTTTTATTTGTTAATCTCAATTCATGGGACAGCAATGTGCCTTTGCAGACAGAAAGGTCAATGTCATCCTGGGGTGCATTAAGAAAACTGTCCAGCAGGTGTAGGGAGGTCCTCCTTGCCCTCTACCTTGCCCTAGTTAGACCACACCTGGAATACTGTGTCACACCTGGAATACTCTGCAGTGCAGAGTCAAGCTGGAGACCAGTGTTGTTCCCCAGGGAGCGGTACTGGGTCCAGTTTTATTCAATATTTTTATCAATGACCTGGATGAGGGGATAGGGTGTACCCTCAGCAAGTTTCCTGATGATATGAAACTGGGAGGGGTGGCTGACACACCAGGAGGCTGTGCTGCTATCCAATGAGATCTGGACAGGCCAGAGAGCTGGGCAAAGGTGAATCTCAAGAGGTTCAATAAGGAGAAGTGTAAAGTCCTGCATCTGGGGAGGAATAACACCAAGCACCGGTGCAGGTTAGAGGTTGCCCTTCTGGAAAGCAGTACTGAGGAGAAAGACCTTGGAGTCCTAGTGGACAGCCAGTTATCCATGGGGTAGCAATGTGCCCTTGGGCCAGAAAGGCCAATGGCATCCTGGGATGCATTAGGAAACTGTGTCCAGCAGGTGTAGGGAGGTCCTCTGCCCCTGTGAGACCACACCTGTAATACTGTGTCCAGTTTTGAGCTCCCCAATTTAAATGAGACAGGGATCTACTGGAAAGAGTCCAACAGAGAGCTATGAGGATGATTAATGGACTTGAGCATCTCCCCTCAGACGAAGGACTGATGGAACTGGGGCTGTTTAGTCCTGAGAGGAGAAGACTGACAGGGGACCTTATTAATTTCTGTAAATATCTGAAGGGTGGAAGGGGCCAATCTCTTCTTTGTAGTGCCCAGCAGTAGGACCAGGAACAATGGGTATAAACTTGAGCATAGAAGGTTCCATCTCAACATGATGGAGCCTGGTCGAAATGAAGAAAGTGAATTTCTGGAGATTATTTCTGGAATTGAAATCTCCAAGTAAATAAATGGATGTTACAGGCTAACAAAGTATTTAGAAGGGAAGGATGCAGAGTGGAGAGGGAGACAGCATCAGAAGGAAATCAGGGCGTATCCATCAGGAATTACATCACCAGTTCAGGTGGCAGAAGAGGTGGCTGGATGAGAAGATGTCATTGGATGACACTACGTGATTCATGGTGGGAGAGAAAGCAGGAAGAAATAGGGAGGTCAAAAGTGGAATTGTTTACTGGAGGCAGAGGTGTGGAAAGTGAAGGGGCTGACTCTAAAATGAAACAATGACAGAGTGTATAGTCCAGACAGGAACTGAAAGGCCTGAAGAAATGATGAAGAAATGATTGCCTATCGTTAAGGGTCATTAAGAGGCCTCTCTGTTGGGTGAGCAACAGGTAGGTGTGATGGTTAAAAAAGTACAGACCAAAACTAGCAGAGGCAATATCTGTCCAAGGAGAGTATTTACTCCAGCAAAAGTATTATTGTGCTGGAGATATTGCCTAGAGTCAGCACTTTAGTGGTTACTTGTCTGATGTCTTCACATATGGATGATATGATTTATTATCGTTACTGCTGCAACCACCTCACTTTTACTACTAGCTTGTGCCAAAACTGCTTCTCTAGGCCTGCTTCCCTGTACCAAGTCAGTAGAGGTTATGCTTGTTTTCTTTTAAGATTTTAGAAGACACAGATCTTTCTCCAGATTTCAATATTACTGTTTTAGATAACAGCATCTATAAGCATTGCAGAACAACTTCTATGCAAGAAGATCAAACCAGTTTTCTTTTAGTTGTTAGCTAAACTTCCTAGTAACTCTGAGGGTTATTGAATTGCAGAGCATGGGAACTATCAGGAGAAAAAGCAATATAAATATGTGCTATGGGTTATTAGAAATAGCCGCTCAGCATTATTACTTCCATCCCTGGAAAGCCAATGAAACAGCTCATTCTGGAGGTCATCTCTAAACATGTGAAAGAAGAGAGAGTAGTCAGGTGTGGTCAGCATGGATTCACCAAGGGGAAATCATGTTTACCTAATCTGTTAGCCTTCTGTGATAGTGGGACTGTCTGGGTGGGAGAGGGGTAAGCCGTGGATGTTATCTTCTTGGACTTCAGCAAGGCTTTTGACACCGTCTCTCATAACATCTTCATAGGTAAGCTGATGATACAAAACTGAGAGGAGTGTCTGACACACCAGAGCTGTGCTACCATTCAGTGAGACTCAGACAGGTTGGAGAGTTGGGCAGAGGAGAATCTCATGAAGTTCAACAAGGGCAATTGTAGAGTCCTGCACCTGGGGAGTAATAACCCCCTGCACCAGGACAGGTGAGGGGATGACCTATTGGAAAGAAGCTCGATGGAGAAGGATCTTAAATTCCTGGTGGACAGCAGGTTAACCATGAGCCAGCAGTGCATTCTTGTAGTCAAGAAGGCAAATGGTCTCCTGGGGTGCATTAATTATGTCCAGCAGGTCAACGGAGGTTCTCCTCCCTCTCTACTCTGCCCTAGTCAGGCCACATCTGGAGTACTGTACCCAGTTCTGGGCTCCCTAGTTCAAGAGAGACAGGGAACTACTGGAGAGAGTCCAGTGGAGGGCTACAAAGATGATGAGGGGATTGGAACATCTCTCTTACAAGGATACGTGAGAGAATTTGGTCTGTTTGGAGAAGACTGAGAGGGGATCTTATCAATCTTTATAAGTATCTAAAGGACAAGGGATGTCATGAGGATGGGGCCAGACTTTTCAGAAGTGTCTAGTTTTAGAAAAAGGGGCAATGGACACAAACTGGAACACAAACTGGAACACAAACTGGAACACAGAAAGTTCCACCTAAACATGAGGAGACTTTTCTTTCTTGTGAGAGTGATGGAGCACTGGCACAGGCTGCTCAAAGAGGTTGTGGAGTCTCCTTCTTATAGATGCTGAAAAGCTTCTAGAGCAGAGGGATTTTCACAGATTCTCACAATTAGGACTTTAGCCAATCACTGACCAATTGCCTTACAGGGCTGGGGTATATAGGGCGGGGTTATAGATTAGTAAATTCTCTCTCTCAATAAATTGGCGTGTTGCTGCATCTCTCTGCTCCCAGTAAACAATGATATTTGGTGACCCTGACATGACTTTCCCCACTTTTTAATATTTTAAAAGGGGATCTGGATTTGAATTCACTTCGGAAATTGACTCCAGAAGTGCAACGAGTGCTGCAGGAGGTGCAACAGGCTGTTTCTGCTCATCAGGTTTATTGAGTGGATCCCTCCATCGATATCACTGTTTTCATTACTGCTCCAGACCTCCATCGCACAGCTATCATTGGCCAGTGGAACACACAATGGCCTGACCCTTTGCATATCCTAGAATGGGTCTTTCTGCCTCATCAGCTGAAAAAGACAGCACCCACATTGTTTGAATTGATCGCTTCTCTGATAATCAAACGCCGCCAACGGTGTTTGCAATTAATGGCAGCGGATCCTGCAACAATTGTTCTTCCAGTACCACAGGAACACTTTGCATGGAGACGTGCCAATAGCACTCCTTTGCAAAGTGCACTGCAAAACTTTTCAGGGCAGATCGCTTATCACCTGCCCAGCCATAAATTACTGCAGCTGGCAAAATCAACCAGCTTCACCTTGTGGCCAAAAAACAGTCAGGTGTCGATGCAAGGACCCACCGTCTTCACAGATGGTTCTGGAAAAACAGGGAAAGCCATTGTTACTTGGAAGGAGGAATCTGAGTGGCAGGTGCTGGAAGGCCACGAGTCAGGCTCTGCCCAGCTGGTTTAATTGAGGGCTGTTGCCATGGCTTTTCAGCAATTCTCTCAGGTACCTTTGAATTTGGTTACTGATTCTGCTTATGTAGCAGATATAACCCAACGCTTGGATTGTTCACTTCTAAAGGAAGCGAATAATGTGGCTCTGTTTTCCCTATTACAAACTTTGTGGTGTGCAATTCAACCTTGATCGCATCCATATTACATTCTGCACATTCAAAGTCACACCAATTTGCCAGGTTTTATAACAGAAGGCAATGCCAGGGCTGACATGCTGGCCAACCCTGCGTGGGTAGTGTCTCAGCCTGACAAAATCACACAAGCCAAGGCATCACACAGTTTCTTCCATCAAAGTGCACACGTACCCTGCAGAAGCAGTTTCACTTAACGACAACTGAGGCTTGTGACATTGTCAGCGCTTGTGCTGACTGTCACGGACTTGCTGCACCTTTGTCACTGGGGATAAACCCCAGAGGCATAAAAGCCTTGCAGCTTTGGCAAACAGATGTAACGCACATCCCTGAATTTGTCTGATTTAAATATGTGCACGTGTCTATTGACACTTTCTCTTCAGGTATGTGGGCTTCTGCTCACACTGGAAAGAAAGGCCGTGACGTCATTGCCCATTGGAAATGGGCTTTCTCGGTCCTGGGTGTGCTGTCTGCTGTGAAAACCGATTATGGTACTGCCAACACCTCGCAGAAGACGTGGCAGTTCTTGTACCTATGGGGTGTAGACCACACTTTCGGCATTCCACATTCTCCTACCGGCCAAGCCATTGTTGAATGCACTCATGGTGCTTTGAAGCATGTTTTGAGAAACAAAAAGGGGGAATGCATGGAGAAACCCCACAGAGCTGACTAAAAAATGCTTTGTATACAATTAATCATCTCACAGTGCCAACGAATTCAAATAATCCTGTTATTCTGAATCACTTTCTGTTTGCAGTCTTCAGGCAACACGCACGTGCCCCGGGCGAAACTCTGGGTATGGGATCTACTTACCAACAATTGGGAAGGCCTGCATGAGCTTATTGCTTGGGGTCGTGGATATGCTTGCGTCTCCACAGATACTGGGGTACAGTGGGTACCTGCAAGATGCGTTCGCCCTGACCTGCGGCACCAGAGGCAGAACAGGCAACCTCCAAATGATGACCAGAATGCAGACCATCCAAATGATGACCAGAATACAGATCATCAACCGAATGATCCTTCTGGTGATGACCAGGATACTGACCATCAGGCGGACGGTCCTTCTACAAGCAGAGACTGAACTTTAAGTTTCTTTTGTTATGGAGTCAGAAAGTTAAAGCCTTTAAGGCTATGTTTAGAATTAGTAACTGATGTAAATTTCTATTTAAAATTAATACTTGGTAGAATTGTGATGTAGAACTGGGATTGCTAGATGTATCTCCCATGGCATCGCTGGAGAGTCTCTCTGCCCACTTTAAAGCAGCATCTGATTCGGGCTCTGCTTGGTAACTGGCCATTACCAAGCAGATCCCTTATCAGCATCTGATTTAGGCTCTGTTTGGTAACTGGCCATTACCAAGCAGATCCCTTATGCTACGTTTGTTCTCTCTTCTGCAAGGCTACCCGCGGAGGATTACAAACAATACCTTTTTGATCTTTAAACAAAAAGGGGGAATTGTGGATGCTGAAAAGCTGCTAGCAGAGGGATTTTCCCAGGTTCTCACAATTAGGACTTTAGCCAATCACTGACCGATTGCTTTATGGGGCTGGGGTATATAGGACGTGGTTATAGATTAATAAGCTCTCTCTCTTGCTGAACTGGTGTGTTGTTGCATCTCTCCGCTCCCGGTAAACAGCGACACCTTCTTTGGAGACTTTCAAAGGTCAGCTGCGCAACCTGCTCTAGTTGATCTTGCTTTGGCAGGGGGGATGGCCTAGATGATATCCAAAGCTTCCTTCCTACCGTCACCATTCTGTGATTATATTATCCTTGGTGGGCCTACATCTTGAATACCTTGTTCATCCTATCTTGAATACCTCTGCTCATCCTACCTGGAGAAGACACAGATCTAGGACTAGACAAAGCACATAGCAGGAGGATTTTGGGATCAGAGCTGCTCACCCTAAACAACAAATGATTAGGACAGGAAGTAAGGAACACAATAGTGAGCTGTAAGATTGTGGGTTGAATACAGAAGGCAAGTAGCTGTCTCTTCGCATGCAAGAACTGAAACAACAAGTTAACTTGGAGAGCTGCAGATGAGTAGGAAGCAGAAGGAAATGTTTTCTATCTTACAGCACTGCACTGTACAGCTGGCTGTTTTGTACATAATGTTACATGAAGTTTATATGTGTTCCAAAATCAGCTCATGGAAGAAAAATCAAGTATATGTCAAGTGCTTTTAAACACAACACAGACATTGTGGGACAAGAGAGTGCCTGAGCAGGGATCAATGGGGCTCAAATCTAGGGACAAATTTCAATGTATTTCATTACAAAGATTTCATTTCCCACCCTTCCCTAAGAAACTGATACTTACTGTTCACTCTTCATGCCAGGACACTGGACTATATGGACTTTTAGACTAAACCTTCATCTTTATGTTTCATAGACTTGAGATGTAAGAAATGAAACACCAGTAGACAAGTTTGAGGAAAATCATAAAGCAACAAAGGACAAAAGGGCATTGACTACATGGCTTCCTTCTACATATGTAAGCACCACAGCAAGCAGGCAGTTAATTACACTCTTAAGCATACAACTGTAACACATTTGCAGGCATTTTCATTATAATCTAAGGCAACAGTAAAGATTCCTGAGAACTGTGAGCATTGTTACAGGGGTGTAATATTTCCACATTAACCACAGAACTGTCCAGCAGTCTTTCTTCCTTTTAAATAGACTTGTCCAAAAGTGAATGGGCAGTGAGAAGAGCTCCTGAAGCCTGTACCTGTGATCAGAGAGCTGTGATTGACATCAAGTTGGAGGAATCAGCTTCAAAGACATCTAAGCAGCTGGTATAAAAAGAGTACTGGTGTCTTTGAGTAAACAGAGAAGACAAATGATAATCTTAAAGCATTTGCTAAGAATACAGAAAAAAAACATATTTCTGTAAATAAGAAGACCATAACTTATGCTGTAGTTCCAGGAGACTGAGTGTTTAGTTTTCTACTTTATGGAAAAGGAAAATAAAATCAGAACTAGATGTTCTCATCCTCTACTTTTAGTGAATTGTTAAAAAAACCCAGTGCAAACAGAGCATGCAGCACTAATCTGTGAGTCTCAACTGTTTGTCCCCACAATAAATTCACTAAGGCATGTTTGTAATTTTTTTTCATTTGTATAAGGACCAAGATAGTAATTTATACAACCAAGATTCTTTGAGTAATAAATATCACATTAGTATTTCCGATGTTTGAGTCAAGATAGAAGATCCTGACTCCTGAGACTTCACTTGCTTGTGAGGTTAGTTTAATGTAAGGTTTAATGCCAGGTTTAATGCCAACAGCATTCCTTAATTAAATACTCCAGTATTTAATTAAACCACATGAGAGAAATGGTTGTTGGCACCTGTGCAGCCAACAAGGGAAGATTAGAACGAAGTTAAACCAATTACTTCAATGTGGTACATAGCTTTGCTTTTCAGGACTCAGGAAGGACATAGGTCACAATATCCTGTGGGGGTTTGAAAACACTTTCAGCACATTCAGATTGTAGAGTAAGTTTAACTGTCTTTGATTACATGATTACTCCTATTCAGTGGTCTTGTGTGAATACTTCCATGAGCAGTGCAAATCATCATGAGCATCTCTGATCTTTTGCAACCTGTTTCTCTGTCCACCTAAGCTGTCTTAAGCAGAATTGTCTCTTCTTGTATTTGTATGGTGGCCAACATGAAGGCAGAGAAGTCCAACAGCTCACTGTGTGTCAGGCTCCTAAGTGCACCAATAGGACTTAACTGTGCTCACTAGCCTGACCTGGGGCTTTCACCCACGTTTAGTCCATGGTTCCAGAAGCATCATTTAAGTTCAGGACTGAGCTATGTTGTAGGTGCCTATGCCTTGTTGTAGGTTCAGCTATCTCCAGCTTTGTCTCTTGTAGCCTTGTCTCTTAGTCTTACATCTGCCTCATCTCCTATTGCTTCTGAAACAAAATCCTTGGATGAACCTGGTTCATCAACTCACCTTGTCTTAGGATGTCAATGCATCCTCATGTAGTAACCTTGCCTTTTGCTGCTTCCTGACAACATTGCTCAGCACATATTTCATCAGGAAACATGACTATTTGTGATGGTTGTATGTGAAACATAAGAAGATACAAGAAGCAACTCCATTAGGGTGGCTTGTCCAGTAGAGGATTATGTGGTCCTTTTTCTAACCTGACACCCTGTCATTTACCTGTCAGGTGGAGAGGCTGAGTGCTTTGCTGCTTCCAAGATTGTAGCTCCCTGTGGTATAAAGATGCAGCATCACTTTTTTATAGCTGCAAGTTATGCCCTACTCACTGAGCAAGGCATCTTGTGCCGCACCACCACTGCTCTGCTCTAGAAGAATGATATGAAAATCAAGCAAGGCTTTTCCCTGAAATCCCATCAAAGGTGTTGAACTAAGGTTAAGCAGTAATGCTTGACACAAGCTATATAATGTGGCTATAGATGTGGTGTTGTCCTCTGCTGGCCATACATGAAGGTCACATATAAAGAAAATTATGCAGTTAGAAACACGTCACATGGCACATCACAGGACATGGACTGTCATCTCTTTCCTTGTACTGTTCCAAATTGGGATACATTGGGTACACTGACAATGAGCAAGAATGAGTCAATTATGTAAATAAAGTCAGCTTTTGAAAAGCAGGTGACTTTTACATTTGTGCAAAGGTGATGTAGTTCTACACCATTGGGTCTGTGCCTTCACATGGTCCATCACCACTCCTGGTAACGCACCCTACAATTTTTCACTGACCAGCTGCGGTTTTATGAAGACATCCCAGTCTGAAGCTTTCTAAGGCAAAAAGGAACGCACACTGGCATCTAGTGTAAAATTTTGAAACATGCACTCCAAATCCAGCATTGTGAGATGAAGAAATGGCTTTGAACTACAGGAGGGAGAAAGGACACTGGCAACTAATCCTAGGGTTTCTTCTCGGGCTGCAAATTTCTTAAAAAGGAAAATACATGGAAAAGCTATGCCTGACATAACATTGTCTCCTTTATTTTGAAAATAAACACTTATAAGCAGTTTACACTGTGTTCAGGAAAACTTCTAGATTAATTTTCAGTGCTATTTTTAGCAGATATTTTTATAGTGATAAATTGTTTTAATCATATTACTGATTAGATTCCTTATTTCTCTGTCTCAGTGACTGGTCTTTTAACTATGCTTTTGTCAAGTACCTGGTGTGTTTCTTATCTGTAACCAGAAGAGAACTGGAGCCTCTCAATCCAAACTCTTTGAATCCCTAGTGTAAACCAAATCAGCATGGGTCAGGTATAAATGCATGCACTCATAACAAGACTGCTGAGCTCACTCATGGAGAAGCAGAAGACTGCAGGGGCTTGCTAGGGCATGTCCTGTTTTAGCCACAAAACCCAAGCAAATATGAGTCTATGAGGATCTTTGACATATTCTCCTAGAGGGTCTAACAAGGCAAATAGAAAATAGTGGGGTGATGAAAGACAGCCAACATGGCTTCATCAAGGGCAAATCCTTCCTGACAAATCTAGTGGCTTTCTATGATAAGGTGACTACCTCTGTGGACAAGGGATGACCTATAAATGTAATCTATCTGGACTTCTGCAAGGCTTTTGACATGGTTCCCCCACAACTTGCCAAGTTAGAGACATATGGATTTGATGGGTGGACTGTTCAGTGGATAAGGAATTGGCTGGATGGTCGCATACAGAGGGTGGTGGTCAAGGGCTCAATGTCCAGATGGAGATCAGTGACAAGTGGTGTCCCTCAGGGGTCTGTACTGGGACCTGTACTGTTTAATATTTTCATCAATGATATTGACAGCGGGATCGAGTGCACCATCAGCAAGTTCACAGATGGCACCAAGCTGAGTGGTGCTGTCAACAGGCTGGAGGGATGGGATGTCATCCAGAGGGACCTGGATAAGCTGGAGAGGTGGGCCCAGGTGAACCTCATGAGGTTCAACAAGACTAAGTGCAGGTTCCTGCACCTGGATCGGAACGACCCTCACTATCAATACAGGCTGGGAGATGAGGTGCTGGAAAGGAGCTCTGTGGAAAAGGACTTGTGGGTGTTGGTGGATAAGAAGCTGGACATGAGCCAACAGTGTGCGCTTGCAGCCAAGAAGGCCAATTGCATCCTGGGCTGCATCAAGAGAAGTGTGGCCAGCAGATTAAGGGAGATGATTCTGCCCCTCTACTCTGCTCTGGTGAGACCACACCTGAAGTACTGTGTCCATCTCTGGAGCCCCCAACACAAGAAAGACATGGACTTGATGGAACAGGTCGAGAGGAGGGCCACAAGGATGATCAGAGGGCTGGAACACCTCTCCTACGAGGACAGGCTTAGGGAGCTGGGTTTGTTCAGGCTGGAGAAGAGAAGGCTCTGGGGAGACCTACTAGAAACCTTCCAGTACCTGAAGGGGACCTACAGGAAGGCTGGAGAGGGGCTGTTTATGAAGGCCTGTACTGAAAGGACGAGGGGTAATGGGTTTAAATTAGAGAAGAGTAGATTTAGATTGGATATCAGGAAGAAGTTCTTTACATTGAGGGTGGTAGAACAGTGGAATAGGCTCCCCAGGGAGGTGGTTGAGGCCGCATCCCTGGAGATACTCAAGGTGAGGCTGGACAAGGCTCTGAGCAGCCTGGTTCTAGTTGAGGGTATCCCTGCTCACTGCAGGTGGGCTGGACTAGATGACCTTTGGAGGTCCCTTCCAGCCCTAGCCATTCTATGATTCTATGATATTCTTGAAACTCACTTTTTTTGCTACCTTATATTCTGTCTCCAGTGGTGGAAATACCCATTCAGACAGGGAAGAGTGCACCAACAGGCACATGCCTGCTCCTCCTTCCCCCAAACTCCTGCCACATTCCATACAGCTGCCAGACTTTCTGCCACCAGATGCTGAATCTCTGGGACCAGCAAAGCTTGGAGTAAAATCTTTTTTCCCAACAGTCTAAATGTGCTTTAGTTATGCAAACTTCTGACATTCTCAGCGTAAGAATTTGCAGCTTGACTGTGCAGTCTGAGAGAGATTACCATCTTTTGCTCTTCCTTTTTTTTTTGTTCATTTGCCAAACACAAGACTGATAAAAGATTTTCTCTATCAAATAGGAAACAGTTAGTTAAATGTTCCTTGAACCCTGTTAACTTTTACTAATCTACAGAGTACTGGTTTTTTACCAGACAAGTTAAGAAGGAGATACACCTTGAGAAGGACTGGAAGGAACTTTCTTCAAAGGATGAAATAATTACTGGGCACTTCAACTAAAGACATTCTCCAGAGTCCAGAACCATATAAGCAACACAAGGCGATACTTTGTCTGTTAAGGAGAGCAGGCTACTGTTGATAAAAGGCTTTGCTTTTACCACAGTAGGAGCAGCACTGGGGCTCCCAAGACTTCCCTTGCTTGGGAATTGTGGGGCAGTATGAATGAACATATGAAAAAAATTACAGAAATGCCAGTTTGTAAGGTAGCTCTACACAAATATTTAATCTTAGGTGAAAAAGTATTGGGTTTTTTAGTCCTAAATGGTTCTAACAGGTTGCACAGCTCTCCAGGCTTGCAGGTTATATTAAACATCTACCTACAAAGCATGTTGGTTGCAGGAAGTTCCTGTCTGAAATACCAAAAAAAAAAAAAAAAAAAAAGGAGATTTTTCCTCAAAATCAATTGATGGGGCTTTTATTGCATAGGACATCACTGCAGAGTATATAGTTTTACACCTGAAACAGGTAAGCCTGAAATGCTGCATTCTTCCACAAGTTTTGTGATAGTCCAAAATCTAAAATGGCAATATAGTATCAAAAGTTAACACTGCTTCAACAGTAGAAGACAAATGCAGGGTGGCATCTGTAGCCAACAAAGTAGATGCCTAGTCCTGAAATGCTCCATAAAAAATCCTCATGCAGTCATCACTGGCTGATTACACACCTATGAAGACCACTGAAGTGGGATGGCTCTGCCTCAGGGGAAGTCCCCTTCCACAGCAGCAAAATAAAATGAACTGGCCAAGTCTGGGCAGGTGCTATTTGACACAGCACAGTCTGTGTTCACTGCAGTTTTCAAGACTGTCACAAACAAAACCTACACTGGTTAAAGCATTTGAGTTGCAGGGGTCAGCTCATGTTTTCCCCAGGTACTGTTCGGTCTTCTTCCTGTTGATGGATTATTCAGAATTTGCCCATTAAGGGACTCGGGAAGGGGCTATTCATGCCCTACACATGGCACATGCCCAGAAACAGCAACACAGGCAAGGTGGTGTTTTGTGTATGTCCTAACCCACTCTTCACAGCTGCCACTCATCCAAACCATTTCCTGAGCTGCGTCTCTCTCAGCTCTGAATAGTCTGAAAGACTGTTTTTCTAAGTAGGGTTACCTGTCACCAGTGCCTTTTTCAGAAAAGTCCAGCTTTTCCAAACAGCCAATGAATCCACACCACTTATCACCCACACTGATAGTAGGCAGGGCTGCACTGTGCCAGAGCTTTTCAATAGGTTCAACATTGAAAAGCCAAGCAGTAATTAATCTCATCTCGTAACTTTTGAAAATGCTGCTCAGAAATGCACTCAAACAATTCATGCAAATCCACCCCCTCCTCAAGTGGGAGGAATTTTAACAGTTTGTTCTGCTTCTTGAGGACATAGTGTTAATTTGCACCTCTTCTCTGCAGCTGGAGCTACATCACTGCACACAGGGGCAAGGGAAGAGCTTGTGAGGACCAGGGCTTGTCAGGGCAGGGCTGCAGCACCATTTTGCAGTGTGCAGCTTAGAGCCCACTTTTCACAGCAGTTCTCCAGTCCCTTTAACCACTGAATCAATCCCAAATTCTACCTTCAACAACGATGGGGGTGCTGTAAGGAACAGCATCCACAGCAAAACAGAATCTCATCCTATCTGATGGTTGCATACAGCCTTTGATTTCCAGTTATATTTGAAATATTTGGAAAAATGTGTAAGTTACAATACTCCTACTGTCCAGTTCACTATATAGAAAACATGTATTTACCCGGAGATTACATGATTGTATTGCCGATTAGGGAAACAGCAGAAGATGCAGACTGTATTGACATGATTTTGTTTATAATTAACAGGAACTTCTGAAGTGTAAGATTAATAGCTTGAGGTAAAAAGCATGTCTACTTCTTGGCCCCAAAACTGATCTGAAATAAAATCTCCTCACTGATGCTCTTGAAGCTTGCTTTCCACTTCTGAGGAACGTGAGAGGGCCAAGCTTCAGTGGAATCCAAGCTGATTTTTTAAAATATGTTGGTTGCAAAAGTCTAATTTCTAAATTCCTATGCAGAATGGAGTACAACATCCTGCCCTTTACGTCTAAAGACTGCAGATTGCAAGAATTGCCACCCTGCTACTTCCAGTGTCCACTCTGATCCTTCCACTGTCATGTTTTTCTGAGTGCTGGCGCTACAGCAGCATAGCAAGTAACTGTCACAGTTTGTCCAGTAACTCCTCGTCTTGGATTTCAGGGTTTTACAGTCCTGTACCACTGAAAATCCTTTTTTTGCTCGTAAGTTGCAGTTAATATACCACAGTACATGGAAAATATGTTAAGTTTTCACCAAGCTGGTCTATACCATGCATGAACATCTGAAACAACATTCTATTTTTTTTAACAGATTTAGGCTACTTTTGTTAAGGTGCAGACTTCACTGTGAAAACCAAGCTTCCGCCTGGAACTTTTTCAGTGTCTTACTTTTCCTTTTCTGACAAGAGCGTGCATGACTTTGTAACTACTTATCACATCAGTGGACAAAAACTGCAAAACTGCAGGATGCCATTCTGCAGGTTGTTGCAGAAACTAAATTTTTACACAAGTTCAAAACCAGATACATTCTTAGAAGAAAGCTCCACTGGGGTTTGCGATATGTGGATAATGCCATTACTTCCAATGTTCCCTGACATTGCTGGGAGGGTGGGTATTCTGCAGAACTGCAAAACCCGCTTTCTCTGAGCTCTTCTTCTATAGCAGTATCCCATGCTGGTCACTTTTGAAGACAGTCATTATATTAGACAGGATTTTGGCAAGGTTGATTTTGTCTTTATCAGAAAACCTGCCAGCATGCACATTAACTCAAATATTCAAAGCAGAACAATTTATTAACAGGAACATTTCACAACAGTGTTTTCTCTTCAACTACATTTCAAGAAGCATGTGGAGCTTGCAAGTAAATGACTGACTGCATGTAGAAGACTTACAGATCATTTAAAGCATGCCTGTATCACAGCAGCTGCTTTCAGACTGACCACAGGCAGCTTGTCTGCTTGACTAAGAAACAAAACCACTTAACTACAAGTGTTTCTTAAATTGATTTCCTAATTAAAAAAAAAAAAAAATGTAGGGACTGTACTCATCTGAATATCATGTAAATACCTGAAAAGGATAAATGTGAGTAGATTACACCCGTGTGATGTGATTGCAAATTCAAGCTGCATTAAGCCAATATCAACAAAGCACTATGTGTGCATATAGCATATATGCACACAATGAACACTATATGCATATAGTGTTCATTGATGATATTGCATTCAAATGTGTGGTTTTGGTAAGAAAAATATGGGTAAAGACAATTACATGCTCAGTTTGTTTCTGTACACTTTATTTTACAGAAGATGAGATGAGAACTGAGGTGCATATAAACTTGCAGAACAATATAGGAAAATACAGTTTAACCATATGAAATTGTTTTACAGTAAGACGGAAAAATTATGTATAGGAGATGCCTTCAACACTGAAGGACAAGATCCATAGCCGACACAAAGTAGCTTCCATTGAACTCTGCCAGTTTAGCCAAGCTGAAGATCTGCCCCTCAAATCTTCTCTGCATTCAACTTCTTGAGTGATTCCTTCATGTATCCTCATGGAACAAAAAACATCCTATAATTCCCACAATGGTCCAACATTTACTAGTTACCCAAACAGAGTCTGCTGGATACATAAAGTATTTAAGGGGTCTATTCAGTCAAAATGTACCTAAAGTTACAAAATTTTGGTTAAACATCTTTAAAAAAAAAGTCATTAGTACCGGTAAAAGACAGCTTTCCTAGAAATTTAGAAATATTTAGCAAAAGTTACACAAGAAGGACCAAGTAAGTAACTGTACTTTAGTAGAAAACTCTGTTTTAGTGTATGACTGGTGATCTGGCCTTCCTTTCAATCCCTGCTTGGAGAATGTCTACAAAACTATTAGGTGGATTTTTCACACTGTCTTGGGCTGCCAAAAGAAACAATCTAAAGAGAAGAAAATATTTGTCCAATATTAGTACCTGCTATTTTCACAGTGCATAGAGATTGCTGTCCCCAAACAGTGTTTTTCACCTGGTGGATGACCAAATTCCTTCGGCTATTCTGCGTATCTCAGACACCACATCAGAAACTCCAAGGGAACAAGGGATTTCAGGTCAAGCATTCCCAAATTCAGATGACTAAGATTGCCATTGTTATGCAGATATGAGATCCTAAAAATCACTATTCAGCTTTAGACTCATGTTTGTTGTTTTGTGGGTTTTTTTGTTTGCTTGTTTCACAAATACCACTTATTCAACCATTTTTATGAAGAATTCCCTGCTGAGATCCATATATTGAAGAATGTGTTGAAAGATAAGGTTAGCAATGCTCCTTCAATGCAATTGCTTTTAAGCCTAACATTTTCTATTCCATTTTCAGCATTGAGAATTTAGGATGACAGTAAATGATCAGTGAGACAAAGGCAGGTCTATGGGATATGTAGACATCCTAAAATAGTGCAAGGAAGGAGAGTTGGGAATCCTGTGCAGATCCATGCATACTGGCTGCTCCTGAGTTTTCGAAATTTGTAGGGTGAATCTGTGTATTTTACATCCTTATAGCAGATACAATTTCAAGAGGCACTTCAAGGGGAACTACTATCAGAATTTTAGTATGGTTGTGATAATAGTCATTATTCTGTTAATTGTTAAAGCAGTAGCCCTGAAAGACTGCATGGATTCAAAATTAAAGTCTTGTCCACTCAGAACCTGATTACAGCATCTGAAAAGCTTTTGTTCTGAATATCCACTGAGTTTATCTCTTACAACACACCTGCAATAGTTCAACTTAATTGAGGGAATTAAACTTGAATGTTTCAATTTGGTTTGTTTGGTTTTTTTTGTTTTTTTCTGAAATTGTTATGTGGTTAATCTAAGACTTATTTTTTATTGGTCTATGAAAGATTTTATTCATGTACAATTCTAGAATCAGATGCATCATTAGGCACAAAAGGTTTCTGCCTTGAGGAATGCATGGAATTAGAAATTTAAGTCAAATTGTGCTATGTATTGGTCCCTTCAGAAAAAATGTCCAGGAAGAAAAATAAACTGTGACTAGCACAAAAAGGAATCACTGAACTGCAAAACCCAGTGGCTGATAGAAAAATCCAGAATAAAAACTAAAATAACCCCTCCAAAAAGCATGCACTTGCCCCTCTCAGAAAATATCCAAAAGCATGAGGTTTGATCTGTGCACAAAGCAACAGAGACATTCTATGAAAGTTCAAAATTAAAGAAAACAACCTGAAAATTGGTGTATCACAGTGATGGAGATCTGTCTACAGTAACAAAGAGCAGAAAAATATGAGAACTGAAAGATGCATGTTTATATGAATAAGACAAATAAGACAATAATAAAATAAGACAAAGTAATGAATATTATTTACACAATAGTGTTTCTCAGGACAAGACAAGGATTTGCTGATGGGAAAGACCTCAGCACCATTATTCATCAGAAAGACTGTTGTGTTCCAAGCTCCTGGAAAATACCTGTGTGCCAGGCTTGACATATCTCCGACTGACTTATGGTCAGTTCAGTGCAAGGGTGCAGGACATCACAGATTGCCAAATGCCAAAAATCATTCTGTAGTCACCAGTGTAGTGTTGCCACATACCAGTCTCCCACTGGCACAAACAGGTGCTAATTGGAGAGACCTGTAAGAAGCAACAGATTCAAGTTTCATCACTGATTTTCGTGTGCTATGCAGAATTTGGAGAGTGATGAGCCAGCTACTGGACCTGTGAGGGTGTGAGGAGTATGAATACCTCATACTGAGAAGCTCAAATGCCACAGGGGCAGATAAATATATCTTGCTTTATGTGTCTCTTTTCAATATGAATCTGTCTGTGACTATTGCCCACCTGGTTAAGTTAAATATGACCATCAGGCTCCCCTGGTAGAATGTCAAACACTTCTGCTTTGCAAAGAAGGACACCCATCAGCTGCTCCCTACCACTGTACAAGAATGGGAGGAATGCCCACACATCAAGAACCATTGACAGCAATGCTTCAGCAACCTCTGGGACCTCATTCTCCTATTTCTACACATGCTGGGTATCAAAAAGCTGACATTTTCCACATCAACATTTTGAATTTTTTGCCTTTTTGACATTGTCTTTTGAAGACTTAGTTTTGCAAAGTGGAAATGTAAGGGTAAGCAGGATTCCCTCCAGGACACCAGATTCTGACTGCTGTCTCTAGGAACAGACCCAGTAGGCTGCACTAGCTCAAGAGAGCACACTAGCTAATATAAAACAGCAAATACATTTTCCATTCATAAGGAAAAAAATCAATTATTACACCAAAAAGTCATATACTGATTCCAGGGAGACCTTCAATGTGCTGGTCTGGATTTCTTAAAGTGCTTGATAGGGAAGGACCCACCTGGGTACGCAGTGCCCTTTTTCTCACTGTGTGTGACTGAAAATAATAGATGGGCAGAGGTACTTTACTTTGTATTTGGGATTTTGCAGCTGATCAGAAGGTGAGCTGTAGGCCCGTGCACTAGTGCTGCACACCTACCACAGCCTAACAAAGGTCACTCATGGAGCTGCTGTGAACTGCACGTATAGCAGTTAGGTCTTACACTGTAAGCATTGGAGGTTCTCATTTCTTATTATTTACCTTATACATGTACTCGATGACTACGGAAAAAAAGATGCTTGTGCATTTCTCTTTATTAGCCTGATTTTCAAAGACTCTTATCACCTACATGCTCCCTTTGTGTTCCAAGAATTCTTTGAGTTCCAAGCCCTCCCAAAGAGCAGGTGAAGAGTGCACAGTTCTACACAGAATATAACTTTTAAATAATGATGTTAAAACCAGGGACAAAAGAGGTTCTGAGAAGACCTAAGAAATTATAACTGCTCCTGAGCATGGAACAGTTTCATGCGAATGCTTTACAGAAAATTCCTGTTAGGAAAAAAAAAAAAAAATGATGTGAGTGCAGTTCACTGTCACAAGACAGCTACACACTCTGACATTACAACATGGGCTGTCAGTTAAAACAAAAAAGCAACTAATTCTGCAACACAAAACTGTGCAGATGGATACGGGGCACAGAGAAGCAGAGCACACATTTGCATGCTGCCTGTTATGCATGAAAAGAAGAACAATTTCAGAGCTTACTGTAACTGTGCAACACAAGGGTCGGCACAGCTACCCCACAGCAGCTCATGTAGTGCTGCAGAGGGAGAAAAGTATTCTATAAAAACATTGAGTTGCACTGCTGTTATGATATTTTTAATATTTAGAAGAAAGTTAAAGCTATCTCTAAAGATACCAGGGTTAGATAATGAAGTAACATTCCTGTAAGGGAACAACTGAGTATTTCATAAGATGTTCAACACATAGAAGTGATGAACAAATGTGAGTTACAGAAGTGAGTGAATCTGGAGCAGGCTGGAAATCAGAATTAGGCTTTTATGGATGTTATTCTATGAAAGCAAGTGGAATCTTGTCAGTGGGAGAAGAGTTTACTTGGCCCACGTGGCAAAGGACTCATCACTTTCATCTCATTAACAGGAATCATCCAGAATGAGTTCTATTAGGAAATAACCTGAAATGCCTTAGAGAAAAACTCCCGACTAAGACGTTCTATTGAGTGAACTGGCCAGAGGATGGTTTTGAAGACACAGGAAGGTGGGCATGGGTGATGAATAACATGTGTGGTACAGTACAACAGCTGAGGTTACAGCTGGTAAGCACCTCACCATCTCTGGCACTGCAGTCAGGATATACAACAGTTTAAAAGCCGCAGGAATTAACAAAGCCCTCGAGCTCAGAAAAGTTCTAAAAGGCTCTGGCTGAAGCAGAGATCATCAAGGAGCCAGAGGCTTGACACCATAAGACAACTATGTGAACAGCACCACCAAAGGGAGCTCCACAGGAGCAGCAGGACTGAAACAGAGATGGCTTAAACAAAGACCCAGGCAAGCATGGGCCTACAGCTCACCTTCTGATCAGCTGCAAAGCTACCAGGTGAGACCATGAGGCAAATTCCCACTAACTGTACCTCTTCAGGTGAAAGCAAACAGCACTAATAGGAAGCTCACCTTCTGCTCTGTGACCATGGATCTGTAAGCAAGAAAGCACTGTCACTCAACACCAACAAAAAAAAAGATTGATATCTGTAGTGACTAAAACAGTACAAACTTGAATCACGTGTGTGATCCCACCTGCCAGACGAAATGAGATGACCCTTAAGCCTAGTACTTATGCAGGCAAGAGACTTAATTTGCTAATCCTATTAATCAGTTATATTGCAACATTATTATTCTTTTTACATGTTAGCTATTTTAACATAACAAAAGTTTTATCTTGCTCCAGAGAAGAAGCTGTTCAGGATGAGGAAAAACTGGCTTCAACAGCATTTTTGCAACGCAGTGGACGATGAATAGAGCAATGCTGGAACTCCTGAAGTTCCCTAGAATCACAGAAGGGGGGGGGGGGGTTGGAAGGATTCTCTGGATATCAGCTAGTCTAACACTCCTGCCAAAGCAGGTTTGCCTAGAGAAGGTTGCATAGGATGTCATCCAGGAGTGTTTTGAAAGTGTCCAGAGAAGGAGACTCCACAACTTCTCTGTGTGGCCTTGCTAGGAATGAACATGAGAGCAGGTGTCCATACTTCTCTTCAAACTTGGCACTACCTTCTTTGAAGATGTTGTCCATTCAGAAACACAGGAACTCCAGCACTCCCTGACTTGTAACGTATCACACTGACCAGAATCCACCATCCAGAGAAGTGAATCAAACAGTTAACACTGATCCCACTGTCTGCAGTGTCATATCACAAGGAGACAGCATCTTTTTCAGGAAATTAGCTAGAAACTGTCCACAAGCAGCAGCAAAACTTCCCTAACACTTCTACCAATTACAAATGAAAGCCCTGTTGTAGAGGAAGCACCTCACCCATTCCAGAGCAGCACTGTGCAAGAGTTTCTGGGCCTAGTAAAGAAGAACAGCCACATAACAAGTGCTCTCCTCAGATTATCAAAGTGGAAAAAAAGAAACAGGCTCCATCAAGAGAACTATTGTTCTGTGCAGCTCACAGTCTCCTGAAACATTTCAAATGGAACAAAAACTGGAAGTATCAAAACTACTTGGAAATAAAACAAAAGAGAGAAAAAAAACAAACCAGAAAATACAACTAATAATGACTTAAATAGACCTTAGTATAGGAACAAAAATACATTTCAGTCCTCAAAGAAATCTGTGTTAATGGACAGTAATTTCAGTCCAAAATAGATAAAGAAACAAACATCTTTTAAAAAAGTAAAAATAAAGTGTAATTGATAATGGTTTATTTCAGATAAAGGATAAAGTGCACAACTAGCTTGGTTTTGCAATCAAAACAAGAATGTGGTGAGATGTTATGAAGATTGCTCATTTTAATTTATGATACAGCTTAGAATACAGAGGTTGATCTGAGAAGCAGCTCTTAAGTACTCCAGTTATTTTTGGCCACTGAGGTTTTGAAAGCTCACTCTGCACCTGCATTTTAAAACAAAACAAAAGTGCTGTCCTTCAATGTGTATGGTAGAGAGATACTGGTATGCTAAAAAAAAAAAAAAAAAAAAAAAGAGAGTGAATCAATAGGAAGACTGAAAACCAGACATTATCATAAAACTTCCCCACTTGAGCATCAGAAGATGAGTCTAGGGAAGCATTTGTATTCTGAGCTCAAGGACCATGTGATGCTTAGGCAAACCATATTTCATTTGTATTGCAATGGTCTTTGCAGGAACTTAGGAGAGACTCACATAACAGTGTGCTGGATGCTTCCAACATCAAAAATAAAATAGTAGTTGCAAATTCAGAGGTGTGTAATTGAAGTGCAGTATGGGAGGTGTCACACCAGGAACAGTTATCCTGAGCATGCAGTGGTCATGGCATTGTACATGCCAATGTGCAAAGGTTGATAAAGGTTAATGATGCAGCAGAGAAGTGGGTTGTCGAAGCATCTGCAAGACAGAAACAAACCTATACTGGTAAAGAGACGGTTGAGAAAAAGGAAACAATAAGAAAATGCAAGAGAATCGTTTGAAATAGCAAACCAGAAAAATAACCACTGCAGCAGTATTAAAAATGTGTTTCAGATAAGACTTCTCCATGTCTCAGTTTGTATTTGTAAAGGGGAATATTAATTCTCAATGATCTAACCACAGCACTTTGAGACTGGTGAACAAAAAGAATAGTAGTAGAACAAAACAAGGATGTAGTTTTGGTGATGGAGAAAAAAAGGATGGTAACAATCAGATAAAGTGGAGCATAACTCTAGATCAAATGAAATAGTATGATTTGGGAAATTGTAGATAACAACACAGAAAACACTGAGTAAAGGCCACAGTGGTGAGAATCAAGGTTTCTTCTGGATCTAAAGCAAGAATCTTAAGAGTCTTGGTATTGTATGAAATGCTGAAAAATATATTAACAGTAACACTAAATAATCAATCAGAAATAACAGAAGAAAATTAGTAACTTTTCAAAACCAGTCTCCAAACTATGTGCCAAGAGCAGTGTTGAATTTTTGTCAGTTTGAAGTAAGGGTAACAAAGGAAAAACCTAAGGTTAATATTCTGATAGTGCAGAAGTGCTGGATACCTACATCTACATTTAATGCAATGAGCATCACAGTTTCATGGCACCTTTGAAAATCAGGCTCTAAAAAAATAAACCCCACAATTTAGCTGGACAAACTTGGTAACTTAAGATACACTAATGCTGTGATATTCACCTGAAGGAACCAACATAGAAAATTTAAACCTGGATCCCAAATAAAATGCTAGAGGACTGTCTTTAAGGAAACTCTGTGAGAAAACACCTTGCATAAGCAGGAAAGGTTCTGAACATCTCATTTATCCTTGGTATATGACCTCTTTCTGTCATTGAGGGCACTCATGACAGCTAATGAGGCAGGTATAACACAAACAAGTCTTTCTTGATAAATAATAGTGATGGTAACATTTTCAACCTTATTGGTTGGCCTAAACCAGAAATCATTGTGATAATGGATTTATGTATCCCTGAGAGGGAGCATAAACCAGGAAGAGTAGAAGTCTTCTCGACAGATTCTGGGAGAAAGGCCATTACTTCACTGCCATGCTGGGCAACTGTTATGTGAAGAAAATGTATTTGCAGTACATTGCTGAGGGATATGTGTGTTTTATAGATGGAGGAGCTAGAAAAGTTAATTGACTTGCTTATGGCCATTAAAGCAGTGACAGACCTGGGATTCATGATCATGATTTCCTTGCCTCTGGCATCATGTTCAGTTACCTACTTGCTGACCAGAGGCTCACTGCATGGTTGTTCTAACATACTGTATAAAGATAGTCATGCAAGAGATGTAGCACAACGTCACTGAAGAACAGAGTGCTCTCTGTATCAGAAAGCAGATTTCTTCTGGAAGCTGCGTGCAATTAGGAATCTCTGATGGGAAGCATACATCTGGTTTCTTCACCCTGGAATGTCTGGTGTTTAAGGCTTAGCACAATAAGGACCATTTTAATGATGAAATGTTACAGAGATAGCCTGTACAGGCATAAATTACAAGGTGTCTGGTAGTGCAATGACCTTTTGCCTGTGCTCTTCTGACCTTTAACAAACCTTAGATGGTTAATTCAGTGAACTCATCACGTACAACTACAGATCAGTCTATATTTCCATGTCCACAGGTCGGATATCGCCAGTTTTGTGTTCTTTTACCCACAGTTCCCTGTCTTTGGCAGGATCCACTTTTCGAAGCAACTGGTCCACAAGCTCTACTGTCTGAAACAAAACAAGAATCAAAATGTCATGGGTACATTTCAAGCAGAGACAGGCATTGCTCTGACATGTAGAGCAGCTAAGGGCACACCTACACTGCATTTGCAGACAAGTGAGAATTGCACGTTATGTGAGATTCAGTGGACAAGAGACACTGGGAATCCTCATAACAGAAGGCAGAGTAGAGGCAGACTTTTAAGAGAAAAGGCAGACTTTTAAGGTCAAGCAGAGACAGGTTTTCTATGCCAGGCGCTGGCCACCAGTCTTTGACTCCTGTCGTACAATCTGTAGTTTACATCAAATACAACCACGTACCAAGGTTGGCATACATACCTCATATTTTAATATTCAACAATTAGCCATTTTTTAAAATAAAAACGTATATACTCTTTCCCCGACAGTGAAACTATTTACCACCTTCCTTGCAAGAACAGAGTAGAGCATCATGCTGGGAGAGCTAATAATGGCTCATGCTGGTCCAATGTTATTCAATTCATTGTGTCTTTCCCAGCAAAAAGCTGTGATCCAGTAGCATGGAAAGAATTAGGATCAGAGAGTTTTGGACAAGCATGACTGTAGAGTGGCAGTCCAGTATTGCTGCAAACTAACAAGCTGACTACAGACACTTTCGTATCTTGTTTTTATTCAAGGCAGTTAGATCACAACAGGGACTATTCTGCTCAGCTGAAGTGTAGTAAGGACCAAAGGGACTGAAGCAGACTTACACTTTGGTTAAACATGTCTGTCTCATGACGCAGCTGTGTATACTGGCAAAGATGCTGCCGAATCATCTCCACCCTTTCAACTTCTAGTCTCTCAAGCTCCTGGAAGAGAAGGAAAAAAAACAAGTCCGTATTTTTCTTGGAAGCAGAGCTTGAAGGCCCAGAGAAAGGGCGACAACACACAAAAGGTTGCCAGTCAGTATGATGCCACTTCAGTGTCATGCTTTGTAGCTGATCTCTGTGATTGCACTTCCCTTTCATTTGCAGAGAATCAGAGATGGCAAGCATCAGAAGTCACTTCAGCCTGAACCTAATGACAGAAAAGAAGGTCAAAACCTTTCCAAAACTGAGACAACCAAGGCAGAGAGAGGAGCTACTGTCTTCAGGGATGCTGCAAGCAAGAGGGAATCTGTTTTGTGTAAGAAGCTTTGCATACTTTGTTGCTAGCTCCAGAAGTTACAGTGATTCCTTGGGGAAGTAGGATTCTCAAAGGGCCTGAGTGCCCTCAGTCAAACCAGGTATCTGTAAGAGCAGTTTCTTCTGTTTACCAGATGATGATCTGGGACAAATCTCCACCATGCTAACCTGTCAGTAAGCAGACCCCAGCAACACTTACGTTGAAAAGGCAGGTGATTTCAAACTTTCCTCCTGATTTTTTTCCACCTCTCTATTCTGGATTCTGATATTATACCCCAAAATCTGCATTAAGTGCCTCCTTGCCTCCAAGTGGCAGCAGTAGAAGCAGCATGCAATGGAAGTCTGCCTTTAAAGACATACTGTAATGGACTTCGATGTATCACTAGAAATCTCTGTATTCGCAGGCATATCAATGAGGCAAAATCTTTAAAAAACTGCCTTGAGAGGGCATTTCTAGTGTTTATTTTACTGGGCATCATGGAGGAGAGCAACCTGAGAATATACGTGCAGGCAGGCTGCTACATTGCCTTCCTTGTGCTATCTGTAATTTGTTATATGTCTTTTGGGAAACAAATTCTTCATTACAGCACAAAACTCTCAGATGGCAGACAATCTATCTCTCTAGGGATGGTATGGACAGGACAGAAACAGACTGAGCTCCTCATGCTGTTGATAGTTGATGTACTGCCCTTGTGGAAAAAATGTCCCACTTTGAATTCAAACTCCCTTACATAGGGCACAGATGCACAGGACCAAAACGCAGAGCTCAGTGTGCTAGTGTTGATAAGTGCACCATAGGCAGAATGTGCATGGTATCTGCACTGGAAACTTCAGGAAGGAAGGTATACAAGGAAACAAAAATTTTCAGACTTTGACTCTCTTGACTTTGTACCGCATATGAGCTAATCTGTATCTGAGTTGAACAGATGCAGACTGTTTTTCCTTTTAGATTTTGTATTTATGTTTACCTTCAAATGCTTTTCAGCCTGAGTTTCACAACCTGCAGTGCAGTCTGCAAGCTATGACTTCCTTCTTGAGCTATCTACTAGTACAATTCTGAGTATTACTTCTCCAGGAGCAAATATGCAGCTAACATATACCTGGCCATTCCTGGACACACTGATTGTCAGTGTCATTTGCAGCAGTGAGAAACCATCAATACAGTTGAGAGGAGAATCAGAACCCTTACGTACAGGAAGAGACAACTTTTTCTCTCTTGTTCTGCTTTTGGGAAGTGATCTGCCTCCTGGTTTTACATTAATCCATCTCGTCTTCGTTTATTTACTGCAGTTTAAATATTGCACTGACACATTTCCAAACACTGAGCAATTTATTACCCTGCTTCTTATTAGGAGTTTACAGTTTTGTGTTTGTCCAATGAGAAAAATATATGACAAAGACATCTTTATTTCCCATTTTTGAAAGCAACTGGCTGTTGTCCAGAAGGGCTCTAAGGAATGACATGAGGGAGAAGCACTAAAGCCAAAGTACAGGTATTTCAAGAAATACAGCACATCAAAGCTGTATCTTGGCATCTTTTGACTAACCCCAAAGGCATACAGCCTCAGGGTGAATATTGTGAGCTGTATTATCTTCACAGAAACAGAACAATAAGCAATTAAAGCATGCCTCTTTTGAGCTGGCAATACTCATGAAGAAATTGTAAAATTGTGCAGTACAAAAATTCATTAACTTATAAACAGTTCATTGATTTATAACATCTTTACATGTCTTCCTTGTGCATTACTTCATCCTTCCTGGAGACAATTCCAGCATTCTGGCCATTAAGCAGCCCTGAACTGATTTCATGCCTTCTGCAAAGAAGCAATCATTTCTGCCTTCCCCTAATGATAAGCGTTTTTCTTAGAACTGAGAATGGGAAATACAACGGGAGATTTATCAACCAATTTTTTTCACTGCTACTCTGTAACTAGCTGTGAGTGATGAAAGTTTTACACTATTATTTTGGAATGTTATACATGTAAGATGCTACACAGAGTTACATACCAGAGTGGTAGTCACCATTTCCTCAAACCACTTGGACTGGGCTTGATTGTAAAGATCCACACAGCGCATCAGGTCATCTCCTGAGAAGTTCAAGATAGCAACACATTAGTCTTCTCTAACGAGTGTTATGGAGCTTAGAAGGAAATTGCATTTCAAGTTTTGTAGATAGACATAGAGGGCCTGAAAGCCAATTCTGGTGGAGCTGAAGGCAGTTCTGTTACATGGTGTTTGTAATGTGCAACGAAAGTGCAACAAAATGCATACACTTGATGTGTGGGAAAAGACTGAGGTGAGAAAGAATGAGGGGGATGAACATTAAGTAATATATTAGAAAATGCCCAGAACTATGAAAGCAGTTAAAGAAAAAAAAAAAGTCATAGGTTATATCTGAAAAATATAATAATTAAAATGGCAAATCAATGAGTTATTGAGCTGCACAGTAGCACCCTGTAGGTGAGACTGCATTCCAAGATGGGTCTATTTAAAATGCAAGCAACACATCAGGTTCAAGCTGTCTGAGATACTTATTTGCAACCTCAACTCACTCGCACACTCATGCATTCTCTAGCCCCCTGAAGATGCATGATTTCTGTTGAGCTCTGTCTTCCTGCAGTTTTCAAGGCAGTAACACAATAAGCTGTCATTATTTCAATTTCTTTGTTGTAAGACTCTGCTCTGATAGAAAGGGAAAAGTGGGTGGAAAACCTTGAAGACATGTCTCAGAGATTACTGCTTTCTGGATAGTAAATTTTCTTTCTTCTTTAAATGAGGCCCAATTATATATTCCCCAATGCTTTGCTGCCTAGGTCCAGGGCTCAAATTCATCCTGTTCTTTCGGGTGCAAAAAGGTCTTTATACGTAAATGAGGGACAAACCATGCTTTAAGAACAAGACTCCATAGACTAATTTAGTATCAATGAAATAAATACACTTAGAAGTCTCTCATAGACTCAGAACTTGTGATGCCAATAGAACTCTATGAAGAAACTGGGATTCAGGCTATAAGCCTATGCATCCAGATGGGGGATGCCTAGTCTGACAAGTCCAAACTAATAGTTCCTGAGGAGCATACTGAAGTGTGGAAGCCATCTGACTTAGGGTTATCCTCCACCCACCGAACAGAATCTAAGCCAGGAACAGGAAAGCCATGAAACACATGAACAATCCATGGGAGCACAAAGCAATGGCATGTACTAGTAACCAGCAGCATCATAGAAGGTCTAGAGCTCTCAAGTCCTAGTGTCCACTTGCAGCAGGCCTCATTTCAAAGCTAGATCACTACATGCTTCTGCTGTGCACATCGTAAGCACCCCAGCTGCTCTGCTGGGTAGCACCACCTGCAGGGATGGGGCAAATCCTCCCCTGCTATGCACTGTAACAGTGGCACAAACTGGGGGAGAGTGATGGGGAGACTCACACCAAACTGTGGGTTGCTCCCATCTAATCTTCAGCTCTTCCTTAATTCATAGAATCATAGAATAGAATCATTATGGTTGGAAAGGACCTCCAGAGTCATCAAGTCCAATCTGTGTCCTAGCATTTCTCTAACCACTACACCATATCCTCAAGCTCCACATCTAATCGTTCTTTAAACACCTCCAGGGATGGTGACTCCACCACCTCCCTGGGCAGCTTGTTCCAGTGCCCAACCACCCTCTCAGTGAAGAATTTCCTCCTAATATCTAATCTAAACCCCCCCCGACACAACTTGAGTCCATTTCCCCTCGTCCTGTCGTTACTAATTTGAGAGAAGAGACCAACACTAGCCTCTCTACAACCTCCTTTTAGGTAGTTGTAGAGGGCAATAAGGTCTCCTCTCAGCCTCCTCTTCTCTAGACTAAACAAACCCAGTTCCCTCAGTCGCTCCTCATAGGGCATGCTTTCCAGCCCTTTCACCAGCTTTGTTGCCCTCCTCTGCACTCGCTCCAGCACCTCAATGTCCCTCCTGTACTGTGGTGACCAAAACTGGACACAGTACTCAAGGTGTGGTCTCACAAGTGCCGAGTACAGGGGTACGATCACCTCCCTACTCCTACTGGTCACACCGTTTCTGATACAGGCCAGGATGCCATTGGCCTTCTTGGCCACCTGGGCACACTGCTGGCTCATGTTCAGCCGGCTATTGACCAACACCCCCAGGTCCTTTTCTGCCAGGCAGCTCTCCAGCCACTCCTCCCCAAGCCTGTAGCGTTGCTGGGGGTTGTTGTGACCGAAGTGCATGACCTGGCACTTGGCTTTGTTAAACTCCATACGGTTGAGCTCAGCCTGTCCAGATCCTGCTGCAGAGCCTTCCTACCCTCAAGCAGATCGACACTAGTGCTTAATTTTGTGTTTTCTGCAAATTTACTGAGGGTACATTCAATTCCCTCGTCCAGGTCATTCTTTAATAAATATCTATTATGAACAACTTCTGAGGACACAAGAGAACACAGAGAGGCTGTGAAATTGTGGATGGGTAAAGAGCATCTCTCATGAAGCCTCCTATTGCTAACTTGTAACTTTTCTCCTTAAATGATTGTCTGTACACTGATCACATTGTGAATGACTCAGTCTCCTCAAAACCCAGACAGGCTAAAGTTTTAAAAGCCCCAGAACCACTCTGCTAAGGAATGGACCTATGAAGGGATCAAACATAGCTAAAACATGTTTTCATAAAATGTACTAACAGAGCTGCACATATTAGCTTTGTTGGTCTCAAAAAAAGACAGTTCCTGATAGATCTTGTAGAACTGGTTTGAGCATCTGTAAACGATGCTAAGGTCTTATCAAGTAGCTATGTCCTCAGTACATTATAGCACACACTACTATATCCTCAGTACCCCTTGAACAGATAGCATTTTAAGCACTAAGCAGCAGTGGAAAAAAAGACAAAAAGTTCACTTTCAAGGAAAAAGTAATAGGAAGCATAACAGACACCCACATAGTTGTGGGTAACTGTGATATAGGAAAGAACCAAGGAAGGAACTATGATTCAAGGAAGAAACATCCTTAGGTGAGGTTCTTTAAATTTGACTTTTCAAGTTTCACAAACATTCTGTTATCTCAGTACACTTCCAGAAAACAACAGGATAATTCACCTTCCTTTTACTGTTCTCACCCCAATTAGCAAATTAAACACTTTGTGACATCTGACTTGGAATAACTGGGCCTGGTTCTTCAGAGGATTTAATACTAAACAAATCTGTAGCACAGTTCACTTTGACTTTGTAGCTACAATATTAAAAACCAAGAAACATGTGAGTGGATGGGAAGTTGCATTCCATCTTGTTCCCACCATCTGTTGGGCTGTGCTCACCTCCTGCCACTGACAGACTCAGGTAACTCACCCGCCTGAGTGGACTTTCTTCTTGCCTTCTTAATTTCCTCTTCTGTCTTGTTGCTGAGCTTCACCTCCAGCTGCTGTGTTTTCACTTCCAGATCCTTCTGTCTTTCAGTCAAGGCTTTCCGGGCCTTGGAGTATTTAAAGAAGAGTCACATGTTTTAGAGGAAAAAAAGAGCTGCCAGCTGCTTTCAGCCATCTATTACTCCTTCACACAAGTATGTGTCAGTAAGAAGTCAGGGACTCTGCATAAAATTGGGTCCCAACTGGGATTCAAGTACAAAAGACATAATCAGGCTTTCACGTTTCTTAGTAACTTTCTCACTATTTCTGGAAGAAAGGGGAACTGAAGTTTCTTCCAAATGTCTTAACCAGCCTCATCAAGACACCTCTTCCATTTGTTTTTCATAGGATCTAAATTGTTTGAAGAATTACAAGCATTTTACAAAATTTATTTTCAAGTAGCTTCTGGATTCAGTATACGTTTATCAGAAACTCTGACAGTAGGAACTTCTAGACTTATTTCAGAATAATTAATATAGGTTCATGACAACAGGAGTACATACTGCAGAATTCAAGAACCTAAGACCTGGTTACAACTGATTATTTAAATTACTTTAAGGTTCTTTAGGCTTTTAAAACCTGATTTATTGGTATCATTGACGAACTTATGAAGGCAACCTAGTAAAGTGTCTTAATAAATAAACAACAATAACACATATGCATGCTGTCACTTCATTTGCTGAGGTTGCCTAGACATAAAAATATCTTGTTTTGCATGGACTTGTTATAGAATAGGTCACATTTGTTCTTTATCCAGCTATTGTGTTCAAAATTAAATCTGGATGACTATATTTTGTTAGCACCTCTCAGTTTTCTACACTCACACGACCCTGAAAGTTACAATCTCAAGGCATCTATTCAATTTTTTCAAGCTGCAGTTTTATAGACTTTGTTCTTGGTTCAGCAGGTCACAAGAGGGAGCTGCAGGAAAGCAATGTGGTGAGAAGCTGCTCCATCATGCATACTGCAGATGCAGCTTCTCTGTTTTTTTATTTCTTCTTCTCAAGGATATTCTAATGAATTCTTTTCAATATTCCTACTGTGGACAGTGGGGGTTTTTTTGTAAATATGACTATGAAGAACTTTCTGTTTTGCACAACAATGCCTTCCCTGCATACATGCAGTCTAATAACCTTGGGGATCCTGTAACAAATCTGTTCCCAGACAAACTGATCCCATGTGCACACTGATCTTTAATGAAAGCCCAAATAACCTTCTGGGTTGACTGAGCATGGTATTTTTCTTTACTCGCACCCAAGAGCAAACCACACGAGCATACCATTTGGTTTAAGTGTCTCGGCAGCTGAGGCACGGGTACCCTATTTTCTGTCAGATACCAATAAGAGAGCATTTTTTGTGGGTATAACTCTCCCTAAATCACAACCTCAGCTATCTACTGGCTGTTCATGTTAAAACAGCCCCTGATACTAGGGTCCTGATGCTGTTTGGGTTTTTCAGGTGGCTACATTTTCTGTGAAGCACAAAAAAACCGAACTGTGAGAGAGCCTGTGACTTGCACCAGGCTTGAGCTGCCTTCCTTGGCCATCTCCTTGTAGCCACTGCACAAAAGGATACTGAGCCAAGAGAGCCTTCGCACTGATGCTGCTGCTATTCTCAGGCAAGGTTTTTTAAATTTTGAGGGCACCAGATGTGACTTCCAGATGCACATGAGCAAGGATTATTTTCATCAAATGTAATGTTGTCCCAAATTGAGAAGGGAAGGATGAAACAAAAAGCCAGTTCAGCTGCAACATGTTAACCCTGCCTGTAGACCTTCATTTCCCAAATCTCAGCTAAGCAGAAAATGACATCTGGGGCCCAGCAACTAACAGCAGAAAGCACTCAGAAGAAACCTTTGTGGCAGAACATTAACTTTTCACAGGACAGCTGCTTTTCTGTCCAAACCAGCATTATCTCAAACTCTACAGTTTGTTCTCTGCTCCCACCTTTTCAACTGCTGCATAGCGGCTGGCCAGATGCTTCCGTAAATCTGCAATATGGTGGTCACACTTCTTCATGTCTTTCTTAAAGTTCTCTCTGAAGTTGAGCAGGGGTTTCTCTACCTCACTCTGAAGCTGTTAATGAAAACAAAGGAAGAAAGGGCAATAATGAGGTGCCAGGAAGTAATTCCTGGCTCTTCCATTGAGCAAAGCTCAGGACAGAGAGGAAGTAATACATGCACCACCAGCCAAAGGCAAAGTCATACAGCAAACACTTCTCTTCCCCGAGAGAGCTCTGAGTGAAGCTACTGCAAAACTCATCTCTTTGCAGGACAGCTCTGTTAAGGGAGTATTTCATGAAAGGAGAAAAAAGACAGAAATCTTATCTTCCCTCTCTCCCTGTTAAATCATATATGTCTTCTTACATGTAAGATCAACCAGAGCACTACTTGAGTTACTTTGATTCTGGCCTAACTGATGCCACTTCCTTAAAAAAACCCAAAATACACAAACTAAATCTGCTAATCCTGACTTCAATAAGGTGACCATGGTTACATGACTGCATTTCTTGTATAGTGAAAAGATATGTAATAAGGGCATATTTTATTTATTTTTGTCAAGTATAAGGCAGCCTAAAAAGAAGCCTAAGTATTTAGTTGAAACTCTTTAAGTAGTAATAAGGTACCATGGAAATTAATTCAGGGAAGATCCATCAGGCATATGTGACTTATCACTTACAAACAGGACTTGACAGTTGGTAATATTCTGATAGAGTTAGTATCATACTGCTCTCTGGCATCCTGATAAGCAGTTTTGACATCTAGGAGATGTGCTCTGAAGGGATAAAGTTATTTCACCTCCCCATAAGCAAATAAATACTTATTTTCTATTGTCACTCCTGTGGGGATGCTGGACTCCATCAACACAGGTGAGTTAGGTCTCTAGTCATGTAACACGGCGCACAGTGGAGTAGTAAAAAATACTCCCTGAAAGTAAGCATTTTCAGCCTTTCTGCAGTGCTATTTAAATGAAGAAGGAAATGTCATCCAAGCTCAGTATACCCTTTTAATGGAGAAAGCCTACAAAGACAGCCAATGCTCTACAGGGCTCATCCTAGACAGGTTAAACAAGCCTAAAGCAGAGCTTGTTTAGGCAGGTGAAGACTGATACCACAGTGATCTAATATGGCCTACAGCTATCTGAGACAAATTTTTCTTCATAGGGACAGGCAATATCACAACAGGCAACTGAGCTTTGGAAGGTTCACGTTGAATGTAATTTGGAAAAAAAAAAAAAAAAAAAAAAAGAAAAATCACCACTATGCTAGCTGGGCACTGGAACAAGTTGACCAGAAAGTTGCTGTCCTTAGAGGTATTCAAGATTCTGCTAGACAAAGATGTAGCTGACTTGGTTCACTGTGGGTGATAGTCCTGCTCCAATAAGCAGGGGCTAAGACAAGAAAATTCTGGACAATATTTTTATGATAAGTCTCATCAGGGTGTCTCCAGGAAAGTTAATAAAGACCTGTTCACAACTCTGCGGTCCAGCATGTTTACATAAGACAGAGGCACAAAGTTATACCTGTGCCAGGAACATTGTCAGTGCTCAATGAAACAAGAACTGGAAGAGAAAGAAGTTCAAGATGGCTTCAGTGAACTCCAGAGGCAATTTATTACAATTGATAGAGATGTCTGTTTGAAGTAGTTAAACAGTCTGCATGCCCTTCAGACTACTCCATTAATAAATGGATTAACCTACATAAATAACTCAACATGAGTCAATTATCCTCAGTGGAAGAAGTAGCAACCTGACCTATCTGACATAAGTAGACATGGCTGTGAAAGCAGTTATAAAAGCCCCCACAGTCAGGAACACACCAAACAGGAGGGCATTTCACTGCTAGAAATAGAGAGTGAAGATATTTGTTTATTTCCATGGTTTAAAATGGGACAGAAAATTTTGAGATCCTCATAAAGATAGGAAACACATCACCAGGAGGCTCAAAATGAAAACAAGGCAACTGCTTTCTCACAGTTTGTGTTCTGAGAATCAAAGAGGTGGATTTCCCAGTGACGACAGTCATAATTCCTTTAGTATCATTATACTGCTTGAATTTTCATCTTACAGGAGGTATCATAAGTTATTAAAATAGACTTACATGTGAATGATCCAGGCTTTTAAATGTTGCATTACAGCTGGCCATTTTTTTTTTTTTCCTAGAAGATCTTGCTAAAAGACTTTCAGATGCATGCAACACATGAAAAAAAACATAAACTGCTTTCCTAAGATGAAGAGTTTTAAAGCACCAGTGTATACAAACAACACTGACACTTACCCATAATCAAATGGGTGAGATGTGACAAAAGACGTG
The DNA here is from genome assembly GCA_025345505.1 of Todiramphus chloris collaris. Lineage (NCBI taxonomy): Eukaryota > Metazoa > Chordata > Aves > Coraciiformes > Alcedinidae > Todiramphus > Todiramphus chloris. The sequence goes on from JANVCC010000269.1 coordinate 179,661, forward strand.
AAATTTCAAGAAGCTTGCTAAAATAAGTTATCAGGATAGAATAAAGAGACCCTGTATTAAACACTGGAGAAACTACACAGCTGAGTTATCAGAAACTACACTTCAAAAATTCCTCTGATTTCACAAGTACTTGTTTTTTCCTTTGTTCCATCAACACCATTTCCAGAATGGCTGAAAACACACCATCATATCCATACCAGTCCACCACAATTTTAACTAGTACAACACATGTGCAGCTTGTCTTCCAGAAGAACTCATCTCCTGGAGCCCAGTGAGGAATAATCAGCTGGAAAAAAGGTTCAGTGACATGAGATCTTGAAGGCTTCCTCATGTGCATGTAACTACAGCTGCTATGCCAGTCTGTACAGGCATTATTAGAACAATAATACTTTATGTTTCAAGTGCTGTGAGAGTGGTGTGACCTTCTCCAATCTGTTCATGCCCCTCAATGTAAAAGTGATGTGAAAGACTGTCACAAAAGTTGTTCAGTTGTTGGCTGTTGTTTATGTCTGAATACTCCTGGTGTGCTCTGCACTGTACTGACTGCTTGTGCCAGGACTGACTGTTTTCATTCGACTGTCAACTAGAAATATAATTACTACTTCTAAGAATAACTTCTCTGAAAGTAACAACAATAATCAATATACTGAAGGATATATTCTGTTAATAAAAGAAAGCCATAACTAGGAACTCCTAAAGCAGGTACAGGAACAGAGGGGAGAGTTCAGAGGATGCTACACGAGTTTCTATGCAAAGTTTATGTAAAATAATGAAAGAGACCCTCTACATTGCCTGCCTACATGCACACAACCACTCCAGGGTGTATTTCTTCCTCTTGGAAAACTATACAGAAGGACAATGGGGAGCAAAAAGTATTTCACTAATTACAGCCCTGGAGTAGAAGTCTGAAGCAGAGCAGTGGGTTACCAAGGCAGTGGCTGGTTGCCTGAGTAACCTCTGCATAATTACTTGAAAACAGTGCAGAGCTATAATTTTCCACCAGAACATGGTTGTTGTGCTGACATATCTGCCACTGTATTGAACTTGATCACTCACAGACGTTAACATAATGGAACAGGACACAAGAGTATGTCACATGTGGTGGGAAAAAAGAGATAAATATAATTTGTACAAGAAATCTCCTTGGGCATCACTTGAAAGAAGATGCAAAAATACATGAAGTTCCCAGTGCACTTTTCAGACAGGCTAATGAAATGAAGAAGTCAGAGTCCTGGTTCTCTTCCTTCCAGAAAGATCAAGTAGATTCTTATTGAGAAGCCAATTATTATTTTATTTCTTCCTCTACAAAAGTAATTTGTACAAGCTCTAGGTAAATTTACTTAACAGGGTGGATCTTAGACCCCTAGATGAATTACTTCTAGAATCAGTTTTCCTTCTTTTTTATGAAAAAATTAAGGCTAGATGTGTTTTAACTTACTCATCAGGTAGGTTAAGGCAGGTTAAATAAACTATAACTTTGGCAAGATGAATGGACAGAGTTTCAGTAAGTTTGTTCATCAAGTAATTAATTCTTCTTTACATGTGTATTTTCTCCACTAACAAGCCCTGAAGGGAGACCCACATCGATTACGGAGAAAAAAGTCTTTGCAAAACCAGAACTATTTACCTTAGAAGAAAATTTGAGATGAACCTCTGCTTCATCAGCTAGACTCTTTTTCAGCTGAGCCCAAGCCTCTCCTAGTGTGCTGAAAGAACACAAAGAGACAACAATCAATTCCCTGGCTTCTGCACATCCTCCCAACAAGGTTTGTCAGATACTGTGAGATAGGTATGGTACAATGCTTTGTACTATATCTTGCTCAGCAAACTCACAGAAAAGCGATAGCAGAAATCTGAGAGATAACTGATCTCTGTAATCAGGTAAGAACTATACTGGCATTGTATGCAGCAGATCTTTTTTCCTTCAAACAAATTTTCTAGATGACTGCAGTTTAGGGTATTCTTCTCTAGACCAAGAGCCTAAATTTCTCTTACAGCATCATAACCAAAACTACACCATCTTCCAGCAGAGGTCTTCCAGTTGCTAAACTGGTAACAGATTATTTTCTATCACACACTCTTTCTTCTACATATCTCATGATGATTGCTTTTTCAGACAACAGCATGAAGTTGTTGATGAATAAGCTAGTGATTCACTATAGCCAGATCCTTCTCCCACAAACTGTTATGTAACTGTATCTTTTACATCCTGTGAAAGTATAGAACCTGGTACTTTGTCCTTATTGAAATGCATCTTAATTTTTTTCAGTTAATTTCTCCAGTTTAACAATTCTGAATTTACATCTTTTCAAACGTAAATACCATGCCTCCTAGCTTTGTCTCATCTCTTACTGCAGTAAATACACTGCTTAATCTATCATAGGACATTAACGAAAACACAGAAAATTAGAATCTAGTCTTGGGACAAACCTTATAGATCTCACATTGTAGCTATTTTCTGCACTTTTTCTTAGTAGTAGCTATGATTTCTTATCTAGTTTAGCACCTTAGGCTTTATCTAGGCCATATTTTTCTTGCCTGCCTAAAAGAATCTCCCACTGCAAAAAGCTATACTAAATTAGGACCTATATTGTTGAGTTCTGTTATTCCATCATTAGAGGAACTTGGTTGGTTTGACATTGTTTGTTCTGTATACATCGACAGTAATGGCTCACCACCTCCCACATCCTCCTTTTAAAGTCATATTTGCCCCTTCACTAGAGCCTGAAAAATTACCTGCCATCTGGAGTTTCAAAATAATGATGCCATATCTAACACTGCTCCAATAAGTTGACTCCTCATGTATGATATTGATCACAGCTAAACAACCTGAGATTGTTTCTCCTGCCTATGTGCTCCAAACTCTTCTTCCCTAGTTCCACCCTGATGTCCCCTCCCACTATACAGTTCTCACTGACACTATTATAGCTGAACTATTTAAGTAGAGAAGACATTTCAGCCTCCTAAGCATCTTCTGCATCTCTTATCTAACTACAATGACTTAAATGACTAGTGATTGTATCACCTTCTGTGTATGTGCAGCAGCACTGTACTCACACCAATTTTGATAGAACCAGCTCAGTATCACAAATCAGTCCCATCTCATTACATACATGGTGGTGGGTCTTCTTACCAACAGAGGAGAGCAGAGGACCATAGAGGGACTTGACTTTCTGTGAATCCCAAAAGACTGTTGGAATTTGGAAATGGCCTGTGGAGTATGAAACCAGTAGTGGTAACTGGTGTGTTCACAGAGCAGTTCATGGGGCCCCCCAACTCACACCTTCTCAGACAGAAGAGGAAGATCCTGGTGAATGTTTACTTGGAGTATGCTAGGCTGCAGTCCCACTTTTGGCTCCTTTGAATCCTGCTGGCAGCTCTTCCTTCCTCACTTATTTTAAAATGGATTTTTTTCATTTCCTGGGCCTCCCCAGTTCTCAGGATCTTCTTACTAGTCTCTTCTTAGCCCTAGCCAGTTTGACCACCACAGCACCAAGAGGATAAATTCCAGCAGGACTTCCTTCCATTCCCTTGTCTTGCCACCCTTCCAAACAGAGCACCACTGGGTAGTGTTCCTAGCTCCCTAAACTGCTCTGTGTCCCCTTCAGTTCCCTACTTCAACACCTTTTATGATTCGGCTCTCATTCCCTCTCTTTTCATCTACTCTCTTCTAGTTTCCTTCTCCTTCATTTTTTCAGACATTTACTACTTCTCCTCTTGGGGGTAGGCGAAAGCAGGAGAAGGATGTGGAACAAAGTGGTTTTATTTTTGCTAGGAGCAGGTTAACACCCACCCCTAAAGGGGAAAGAAGAACAGTCAGTTTCGGTGCTTAGAGAAGTGACAGCCTAGTTAGCCTCTTGCAATTTCTGTCCTTGCTTATTAGAAGTGAGCAAAGACCTTGGGGAGCTTCACTGCCAGTAGAAACACCCTGTGTCAGAACTAGGGTGAGGGCAGTCATTTCTAAGTTTGGCTTTCAGTGCTTAGAGCATTTGTGTTGGAACATATAGAGCTAACAACTTCTAATCCTCCAGGAGTGGTGTCTTTTCATTATTACTGAAGAACTGAAATCTAGTCTGAAGTGCACTGCTTGGTATCATCTTAAAACTTACAAAATGTGCACATGCTGTAATAAAGGGACAACCTGCTGCTTTTTTTGAAGGGCCAGATCCACAATAAGAAGAGACTTATTTGTCCTCCCTTTGTCTGTCCTACTCCAGTTCTACTGTCCTGACCTTACAGATCTACTTTCAGCAGTATATACATTCCATATATTCTTCCATATTCAAAGTAATTTAGTACTTACACATGCTGAGCCCTGTAGGAACTAGTGCTGGCTAGGACAGCATAAACTACATTACTGGAAATGCAATGCTTTACACACATATTCCTAAAAATTTACCATGAACATCTTCAGAAGAAAAATACTTCAAAGCAGTTCCATCTTCCCCAGTATACCCAGGATGCTAAGCTAAATAAACCTCTACTCAATGGGAGAGCTGTGTGGTACCTGCGTGGAAGGAATGCTTTTTATGTTATAATTCTTGTCTTCTGCAGAAATCACAGAGACACACTTACCCTTCTTCCTGAGCAGCCAAGGAATTCTGAGACAGTTTGGACAGGTTCTTAGCATATTCCTCCTCAATCTTTATCCTACGCTCACACACATACACGGAAAATAAAAAGACAGCAGTAAGGAAGCTTTAAGGCAGAAACTCATACACATAATTTAAAGAAATTCTCTTCATTTTAACAGATCTTGTCACAGGAATTCTCCTTTCAGTCTCCAGGGCTTGACAGCACCAGTTTCAGGATCCATCTCTCCTCTCCATATGGTAAAAATGCAGTGGCAAAAGCAGGTATATATAGAGGACAGCACATGTGATAAAATTAGAAGAAAAAGCTACAGTTCTGGAGAGCAAATAAAAAGGACAAAATGTTTCTACTGTGCAACATGGACTGTCTGCAAAACTAGGCTCACTTGAGAAGCATTTGTTTCAGTCTTCTGCTAAACATGAGGTCACACATCCTGGAAGCAAAGATGCAGGAATACAGTGATACAGCAGAAATCTAAAGCAAGTGTGGGGTGCTGGACTGCAACTCTCCCAAGGACACTGAATGCTTCCTGCTCCCCACTGCAGGGGACAAACCTAGTGAAGATGTGTCAGGGCCTTCTGTCATCGACACATGGTGGTGCAGCCCCTGCCCTTCATCCATTCAAACCACTGCCTAGTCCTCTCCATTCACTCAGCAGCACCACACCAGAAACATGATCTGAGATTGACAGCAGTAGGGATGGAGAAGATGTAAACTGTTAGCACACAACCACCATGGCAATGGTTGCAGGGAGCAGAACAAGTGTAGCTGTTGAGCACAGGGACAAGAGTAGATGCCGATTGCACAGCAGGGAAGAAATGAGCAGCTGTTGATTCAAAGTGATGTGCATCATGCCTAAAACCCATCTCCACCTTCCCTGAGTTGTTCTTATACTGAAACATTTGCACAATACACATGATCCCAACCAGGGCAAACAACTGGCCATTTGCTGGTTGTCAATCCAGCTTCTCAATACTGCATCTCTGAGAGAGAACTGAGTGGCACCCAGGTGGAGCAACTCCTGATTCTGTGCCAACTATGTGCAAGCATGGGAAAAAAAATGGTTTGAAATCCATCTCTTTCCAGTGAGAAGACAGAAGATGAAATATTTTTAGCATGCCCATTTGCAGTAGCTAGTTGAGCAAGCACTGTTATTTGTGGCACATTCAAGACAAAAGGGGTCCCTTGAGCCAGCTAAGAGGGCTCTGATTTTCTGGACTGCTGAAAATACGATCTGGTTATCACTCTGCTGGCTGAGGCTCAATGTGATACCCAGCTCTGATTTTCTGGACTGCTGAAAATATGATCTGGTTATCACTCTGCTGGCTGAGGCTCAATGTGATACCCAGCTC
>JANVCC010000269.1:185615-302381 GCA_025345505.1 Todiramphus chloris collaris
ATCTGGTTATCACTCTGCTGGCTGAGGCTCAATGTGATACCCAGCTCAATATGGCACAGTACAACTACAGATGTCATCCAGCATGTGGGGTCCTCTTCTTCCCCCTCCTGCAAGAACAAAACAAGCCAGCTCCCCACAACTGCTGTATCAAGAGCAACAAATACAGCTGTCCAGCACCAAAAGCTACACTGTGGTTAGGACCTCACTATGAAAAGTGCTTTATACAGGCATGTCTCACCTGATCCATTTTAAATACCTATTTCAGGAGGAGACTAATCTTGTCTCAGAAGTGACAATTTCTACAGGCTGGAAAAGGAGTATAGGTCAACTATAATAAAGATGTAAATGTCTAAATGTAGCTGAGATAAATACCTAGGTGTCCAGCCAGGGCTCACTGATTTTGCTTCATTTACCAGGAGTTCTCAAACAAAGCTCTAGTCTACATCCTTCACCATGCAACTTCATTCCTGATGGATTTTGGCTTAAGGATGTCTCTGGATGATTTACTTGTGGATACTAGGTATACAAAGGTGCTAGCTGGTCTGCTGACTGTTCTGAGCTGTCCATACAGACAGATCCTCACAGAATTCATGTCTCAGTCTTTTTGTCTCATGAACAGAGAAATAACCATCTTCCATCAAAAGGGTTTGCTGTGAAAACAGCTAGGGAAGTATTGAACACAACAAGATAAAAGTAAGCCTCATGATTTTCACAATCACACACAAGGCACACTGCTGCCATCTGTGCCTGTCCTAAGTGTGTCACCCTACATGCAAAGGCACTGGCTTTGGTGGAAGTGCTCCTCACTGGATCCAGCTTTGTCCCAAGCTCTGGGATTTAAAGTGTTACTTGTACTGCAGATGGACAGGGCAGTAGTAGGCACTACTAATAGGGCACACTGCCTGGCAAGGGGGAATAACAATAAAAAATAACAATGAAAAGGTGAGTTGATTATTGCTTAAAAGCTCCAATTATAAGACACAAATTGTTCTACCTCAGCCTGGCAACCTGTCACCATCTGGCCAAAATCCTTGAACACCTCAAGAGGCTAAAAACCAAGATGAAGACATACCTCAAAAAGAGAAAAAAATATGCCTCCTGGCCCTGGCCAATAGGAACACCCTGCAAACTCTGGATTGTGGTGTTTGTGAAATGCCAACACATCAGTGCACAGGGACTCCAGAGCCTTGTGAATCTACCTCCAGAAATTCACGTCTGTTTTGCAATTACTCCATCTTCACACTAGAAAAACCCTAAGTTTCTTGTTTCCACTAACTTGTTTGAAAACTTTCAGAACTTCACTCCCTGAGTAGTCAGAAGCATTACAGGTTTTTGCATTTTGGCCCATACTGTCTTGACTTTATGAGTTCTAGTCTCTCTTTGGTCGTGTATTCCGCTGTCTTACACTTTTTTTTTTTTTTTAATAAAGTACTTTTATGTACCCACACTCAAATGTCACACCATGTTATAATGGATGAACAAAAAACCAGAGAGCTACAAAGTGAGGCAAAGATAATCTGATGTGACTACCATGCAAGAAGAAACTAAATAGATTAAGACAACATGGGGAACATGAAGAAAGGTGATAGAGGATATCTGACAGACATCTACACAACTGTCACTGTGTGAAGACAGTGACTATGAGTCTTTTTACACTCTCACTTAGGAGGCAAAAATGAAATTATAAGGCAACAGAACCATGATTAGGTTTTTTTTGCAGTGCATAAATTGCGTAAGTCTTCTATAAATCGTTGCAGTGGTCAAAAATAGAAAGACTCAAAAGGATCAGACAAATAGTGGAAGATGCTTACAAGCATCTGCTGAACATGGCAGACCTAAGGCAAACTGACTCTGGAAATCCTCAAACTTCTGCTTATTGGAAGCTGAGAAGACAGAAACTCACATGCTCTTTTCTTCTTACACACTCAGTAATGTAATGGTCAGATTAAGGTCAGTGGGCTAGACAGTCTTTAATCAGACTCACTACAGCCATTCTCCTGTTTGTGTTTCTTTTCATGTAGGTAAATAATCTGCGATTTATTTTTAATCTTCTAAGTGTAGCCCAGCTCAATTAAAAAGCGAGTGTCCAAAAGCCTAACACAGTCTTCCTTTACTAATAAAACCACTGCTTCTTATACTTGAGAGACTGATGTTATGCAGAGCAGTCTGCAGATCTTCTTGTTTGTTTTGGAGTGCTTACTTGAATGCAAATGCTGGACCATATTTTCACTTTTGTTCCTTCTGTCACACCCACACCCTTGATCTTTCAGTTAAGTCAATTTACTAATTATTTTCCTTGCTTTCTTGAGGTCTGTCTTATAAAATTCAAAGTCTTTATTATAACCCAACCTTTGTCAATAAGAACTGAATGAACACATAATCACTTGGTCTAGGACTGCTATTTACAAGTATCTCCTCCAAAAGCATCTGCTTGATAAAGTGAATTTCAGTTATTATTGCCTCTTGTTGGTTATTTGATGAAGAAACTTGGTTATTCTGCCTCATCCCAGCTTACTGTTTAAAGCTACTTTTATCAGATGCCTGAACCTCACCTCCAGAAGGCTGGCTGTACAGATGGAGAGAATTTTTCTGGATGTGAAAACCCTCAGTTAAATGAACTATCTGATGGTCACCATGAAATTCTTATCAGTGCTTCTTCCCTCTTAGCTGGGAATGTAAAGGTTCCCCCAATGGCCTGAGCTCTCACTTCTAGAGTAACCACTCCAGCTCAACACTGTCCGTCTCCTTTTCCACACAGAGTAATCCCAAATCATTTGCTCCAAACAGAAGAAAAAGATACTAATCTTTTTATAACTCCCATCTTAATCCTCTTCACACTCAATTCCAACCCTTCTTTGTTTCCAGCACACAGTGAATATTTTGTCTTTTCTTCTATAACATGCCTAATTCTTCCTCTACTGAGGACATGAACATGTCTGCTCCCAGTGTCAGAGCTGCTATCTCCATGTTCACTCTCATTTCATGCCAACTTGATCACCCTCCTGACTGATCACTTCTTCTATTTTCTGACAGATTTCATTACGTATTACTTTCTTTGGAGCAGCTTTCCTCCTCTTTTCCCTAGCCATGGCTATCACAGTTCTGCTTGCCTTCTCCTCATGTTCTAGCTTAGCAAGACTACTTCTCAACTGTATTCTTCCTTTGACAGCTGGTCCTTTCTTCTACCTGTGTCTTCTAGTCACACTTTTATATGGATCCACAGAGACAACTGTCTCTTGGATTGTCTTATGCCAAAGGCAGCAGAAACCACACACGGACACTGGGCTGCACCTCCTGTATCAGGCTGTCATTATTGCCTGTGCTATACTTTGCATTTCTCCACTGCTGCCATATCCTGCCACTGAAAAAACAGACAAGAGGGAGAAAGATAAAAAACCATAAACTTGCTATACGCAGGTTCTGCCCAATTGAACTGCCCCCCAAACACCAACCCAGGTACCTGTTTGTTGCCCCATTCATTGCTTCCACCACTATTGATTTATGTTAGCACAGCCACGCTGTGTCCACAGCAGTGGAGCAGGAAGGCAATACCAACTCATCAGCAAGCACCAACAGAGGCAATAACAGAGGAAAGCAGCTCCTTCAACTGGTGAAATTGCCTTCAGGAGAGAACATCGATCAGTGTGCTCTGCCTTCCTCCTGGGAGTAAACACTGCTTGTTCCCTATGAGCTGTTCAAGTTTTGAGAGTCATCATCGAGATTATTTACACTGGCTTGGACATATGACAAGCAATTTCAAATAATAGTGACACTACTTGAGTAACAATGTCACACCATCTCCTGTACATGTCTGAACTGAACTTCTATCAACTGGTTGGTTGATGTTCAGGGTAATTCCATGTCAGCAGAGAAGCAATTACCAGCATTCTGGCATTTTATGGATGTGACATCTGCCTTTATGACTTGGGGTTCACTCCACGTATCTGTAGGAGTAGTTTAGCTCCATAACCAGATAAAGTCCCAAATAATGCCTTTTTACATATTCCTCTACAAAACTCTGCCCATGCTCAATGCCAACAAATTGCTTCTCCATTTTTCAAACAAAATATTTCCTTTCTAAATATCACCTCTACTCTGTTTTTGACATGTCCATGTATCTTTCTTGAATCTGTACTTTACAATCTTCTTGGTTCCCTCTCTTTAAATGGACAGCCTGTGTGCAGTATGACTGAAATAGGCACAGCATGAGAGACAAGTGAAAGCTAGGAAAGACTGGAGGTTGTGGATGGACATTAGAGAAATATTAAATGTTATTTAAGAATTGGTAGCATATCTTTTATGCAGTTTAAGCTACATCATTAATGTACCAAAGGAATATCTGAATCAGGGAAAAAAAACTGTCATAAATAGTTAAGTTCACAGCAAAGTGTTCATTACCTTTCTCGAACAAACTCTGCCATTTCCTTCTGCATTTGTTTTCCTTTAAGTTGCTTTTGAAGAAGAATTTCAAATCCCGACACTGTATTGTTCCCTTGCGAGTCCTTCTTATCAGCCTGGAAGAAAAAAGGAAGTTCAACAAAAAGATATGGGAATGAAAAACACAGACACACAGTCCCCAGTGGCAACTGTCCAAGGAGTCCAAGTAACAGGAGCAGTGATATCCAAAGAGTACTCCTCTGATAACAGCTGAGGGTTGCAGAACCACAGCTCCTCTCAGAGGAACAGCCTGATACTTTCTCTTTCCCCCTGCTCTTATTCCTTTTTATTTTTAGTAAAAAATTAAGTTTTATAGTTATCTTTAACTAGCATAAGATTATGTTGGGGCCAAAGCAGCAGCCTTGACTTCCCTTCTGCCTGTGGTCTTTCATATCTGATAGTGCCCCTATGCAAGCTCTGGAAAGCGTGAGCCCTGACATTCCACTATGCAAACAGAACAAGGGATCCTGGTACCAGCACAAGGGAACAGCTCAGGGAGAGAGGGGAAAAGGACACTGCTGCTCCTTCCAGGGGTAATGCAGCCCTAAATGTCTTTTAATAAGACTGTCAAGTTCAACACTGATTTGCACTCAGAAAAAATACAGCCAGTCTGCACAGGTCTGCTGTAAAGCAGGATAAACCAGCAACTTCTTCAACACACTACTGCCATCCACCCCATCTTTCACTGTTTGTTTCCTCCACAGCCTTTTCCACCGTTTGCTCCTCTGACTTCAGGGTTGCTACAAGGACTAATGCAGTCTTTTCCCTGCTGTCCCTTTTCTCTCTCCTTTCCTGTGTTTTTCCCACCCTATTCCAGCAAACTGTCCCAAAGAACACTTCTGTATGGACTATAGGTTTTCTTCCAATACCCTAGCTGCTGCACATTTGCACAGAGAAAAATGCCACATTAATCAGAGCATGAGACTTGGAGGATGTCATGCTAGGCACTGGGCAGCTAAGACAAAGAGAAGAGTGAAGTTGAGCAAAGGAGGAGGGTAAGCATAGGCAGACCATGGATGACAAGGCCAAGCAAGAGCAAAATCCTGGGATTGAAGCTATGGAAGTATAAAAGTTTGCAGAAGAAAGGCTGGTTTAAGTGGAGTTTCACTGAGATCGAGATGTGCCCAAACCCAAGAAGCCAAGCAGTGGCCAAGCCAAGTTCTCAAAAGAACCAAGCAGAGTAGGAACTTTGGTAAGACACATGTAAAAAATAAGCCTATACACCATTAATAATTTATTGCTCATTGGGATCAGAAGACTGGAATAAACCGAAGAAACTTCCATGGGTTGGTAACGTGACCATTTGCAAGTATATCAGTATTTTATATATTTTAGCAAGTTACTACCATTAGTCCTCAAACCAACATTAAGCATGCATGAGGGGAAGTGTTGCTTTGTCTCCAACAGATATACTTTTTTGTAAGTAAAACTTTTTTTTTAATGGAAATGCTGCAATAACTGATAATTGAAAACACATGTAAAATTGATATACTCTTCATTATTAAGGTAGCGTTTCCCCCATGACCCCAAAAAAGGTTTTTCAGGGAGAGACTTTTTCTATCACCTCCACACTTGCAAGGACTACTGTATCATTTTAATTTGATTTAGGATCCTGAAAAGTGGAGCTAAGTACACAGAAACACAGCCACTGAAGACCTCCCATGATGAAGGATGCTTTAAAACTACTCAATTTAAGATCTACTAATGGGCCTATCCTTCATAAATCCCATCCTTTAAAAAAGTAATTTATCATTTGGCCTCCATGGGATTGAGTTTTGCAATATAATACAGAATTTGTAATTATCTGCTTGTTTTAGATGTGACACTGGCTTCCTTGTGCATCCCTAGTCCTCGTGCTCTGGGAAACACTGAAATAATATTCCTGATCAGCCACCTTGCTAGGCCACCTCCTGCCAAGAAAATATCTTCTGTCAGGTGACCTTGCCTTTCTGGACACTCTTCTGATAACTGACAACATCTGAGACCAGTTAGATGGTTTCCACCTGATCTTCCCTGGTGTCCTCAGTCTCCCTGGTGCTGCCCTAATGCGCTGCTTTTCAGCCCAAATTCTCTTTTACTTTGTACCAGAAATCAAGATGTTTGTTCCATTTTTTTGGAAGCTTAAGAACTGCAATATGGCATGTGGCTGGCTGCCTACTTACCCAGAAATAATCACAGTAGCTCCACTCTGAAGGTTTTAGCAACTGCTGCTCTGGCATTACATCAGGGTGGGGGAAGGTCACGCAGTTTATCTATAAAAAAAAAAAAAAAAAAAGCAGAAGAGAGTTAGAAGGTAATGAAATTTAACTGATGATGAGAAATAAGCAAATAAAAGGTTATATGCATGTGCTTCCAATCAGAAAATCCACAGTGAAAGCAGGTAGGTGAAGAAAAACTCGTTGTTGCATGGAAACAGCAGCCAAGAATTCCCAGAAAGCTCCTCTGCACAAGCTGGAGTGTCAGCTTGAAGGAAAATAAACTACCCATTTCACATAAGGAAAACCTGCTCGATTTGGAAAGCGTCATACAGAGTGATCCTTAACAAACAGTGGTAAAAATCCTGATGTGAAATACCCTAAGCATGACCTGAACACAAGAAATACCAGCAGTAGCAGAAAGAACTGAAAGCACTATTGGTGTATCTCATAAGAAAGTTTTGGCTATGTTATTAGCCTCTTACAGGCTTATAAAAAAAGGTGCTATTTTTCCAGTGCGCAGCCCTTCCATGTATCCCAGAGTCCTTTTCAGATCAAAGTGATGCTCCCTGCAAAAAGGTCTCTGAAGTCAGCTAGCTGGTAGTGTGCAAAAACTTCAGAAATTTGTGAGGCAGGACTCATCACAGGGTCATTAAACAAAGGCACAAAAAAGGACAAGTGCTTATTAAGTTATCACAGTAGAAAATGTAGCACAGTGGAAGCAAAGAGCATGACAGATACTGCAGCACGTGCTGTGGACTAACTTTGGACACAGTTAAGCCCTTCAGGGGAAGCATCAGCAAGATTATCTGAGATCCCTACCAGTACATAATGCTCACATACAATTTCTGCTGGGCAGTCACACTACAAGTCCCTCTTATCACACCCACAGGCTCACTAGACACTAAGAGTACTTGTGTATTAGTCAAGGAAACAACAGAAATTGGAGATGGAAGACTTACAAATGTAACTGTATGGGTTTGGGGTTTTTTGTTTCAGTTAATGTTCACAGGAAATGCAAATGCAAGTCTGTGGGCAGGGTTAGCACAGTTGCACAGGCAGACCTAAAGGTAGTGCTTACATGCAGTGAATCTTTATTTGGGCTATTCAGAGAGGATCAAAAAGTACACAGCAACATGCTGCAAAGTGCTGACAGCATAAACCCACTCTGCTAGAGCAATGCAGACAAAGCCTTTAGCTGATCCAATGCTGTTCCTACAAACCCCCATTGGCTCCACTGCTGTCTGCCCATGATGAAGTTTCAGTGGCTGTCCTGCATGTAATGCAAGAGTTTTCTCCACACCCATTCTCCACAAAAATCACTCAGTCCAGAGCTTGTCAAGTCTACTTCAAAGCAGGCTGAAGACCCTGTACCTATGGTGTCTTTGGCTGTCACCTGAGCTAGATCCTAAACCATGCATCTTCCCTTCCAGCTGCCATTAGGCTTCATTCTGATCTGCAGGAGGTTGGAGACCAAGGCTCCCATTTCACCAGCACTTTGTAGGCAGCAGGTGTGCACCAGTGAGACCTCATCTTCAGCCAGAGTCAACCTCCACTAGCCACACAGTCCCAACAACAGACAACAGGAGCTGCTGAAAACACCTCCTTGTTCTTTCATGTTCCCCATCAGAAGTGCCATGCATTAGGAGTTAAAAGACATCAGCTCAGTTCAGAGAAGGATGTCCATGTGTGGCCACCTGCCATCACCACAGCTTCCAGCATGAAGACCCTCCCCAAGGGATGTTTCACTGGAGATATCTTCTGTCTCCAAAGTTTTCCTCTCCTGACAGACTGGTTATCTCAAGACAGCACTGCAAGCCCATCTCGCCCTGTTTTTTTGGTTAGGTAGGCTGGATTACCTGGGATCCATGATGATCCCACTCAGGGATCATCAGATCTAAAAGCTTGCGAGCAGATTCCATCATCCTCTGGAATCCACCTAGCCACAGGATTGGATCTGGCACCTGCCCTCAGGGAGCAGCCAGTGCAAGCAGGGGTATGCAGAGCTGCTCATGGTCACTGCAGGGCTCCAGCATGAGCGGCTGCCAGTGTACACCAGGGTCAATACCCTTTTAGGAGACTCATCTCACCGCCGCCAGGAAGCTTCACAACTGATCAGCCCAAATGTCTTAAAAATACTGTCTAGAAACTTTAAGCCAAACTGCTACTTTCAGACAGCATCCAACAAGCACCAACCTGGACCACCACTGCACTGGCACAGCACACAAGGACAGAGAGAAAAAAGGCTCCACTTTGCTTCACAGATCACCATATCCCAATAACTGCTGATCACAGTTGCACTGGTACCTGGGTATGCCTTTGTGCTGTCACAGCCACACACTATTACTCAAGTAATAGAATAATAGAATGGTTTGGGTTGGAAGGGACAATAAAGATGATCTAGTTCCAACCCCCCTGCCACAGGTAGGAACACCTCCCACTAGACCAGGTTGCTCAAAGCCCCATCCAGCCTGGTCCTGAACACTTCCAGGGAAGGGACATCCATAACTTCCCTGGACAACCTGTTCCAGTGATTCACCATCCTCACAGTGAAGAACTTCTTCCTAATATTTATCTTAAATCTATCTTCTTCCAGTTTGAAGCCACCACCCCTCATCCTATCAGTACAAGCCCTTGTAAAAAGTCCCTCCCCAGGTTTCTCGCAGGCCCCCTTTAAGTACTGAAAGGCTGCAATAAGGTCTCCCAGGAGCCTTCTCTTCTACAGGCTGAACAACCCCAACTCTCTTAACCTTTCTTCATAGCAGAGTGGGTCCAGCCCTCTGACTGTCTTTGTGGCATCCTCTGGACCTGCTCCAACAGGTCCATATCTGTCTTACAATAGGGACCCCAAAGCTGAACACAGTGTTCCAGGAGGGGTCTCACCACAGCAGAACAGAAGGGGAGAATCACCTCCCTTGACCTTCTGGCTATGCTTCTTTTGATGCAACCCAACATACGGTTGGCCTTCTGGGCTGTGAGCGAGTCGGGTTCTATTGAGCTTCTCATCAACCAACATATCAAAGTCCTTCTCTGCAGGGCTGCTCTCAATCCACTTGTCATTCAGCCTGTATTTGTGCTTGGGATTGCCCCGACCCAGGTGCAGGACCTTGTACTTGGCCTTGTTGAACTTCCTGAGGTTCATATGTGTTCACCTCTCAAGCCTGTCAAGGTCCTTCCAGATGGCATCCCTTCCCTCCAGTGTATCGACTACAACACACACCTTGATGTCATCAACAAACTTGCTAGGGGTGCCTTGATCCCATTGTCCATGACTCCAACAAAGATGTAAAACAGATGGTCCAACACTGACCCCTGAGAGACCCCAGCTGTCACTGCTCTCCACTTCAACATCGAGTCATGGATTGTAACACTGAGTATGACCATCCAGACCATTCCTTATCCACTGAGTGGTCCATCCATCAAATCCATGTCTCTCCAATTTAGAGACAAGGATGTCATGCAGGACAATATCAAATGCTTTGCACAATTCCAGGTTGATGGTATCAGTACACTGTAGTTTGCCTTAAAAAAAACGAGTTGGCCTCAGAACCCGTGAACAATTGCTCTGCCATGTATCATAGCAGGCCAACTGCTTCCCACAAGTGAGCAAAACTGCAGCTCATCCTCCCAGAGCAGAGGACATGCAGGATACAAAGAACTGTTGGCAATGACAATGTTACAGGTTACTATGTGAAGGTATGCAGTGTCAAGACAGGTTTAAACAGCTTCTGGCTTTGATGCTGCATTTCACACTCACTGAATAAAAATTTGTATGACAGCCACAGGTCACTTGGATGCCAGCCCTTCCAACCTCTACCACCCCCCCAGCCTCTATAGAATCTCCAACCCAACCCCCTGCAACTCCAGCCACTCCAGCAATTCCATCACCTGAAGCCCTCCAGCCTGACAGTCTGCATAGAACACTGCGCTGTGCACAGCTACCATGTGTGCTTACACAACACACCTCATGGGCATCCAGAACAAGGTGCTGCCACTACAGGAACTTGGGATTTATCTCAAGTTAAAAATAGTTAGCAGCAGAAGGGAAAAGAGGTAAAAAGGCTGCATGGAAATTTTAGGGACGCTGTAAATTATTCACTTCTCCACATCAGGGGCATCAAAACTGCAGTGGTGAAAGAAGAAGCTATTCTGGTTTACACCTATCCTTTTAGGAGGTCCCCTGTGGAAACACACTACTGAGCGGAGTTTTGTGTTGCCCAAGATGACTTACTTCAACTGAGAAAGGACCAAATGCTTCCTATAAAGACAGCTCTGTTTTCAATGCTGATTTCTAGGGCCCAACATGGTCACACTGAATAACGGAAACATAGGAAATCCTGTGACTCTTTCTTTCCTTTCATCACCACAGAACAAGAGTTCTTGAATTTGTATTTCCAAACATTTCTAAAACCTCTTAAGGTTTCCCAGCAGAGAGGAAAGCACTGGGCTGGCACTGAACAGGACATGGCTGCATGCCAGTAGTGGAGTGACCACATCTTGCTCACCCCTACAGTCCTCCCTCTGAAATGCTTCTTTTCTTGTTTTCAAAATCAAAGATAGTTGAACAAAAGCACTCTGGTTCACCAGCTTAGTCCCACTGATGAGCTTTTTGACTGACGCTAAAAAGAGCCAAAGCATCTCGTGATGACGTTCTGATATTTAATAGTATTAAAAAGCTTTATCAGTCCCACAGGTAAAGAAGCCCCCTCCTTGTGAGACAGACCACCACCATCCTGTCAGGCTGTGCGCAAGGGCCAAATCCAAACAACAGCATAGGCCATTGCAGTGCTAAGCTCTTTCAGCAATGCTGACTAGCCAACAAGGCCTGAACAAAAGCATGCAGAAGCTGTAATGGCCAGTAAGATACAAAACAAATTTACACACGTATCTCAACTAATGATGGAGTCATGGAACTTTAAGAGAAAACAAGGGAATGTATCACTCACATTAGATTTGCACAGGCTCAGTAGGACAACTGAAGGTGATAATCAGCCTCACCATAATATTAAGTCCTCATCCAGACTCTCCATTAATAAAAATAATGGCTGTTGTCAGCTTGCAACAAAGCAAAATTAATTACAAGACAGCAGCAAGGAATACTCCAAGTATAAGCTAAGCAAACATGCCAGAAGACAGCAGCCAGTCCTTCCAGATGCCACAGGACACCAGTGGCATCATAAAACCTGTGTGAGAGAGCCACTGGATCACCAGGGTAGAAGAAGGTACAGAAGATATGCTGTAAAAACATGGTGACAACAAAGCTCTGGGTGGGGAAGAAGAAAACCAGACAACCAACACAAGTTGATGCATTTCTCTTGATAATCCTGCTATGTACCAAACTCAATAAAAAAATTAAAATACATTTTCCTGTATACTGATCATAAGCAAAAGCAATTATACTCTTGGCAGCTAAATATTGCAGCTCTTATTTCACATGAGTAGATTGGCAGTGATGGCAAAATGAGCTCTTTATGTTGTAGGTGACTCAGTTATGTCTGAGAAGCAAAAGGGTGACAGAAGAAGTAAAATCACAGGGATGCAGGTGAGCACAGAAGGTTTGCACGAAGAACAATGTGCACAGGAGCAAGAAACTTTTTTGGGTTGGACATACACATTAATTTTATAGATTTCAAAGTCTTCTGGAGGCTTTGAAGTTGCTACCAGCACTCACCAGTAAATGACACATTGCCAAGCAACATGAATAAAACAAGAATAATTTGACCAAGGCTTAGATAATCAACTACATGTTTATTACATAAGACACTATATAAATAAATGAGCAGACAGTAGGTGAGCTTACTGTGCCATGCCGAAGTGAGTAAAGCAGGGCAACATTCTTGCTTATTTCTTCAACTTTAAAAAGTAGATTATTTTTCATGATTTCTGCCTATTCACAGCACCTTAAACACAGCAGAGCTGTGCCAGATTGCCCGACTTCAATATCTGCTTTGCAATTTCAGCAGAAACACAAAAAACCTGCCAAATAGGCCTGCTTGGGCACACCAGACAAATACAAAGGCTGAAGATCTCTTAAGAGCTTAGACACAAAAGCTTGGGCAGTTTTAACTCTACCCAGACAGGGAAGCCCAGGAATGTCTAGGCTGTGTCTACGCAGTTTCAATACCATGGGTTTGCATGTGGTTTTAGTGCTGTCAGGGTGACGCTGCAGCTATGGTACAACAGGAGGGGAGAATAGACAACTGAAGTCCTATCATTAACAAAGTTGACTGATACACTTCCTATTTCAAAGGGAAGATTCTGCCAAAAATATTTAGGAGCCTTCTTTGTTTGGTCTATCTGTAGAAAGGTCCAGACACAGTATGGTCCGTGTCTGCCAAAGCAGGAGATGTATGACAGTTTCTGCCATGCACTTAGACCCAGGGCAGAAGGGAGAACAGTGCTGAATGTGCAGCCTCATACTGTGTTCATCACGTTGCGTCAGATGCAGAGCACAGCAGTAGAAAATACCAAGTTACTGCCTGTAGGTTGCCCCTCTTCCCATCTGCAGCACATGTTCATTTATGTGTCCAACATGCACAATACAAACACCAGCATTTTCCACATCATGCTGTATCTTGATAAGGCGCTAAAGCATTCTTCAGAGAGAAACCCACTCTCATAAATACTGTAACACTAGACAGATTTCTTACTCTTTGAATGAGGCATAGCTCTGTCCCCAAGTTGATATCCCCCTGTACCTTCTCCACCTAACTCTCCCTCACCTACAGTAAAGAAACTTCAGCTTCCACAGGAACTCACATCCAGAGGCAGCTCTTCAGGAATCAGAGTGAACCATCCAGCCTAAAATTAATGAGAGCACCATGAAACTCGCTGCAAAATCAACGCAGACTGCAGACCACAGACCTGTGCTGCTGCTTCCTAAGTGAGAATCAATAATTTGTGCAAGCAGCTGTTTCGTAACAGCCTCTGATATAATCCAGCAGGGTTTTCCCTTCCAAAGAAAACAAGACAACACAGTGTTGGTAACATTCAATTACCAAGCAGAAAACACCATACTCTTCTTTTTGGATGCATATAGATGAGAAATATATCAGCTTCCACCTGACTTTGGGATTTCCAGAAGCTGTGCTCCCAAATGTCTATTTGGATGTACAGGAGGCAGATGTATTCATAGGAAGATGGGAATGAACACCCACCCCTCTGCTGAGAGTGGTGAGACAGCTAGGTTGCAGCCACTGGTCAGCTTGGACATCACCTGATGTCCGCCGTTTGCATATCACAGGATTTCAGCTGGGGAGGATGTTTGCTGGACTGAGTGCCCCAAATTTAATCCCCAAACTCCCCTCTGCAAGAAGAGGTTCTGCCTGAGCCCTGCTACAGACATATGACAGAAAGCTAAGGACATTCCCTGCAGCTCTGTTAACATCAGCATCAGCTTGAGGGGTGCTGAACAAATATAACCTCATAGGAGAAGGGGGAAAATTACATTGCCTTACAGTTTACACTACATATGAGAATGTTGTTTTTCACAATGCTACCTTTAAGCAGGCAAAGGCTTGGAGCAAACAGCTGTTAAAATTAGTTTGTTGTTGTCTGTCTGATGCATCGTACTTGAAAGCTTCAGACTTCTGCTGGAGAAACATACACCCAGTGACCCTGACATAACACACAATGCTTTCTTGCTTTGCAGATGCTACCAGATGGCACAGGGGGCAGCAAATATGACAGTGAAAACCACCCTCAGTGAACAGTCTGAGTCCGCACAGCTGTAAGCTGTGTGCATTTCAGAAACACAAGTGCTGTCACCCTTGGGATGTGCTATGATACCCAGTGCAACCCACCCCAGGACCACGTCTAGTCCCTCTAAACACAATGTTCAGCCCATGGCTTGCTCCTGCCCCACTGACCCAGGTGGGCAGGAGGCTGCATTAGGTGGCTCAGAAATGTTTCCAGCCCCAGCCACCATGGGCCTGGAAGCCCTGCGACAATACCCCAGGACACATGCAAATCTGCTCAAACCAACAGATTTATACTTACTTCATGACATACCACTTTCTCAATAGACTAACAGTAACAACACATTTTTTATTCATAACAACTGGATTTGATAACCAAAATTGGTTATCTGTTTAAGGGGTTTTTTTCCACAGAACACTGTATAACTGATGCAATGACTGCTGTGCACTGAAGTCAGACACTTGTATGTGCTCCTTTCAAACCCTTGCCCCTCCATCAGCATCCCTGGGTATCACGCCCAATGACAGGTAAATCAACAGGCTGTATGTGATAATGTAGACAGCAATCTCCTCTTCATAGCAACAGTTAACAATGATGTATAACATTAAATCATTCCTTTTGTTCTCAAGGATTTTATACCCTGACAATACTTGCAGCTATAAGGATGTTTATTGACTCTCCTTTATCACTGCAATTCATTTATCTGCTCATTTACCTTCTGCATTATTTCCTTTTAAATAAACCTTTCTACTCCCAGACACTTTCATTAACCTATTTTGAATTCCTTCCTGTTTTTAAACATCTGTCCTGCACTGAGGAGCCCACTCCAGATGAAGTCAACAGGTGTAAAAAAATATATTAAGGTCTGTAAACATGATACTGAGAACATCTTAAATGAGTCAGCTATATTTAATTGCTAATACTAAAAGCAAATATTAAGATTAATTTCATACTTAAAGTTAAAATATTTGCCTATACTTTCCATCAGAAATCTTCACTTACGACACTCTGACACAGAAAAATACCTTCTGACAAGTCTTTCAGAAAAAAATACATATTCTGCTGGGCAGTGCAATAGCCCACATTCTCAGTTTGTACTTTTCTAACCTTTCAGTGCCTCTTCAAATAGAGGCTGTTGGGGTGGGGTATGGATGACAGATGAGGAAGTTCTTTCAAGCACCTGATTCATAGCCAGCATCTCTGGAGCACACGTGTTTCCCTTCCGCGATCTGTCCTTACCTCCTACTCATCCCAAGAACAGCAGAATGAAAGGAAAAATGATACTGGAATTCTGCCCAGGACAGAGATCCTAAATCCTCCCTGGGCCCCTCGCTTACTAGTGTTTAAACATCAAAATTACTCGCAGTGAAGGGAGGCTTTGCCCGGCCGCTGCACCTAGCCCCACTGCCCGGCTGCCCCACGGAGCCCAACACTGCGCCCACCTCCGAACACCCGCCCCGCGGGACTCACCGTCAGGCTGCTCTCCTTGCTCTGCCGCCTAGGCGCCGCCGGGGACCCCGGGGTCTGTGGAGACAAGCGGGGCACATTGTCACGGCCGCTCTCGGAGCCCAGCATGGCGGCCGCTGGCCGCGCGGGGCGGGCGCTACGCGGAACCCATGGCCCGGCGTCGCGGCTCGGCTCGGTACGGCACAGATCAGTTCGGCTCGGCTCAGCACGGCGCCGTTTGGGGTGGAGTTTGAGGCGGCGCCGCCGTGCAGCAGGGCCGCCTCCCCTCGCCGCCGCCAGCCCGCGCGGCCGGTGCCGAACAGGACGGCGCGGCGGAGCCCGTTCCGTTCCCAGACGGTTAAGGCGAGCCGCCAGCCCCACCGCCTGCCGGCCGAGCGCCCATGGCCGCACCCTCCGACGCACCGCTTTTCTCCTCCGCCGTGCCGGTCCGTGGGGGGTGGCCAGAGCATAGCTGTGTCGCCGGGGATGTGCGGGCGCGCTCCGCTCCCGCCCGCCCGCGGGCTGCAGCGTGGGAGGCAGCGGGAGCCGATCCGCAGCGATCGAGTTCGCTCCTGGCAGCAGTCGCTGGGCTGTGCCGTGAGCTCCAGCCCTATGTCCCTCTGCCCTGGCACCGTGTCTACAGCAGCCACCGCAGACACGAGCAGGGCCGGACAGACGCGTAGGACTAGAGGAGCATCCCGCAGCCGGGCAGCGTTCATGCAGCGCCCAGAACAGTGGGCTCCCTTTGGGTTACAACCTGGAATTCGACGTCCAGCTGAAGACGCATCAGCAACAACATACCCAGGGCCGAAGGCGTGTGGTTTCCCATGGACCTGCTGCTGGCCCGCGGGCTGTGCTGTGCTGCTGCTCCTTTGCAGCAGTTGTGACAACCTCAACGCGCAGCATTTAGCTGCTCTCTAGGAAGCCGTAAACAAGGCCTGGCCCTGTGCCCAGCACAGTACAGCTCCGAGTTGTTCTCGTTTGTGCCTTTTTCCCCCTTAACCTGTTTCCAAGAAATGTGGCTGAGCTTGCCTGAGGGATCTTGCCAGCGTTTGTCTGCATCATGGCTGCTACCCAGATCTAAGAAAGCATCCTGGAGAATCCCTGGAAGCTACTCTGCAGCCGGAGAGATAGAGATAGCCTGTGCCAAGAACAGACAAGGAGGCAGTGAAGGCAAAGCAGCTTGGAATGTCCCAAGACAGGAAAGCAGGAGAGGAGCTGGCCAAAGTGTATGAGAGGTTGAGGATGTAGAGAGTGGGTTTTTGCAGCCAACACTTTATGGTCAGATGTTTTCCTTAATAAGGACTCTTTTTCAAAAGCATTCACAGGAAAAGCAGGTGCCCAAGCAGGCAGGGACATAAGCTGGTCTTCAAATTAATGGCACCTGCAGCTACTTAAAGATTCAAAACTTGTTATAGGTTCAAAGCAGGAATGAAGCCAGGGACTTCTACTTGGAAAAACCTGTAATAAGGGAGTAAGGAAAGAAAGTATCATGGAAACTGCTGAAGTGAAAAGTAATGAAAGGGATTTTTGCAAGTATGATAGTTCAGACAGCTGAGCAAACCAGTGCACAGCAATGGATTCCCCATGTATCTCAGATGTGACTTTGGCCAAAAAAGTGTCTATAAACTTGAGTCAGACTCAGCACCATAAAAATGGAAAGTGGTGAATGTTGTTACAAAGGAAGTTTGGGGGAGTCAGTTAATCTGACTTGTGTACCAAGCCAAATGCAAAGCACCGTGAATTACCTTAAGAAATTTTTTAATTTTTTTTTTTTTTGTGCAAGGATTAACATAGCTGTTTTTAAAGAAAGTCACAGTTTGCAAGGTTCTTTGAGGGAGTCCCAGCAGATGTGTGGACGGGGAGGCTGGTGATGCACTACATCATTTTCTAAAATGCTTTTGACCTAGTTTAGATGCATACATGCACTGCCTCCAGCCTGTGTAAGCTGCTCAGAGAAGAATCAGCATGGGGAGTTAAGTGCAAGATGTTTGATGTGGAAACAACAGGGAGTCCAAGGCACTAGACTGTATCATGGAGATGCCATGAATCCACCAGTGGAGAAGCAAATCAGAAATGCTGACTTAGCTGAAACAGCACACGAAGGCAAGGCTGAAGGTCACGATCTAGGAGGCAATGGGCGAGAAAGTGAGTTGAGACAAGGAGGGACAGTTGACAGACAACACAGAATTTAGACCAACAAATAGGTAACATCAGAGGGACATTAAGAGCAACAGGCAGCCCCGGTCAGCATGGTTATCAGCACACAAAACAAACATGCATTTCACTGGGAATATTTAAAGAGTTGCACTGAAGAAGAACCTACCACTTAATACAGAAATGAAATGGAGAACTCAGGTCCCACCACTGGGAGGGAAAATGCCAGCTGGCTTGGAAGTACAACCCAAGGGGAGTGCAATCCATCACCTATTCAACTGTTGCTGTTTTGGCAGGGAGTGAAGAATTTCATGGGAGAAGCTGGAAGACAGCCCTGTGCTGCATCTGCAGATCTGCAGGGAAGACTCTCCCAGGGACATGAAGTGGTGAAAGAAAAAGTGCAGGGATATTTACTGAAAATTTAGACAAACAGGCATGGAAGACAGGTCAGTGTCTTGAACACTAGCCCGGGGTGATGAGATGGGTGAGACACAAGCTATGTGAGGCACAAGCTATGTAAGGCACAGAGGAGGGCCTGTAAAAGGACATGCAGGGATGGATGATGTATATGAGAAAAAAGTTCCAGACAAATTCTTTATGAATGCTGTCTTTGGGAGGGAAAACTGGAGCTGTGAGAAAACACAGTGGGATAAAAACATGGGCAGATGTGCAAGTCTAGAGAGAGGACTGTGCTGGAGACAGGTCCAGGCTTCAGGCTGGAGTGGCAGGAAAAATTGTAGGGTTGTTAATAGTGACTGAAATGGCCTGGTGGATTTTTCAGAAAAGAGTGATAGCACAAAAAAGTCCAAAGTTTCTTGGCATTTTGTACTGTTTTACCAGTTGGACACAAAGACTAACTATTCTAGATGCAACATATCTGTCTTGCCTGTCAAGAAAATGCTTCTTGACCTCCTGCTCTGGGTGGATCCCTAAACTACTTAAGTGACCCATTTATGCCTGGATACCACTGTTTGGCTTTTTTCCCAAAACTTACCTGGGGGTCCCCACTGGTTTTGCGGAGGCTCATATGACCAGAGTCAAGGTGGTGTACTGGAGTCCCAGAGATGTGATAGCCATTCACTGTAAGAACAGATGGAGAGTTAGCAGGCTTGCTGATGGTAGCAATGAATAATTGCACATTTAAAAAATTAATCACATAATTGAATATACAGATAAAAATCAACACTGCCTTTTCTGAGTCACCAGTGTTCACTGCCTTCAGCCTAAGAAACTATGGATGCTTCTGCCCATCCCAACAGGCTGGCAATGTGTTGAGTTAGCTGCAACCCAGGAAGACCCCAGAACCAGACTCTACAGAAGCTCAGTCCATGAGCCCAATCCCCCTCAGGACCCTGCAGCAGGCTCTTATCAGAAGCTATGATAGGAGTTACTGAACTGGAAAGAACTAAGAAAAAGAGACCCCCAAACTCAAAACAGTTCCCATAGCACTGTTTGGTAAAATGATGAGTTTGAAGAGTAGTGTATGTTGTATTGGGTTTGGATGGCATGGTTTTGGTAGTGGGGGGAAGAGCTGTGAAAAGCTTCTGTGAAAAGCTGCCAGAAGCTTCCCCTATGACCAATAAAGCCAATGCCAGGCAGGTCCAAGACGGACCAGTCACTGGCCAAGGCTGAGCCAATCAGCAATGATGGCAGCACCTCTGGGATAACTTATTTAAGAAGGGGGGAAAAAAACTGCACACCAGCAGCAGTCAGAAGATAGGAGTGGGAATATGTGAGAGAAATAACTCTACCAAGGTCAGTGATAAAGGAAGGGAAGCAGGTGCTCCAGGCACCAGAACAGGGATTCACTTTCAGACCATGGTGAAGACCATTGTAAGGCAGACTGTCCCCCTTGCAGTCAATGGAGGTCCATGAAGGGACCCCATGCTGGGGCAGGTAGATGCCTGAAGAAAGCTGTGACCCCATGGGAAGCCCATGGTGGAGCAGGGTCCTGGCTAGACCTGTGGACCTGTGGAGAGAGGAACCCACACTGGAGCAGGTTTGCTGGCAGGACTTGTGACCATGTGGGGGACCCATGCTGGAGCAGTCTGTTCCTGAAGGACTACACCCCAGGGAAGGGACCCACACCAGAGCAGTTCATCAAGAACTGCAGTCCATGAGAAGGACTCATGGTGGAGAAGTTCATGGAGGACTGACTCCTGTGGGAAGGACCCCACGCTGGAGCAGTGGAGGAGTGTCAGGAGTCCTCTCCCTGAGGAAGAAGGAGCAGCACAGACTTTTGATGAACTGATCATAACCCCCATTCTCCATCCCCCTGTTGACGCTCAGGGGAAGGAGGTAGAGACTATCAGGAGTAAAGTTAAGCATGTGAAGAAGAGAGTGGGAAGGTGTTTTTAAAGATTTGGTTTTATTTTTCATTGTCCTACACTAATTTGTTTTGTAATAACTTAAATTTTCCCCAAGCCAAGTCTGGTTTGCCCATGATGATAACTGGTGAATGATCTCTCCCTGTCCTTATCTCTATCCACAAGCCTTTCATTATATTTTCTCTCCCCTGTCCAGCTGAGGAGCAGAGTGATAGAGCAGTTTTGGTGGGGTAGCTGGTGTCCAGTCAGGGTTAACCCATCACATATGTAAAAAGCACTGGTTTAATGGAGATGGTCTTTTCATGTCAAGAAAGCAAGACTTGTAAGATGTTTATGGTTTATGTATACAGCAGTAGGTTGCTTTATGTTTGGAATATACCAGTACAGAATAATGTTCAAAGTAGAGTTAAAACAAAATACGCATTACAAATCCTTTGGTCAGAACAAAATGTGCAACCTTCAAGCATACTTCTCACTCTGCTCTGATGATAAAGAGGGGCATCATTTAAAAAAAAACTGTATTAAAAACATGCTCTAAACTGCATTACTTACAGTCATCTGGCAGCAAAGGCCTTTACATTTAACACTTTTTATTCTAGAGTAATTTTTACTTTGCTTTCTTTCTTCAGTACCCAAAGCTTTACAGTATTCTTACACAAGCTGATTCTCCCTGCAACTTCAAGTCAAGACAGAGGTGAAGTGGTTAGTCCTGTAGTTACCACATGCTAAACTGCTTCACTGTGCATGTGCTCTGTGTGGAAGAACTACAGTCAGCCTGCATTCCTCTGCAGCTTTTGCTTCCCCTGCCCTGTCAGCAATCAGGGCTGTGAAAGGCAGCCTATACTCTCCTAGAGCCAGCAGCCCCACTGGCTCGCTGGACCATCATCTCCCTCCATGCTCCAAGGAAGGAGCCATCTCAGCTCTAAGCAGACACTTCGGACACCTGGACAGAAGACATGTCAATAGGGAAACAACAGGCAAGAAGATATATACTCTGCTACACTCACATGACAATGTACATTAAGTGTACATCCTACATATCAGAGCATTTTCCTTCGCTATGTTGAGTGGTAGAGAAGCACATTCACCCAATGCAGTGGCTAGGCACAGCATCAAACAGTACCTGCAGAACTCTTCTGTGACACAGGGCTCTTTGGAGTCCCAGGCACACTGCTTGGTCGCTCCCAGGTCGTTTCTGTTGAAGGGAAACATCAATGTAAGGGTGATGGAGGCCTTTCACACACACCAGATTGATGTCTACTACACATGTACAAATTGGTCCGACCATCAGTGTTCTCTGAGCCTGGTTCTCTGCCTGTGAGGAAGGTTCCTCCACCTTCCTGCACTTCCCATCTCCTCCCATCTCATTCTGTTGCTTCTCCTCAGTCCTGGCTCCTTTGGCATTCAGCTGGGTGGGTGGAGCTGCATTACTGGTTCTTCCAGTGCAGATCTGCTCCAGGGCCACGCTTGGCAAGAAAGCAGGAATACAGCTGTAGCACAGATCACTGCATATAAGATGCTGCCATGATCTGCATAGACAGCCTTTCTAGGTGTGGTTATATTGAGCCCAGCCCAGGGTCCTACCTGCAGCCCACTGTGGACACGGAGACCTGCCCAGATGCAGCAACTACAGCACAGCCAGTCATGGCCCTTACACTGGCAACAAGGACCAAGCGGTGGCAGTGACTTTGCCTCTGCTCCCCACATGGAAGGCAGCTGTGACTGACTCAGAGATGGGGACATATACACAGATTGTAACATTTTTTTTCCTCAAAAAAGCTATTTCCCTGACAGATTTCCTTTTTTTCCAGTTGGGTCCTTTAGTAGCTGGGATATATAAATGTACATCACACCAATCTTGATACTCAGAAGACTGCTTCTGCTTTTCCTCTCTCAGTTTCCTTTGTAGTTTAACCATTCTGCCCATTTTCTCAGAAAATGGAGAACTATTTTTGACCACATACTAAATACAAAAGATTTAATTGCAAAACTTTGTAGAAGTTGCAAAAAGCATGGAATTAGAACAGCAACTTCTACAGAAGTCTAGACAGAAAGCCCAAGCCACTATTCCTTTTGAATAAACACATTGATACTAAACCAAATAAGTAATACTGCCGATATCAAAGAAGAAAATATGCAAGCCAGAGTAATTAAGTCAAAGGACTACTTTGGCCACTTTGTAACTGTCATTCCCAAAATACCAACCAACAGCCATCTAACCCCACCAAAACCTGAAATCCTGCATCCCTCTCTGTATTCTGGGTGAAGAGGGTCAAGTGGAGAGGGTCAAGGGCTGAGAGAGCCCTTGGGCTTAACAGTTTAGGGATGGCCATTAACACTTCCATCAGGGCACATTAGACCTCCTAGCCTGAGTGAGTGCTAATCTGAGCAAGAAACAGGATGGTAACATGCCTGAAGAAGCAAAAGGCCTATTGTTTAAAGAAGGGAATACTGTTTTATCTGTCTTTATGTATACATTCATGCACATGCAGATGTCCCTAAGGGTTGTGTTATGTTTCTCATTTCAGGAAAGGACTCCAGATTATGGATCCCAAGTGGGGAAAGGTGCCATCCCCCACAGCTGTGATGCCCAAGTCCTGGAGACACATGACCTGCTTACTCCTCTCTGGCCTTCTCCCCAGGCCACTGCATGCTTTTGCTTGCAAGTGCAAAACCTGGTGGACTAGAAGTTTTGATGAATCATAGGGAAATTTAATTAATTTAAATTTTACTCAGCATTTTGTGATCTGGGTGTTAAATTAATAAATTCCATGCTAGGTCAATGAAAAAGAACCAGAATGTATTCTAACTAAACAGAAGGAAAATCAAATGCTAAGGGTTGTCTTTTATGACAGATTTTATCAGTCAGCTTGTCTTGGCTTAAAATATACAAGCATGGTTAATTAAAGACAAATTCTAATTTACATTTATTGCAATGCAAAGGTAAACAATAAAACATGCTGCCCACATTTTTGATAGATGTTTTTTCTAATATATATTGTTGATTAATGAATAATGTGAGTTGACTAGAAGATAAGTGTTTTAATGAATAACTTTTGGAGGTCTCTGTGGATGGGTTGTGATGTCCACTCATGCTATGTGCAAGCACAGTCAGTGGGGTAACATGTTTTTGTCAAAACTGACTTGGACATTAACAGTAAATACAGTTACCTTCATATTTGGCTTGGGTTTTTATACAAGGATATCTGTCTACAATATTTTTGCATTTTTGAGACCATACAGAGGAATGTACCTAAAACTCCAATAAATATATTTGAAATGTAATTAATCAGTTAAAATTACTACCTGCTTCTTTTAACTGGTCTCTGCTTAGCCTACTAGCTGCTGTGGTGCCGAAGTGCCTAATTCTTCCCTTCTGCCCAGATACATAACGGGAAAGCAGATTTTATACATGAAAAAAGTGGTGCCCAGTGGTTAGCATATTTGTAAATACAACACAAAACACCCAGTGTCTTGACAAATTTTCTAAAATAAAGTGATTGTGGATTTATGCGCATTGAAAAATAAAACAAAAAATTGCTATAAAATTGCATAAGGTAGAAATAACATTTTTTATTAGGTAGGAAATGTAAAGAACAAGAATAGTTTTACCCCATTTATTTTGAGTGGTAGGATTGAAAAAGGGCACTTCCCTGATCAGGACTGTGCCGCTTTAATACCATCTACTGGAAGCAAATAAATTTACTATCTATCCACAACCAGGTGGATAGATGATGGTAGAGCAGTGGATGTGATTTATCTTGATTTCAGTAAAGCATTTGACACAGTCTCCCACAGTATCCTCGCAGCTAAACTGAGGAAGTGTGGTCTGGATGATTGGGTAGTGAGGTGGATTGTGAACTGGTTGAAGGAAAGAAGTCAGAGAGTTGTGGTCAGTAAGACAGTGTCTAGTTGGAGGCGTATACCTAGTGGAATCCCTCAAGGGTTGGTACTGGGACCAGTACTATTCAATATATTCATCAACCATTTGGATTAGAAAACGGAAGTGCATTGTCAGCAAGTTTGCTGATGACACAAAACTGGGAGGAGTGAGTGACACACCAGAAGGCTGTGCTGCCATCCAGTGAGACTTGGATAGGTTGGAGAGTTGGATGGGGAGAAATTTAATGAAATATAACAAGAGCACGTGTAGAAACTTTCATCTGGGCAAGAACAACCCCATGTACCAGCATAGGTTGGGGACTGACCTGCTGGAAAGCAGTGTAGGGGAAAGGAACCTAGGGGTCCTGGTGGACAGGAGGATGACCATGAGCCAGCAATGCAGCCTCATGGCCAAGAAGGCCAATGGCATCCTGGAGTGTATTAGAGGGGTGTGGTTAGTAGGTCAAGAGAGGTTCTCCTCCCCCTCTACTCTGCCCTGGTGAGACCTCATCTGGAATATTGTGTTCAGTTCTGGGCCCCTCAAGAAGTTCAAGAATGACAGGGAACTGCTTGAAAAAGTGCAGTGCAGAGCCACAAAGATGATTAAGGGAGTGGAGCATCTCCCTTATGAGGAAAGGCTGAGGGAGCTGGGTCTCTTTAGCTTGGAGAAGACTGAGGAGTGACCTCATTAATGTTTAAAAATACATAAAGGGCAAGTGTCAGGAGGATGGAGGCAGGCTCTTTTCTGTTATGTCCAATGATAGGACAAGGGGCAATGGGTGTAAGCTGGAGCATAAGAGGTTCCACAGAAACATAAGGAAAAACTTTTTCACTGTGAAGGTCATGGAGCTCTGGAACAGGCTGCCCAGGGAGGTTGTGGAGTCTCCTTCTCTGGAGACATTTAAAACCTATCCAGATGTGTTCCTATGTGACCTGCTCTAGGTCACATCTAGGTCTTTGGCAGGGGGGTTGGGCTATATGATCTTTCAAGATCCCTTCCAATTGTTAACATTCTGTGATTCCTTGTCACTTTCTGGTCTATGAAGGAGGTCTGTGAACAGAAAGAAGTCCTGCAGCCCTGAGAGATATCTGGAATTTAGTTACTGAACAGCAAGGTACCAGAAAGCCCCTTGTTCAAACTGAAATGATGTAGTGAGAGGAAAAATAATTACAAGACTGAGGCTGTACGTCCCAACAGAACCAAAGATGGTTTTCACAGATGCAGTTAAACATTTCCTCCCAAAGGAAAATGGAAACCTGTGGTGTCTGGGGGAAGAAAAGTCCACCTTGCATCTGTTTGGCAGAATGAGAAATGACATGTGTCAGGCCTTCAGAAAGTCACACACTCTAGCATGTCATGTTGTCCTCACAGCTTCTGAGGAGGTCCCAGTGCAGACAATTTTTGTGATCAAAGTACAACAGCTGAAGAAGAAATTTTGTGTCCATTCTGCATGAATCCAGTAGTGTTCTGAGATCAAAGCAGCTATTTTCCAGTCTAAACATATATCAGCCAAATATCAGAGCTTTAAGGTCTAACACTTTAAGGTCTAACACAGTTAGAATGGGACAGGTCAAGCTAGAGGACCTCTGGGTCTGCTAACGGTGCGGAAACCTTCCCTGATCTTAAGCAGCTAAAACATGTCACCCAACTGGTGTGATCCCATATCTTTATAAATAAGTTTGGTGTTTGTTTTCATTTCAAAAGCAATATATCTGCAATGCTGGGCAGCTCTAAACCAAGCTTCTGCCTTGAGTGCACAGGTCACTCTGACACAGATGAAGAAAAGCAACAGAATATGTCCCCTCCTCAATGCCACACAAAGCAACACTGCAAGCTTCTCCCAAACTGTTCCTGAAAACATGCTGAATTAGAAAGCCCCACAGTCTTACCTCACCTTTTCTTTATTCACTTTGCTCTTCCCAATGATATATAGGAGTCACCTGTATGTGCAGACAGTTTGCAAACCTCCTAGCCTTCCTTTGTTTCCTCCACTGCATCTCCATAGCCTTTCACTGAGGTTTGCAGGCTGTCCATGGCTCCACAAAGTGCAAAGATCAGTTTGATCTGTGAGTTGAAGGGAGTGCAAACAGCTTTGGACACAGGTTTCCGTTAACAGTGCAATACTACACACCCCAGACCTTCAGTCTGCTTGAAGCCACCGTGCTTTAGCTGACTGCTGGAAGCAAACCTCACCTCACCAGCTGGAAACAGAGCACAAAGTCATCTTATCTCTCCTATGATCTTCCCCACATTTGTGATGCATCAGAAGGGCACTTAATTTATTGATATTTCTTGGAGAAAAAAGCCCACAGGAAAGACGTGGGGACGGTGTGGGTTTGTGCATGTGAGAGGGTGAAATCACTTGCAATAGCTTGAGACTGGAGTAAACTATGCAAAACTTTAGAAGCAGAAGGAGTGGGTGAGTGAGAGTACAATGACAATATTTTCCTCCTATTCCATAGAGGATGTGTATGTAGCACAAGGAGATTTTGTTTCACTGTAATGAGGAGGTCTCACCTCTGTCTCAGTTTACAAGAACTGACTTCAGGCCAGGAAGAACCATCCTGGCTCTCCCCTCCTGACCTCCTGCAGACCAGAGCCTGAAGACTCTCCTAATTGATCACAGCAGCTCTTTTGCCTTTGTGCTCCAAGGTTTTGATCCAGTGACTTGTGTAATACTGAACCCGCTAAAAGTCATTTTTAGCAACATCATCTCAAAAGGCCTATGCACAAGCCTCTGAACAGCAACATGATCCTCTACAGGGCATCCTCACATTGCATCACAAGGTCACACTCCTTCATGGGCCTCCCAGGACACTAAGCTTTACTTCCATCCTCATGCCTAATGAAAAGGGAAAAGAAAAGCAGGCAGAAGGGACATATGCAAATCTTTGCATCTGCGTGAAACAAGAGATTAAGTCTTGAAGTGCTGAAAGCAGAGCACCATATAGTGCATGAACAAGTTCATTGGGAGCTGCAGTGTCAGAACTGAAATCCAGCTCCATCCCACAGGCAGTGCAATAAAAAAGTGACTGATGCCACCACACAGCTTTTATCCATGATCCCGAAACAACACCATGGAGACAAGCACCATCCAAGAGTGCTAGAAATCTGTCTGTGTGTTGAGGGTAGAGGTGCTTGTCACTACCTGAACAGCACAGGAAAAACTGCTGACAGTAGTCCTTACTTGATCTTTCATAATGAGCACTGGCACCTCTACCATGTTCCTCCTTTTGCAAACACCATGTGACAAAAGTGAGACCTTCAGTGCAGGCTTAGTAGTGATAATCATGCTATTTCCAGCACTTCCTGAGACACACTTTGTTTTTCTAGGTTTTAGGCTACTTTACCAGGACAGATTTCTATACCACCTTTAGCTAAGGCACCCTGTATCAGAGGGAAACTCTCATCAAAAAGTTTTATCTGTACAAGAAAAAGAAGTCATAAAAATGCTCAACATCTTTCATGTGTCTTGACTTACTATTTCAGCTGCAGTTCATAAGTTTAGTTAGAGTAGATGTTGACTGTGGCTGGTGAGATATGAAAGAAATACCTCAACCCACAGATTAAATCCTTCCAATTTACTTAACTGACTCAGAGAGATGGAAAAATATTAGGCAGAGGAAGTACTCGAGTAGGTTGTGGTTATGTTCCTTCCATCAACCGATCTCTCACTGTGGGTCTAGCAAGTCCTTCAGAAGAGGCAAGAATTGTCTGCAAGTGGTGAACTTCCTCACTTCTTTCCAGCATCTCTGTACTGGTTGTCTTCTAGAAGAGAACCGCTCTAACGCATCTGGCTTTGTTGAGCACCAGGCTGACACGTGCACTCTGTCTCTCAGGGACACTACAAGCTGTGATGGGCAGGAGTTCCAGGAACATGCCAGTCTAGTTGAACTACTGGATCATCTCTCAATTAAGTGGCAAGCTTTCAGTTCATTTTGAGGTTGCTTTCTAACCAAGCAAAGATAAAATAAGTCTTGTTTATTCTCTGAAAATAAAGAGTTCAATATTTGGTAAAGGTTGGAGGTAAACTTACAAAATGTCAACGTTATTAATAGCCTTAATGCCACCCTTAGCCAGATCATTCCAGGCTGTGCTTGGGCTGCCAGGATAGGTCTTATATGCATTTCTACCAGAGAACTAGACACTCGATATTCACCCATTTCCCTTCCACACTCAAAAGAGCATCAGTGAAAATGCAATACCACTGTGATCACAGGGTAGAAAATTCTCCTAGTCTGTTGTCATCCTCCAATTACCCAGTAAAATGCAGCATTACTAATACTGCTTTCATATTCTTCATTAAGGTCTAGTTTATGATGGTGCAGTAGGGAGGCTTTCTTTGTACTTATTGTTCTTAATTTAATTTTTTTCATATGCTTACAATGCTTAAAAATTATGTGTCTTAGCAAAGAAGAGCTGAGGCTTGCAACATACTAGTTGCAGTGCTCTCAGCTCTGACATTGCATAGAAGCTATGATACATAAAAGATATAGTTTAGGACGGAGAACCTCAAAACACATGGAAGTCCCTTTAAGTTTCCATGGGTATTCTCTGAACCAGTGAGTGTCCTAATGACAAAGGTGTCACATACAAGATGACTACAAACGCTGTTACCATCTCTTATCTGCCCACGTTTTGCCAGGCACCGTTCATAACAAGGCATAAGGAGGACAAAGATTGGTGGGGTTTCCAGCTGTATTCCAATGGAGCTTAGACATGTCAATGCTTAACCACATAGACTGGAATGCTTTAGCAGATACTGGTTTGGTGCCCTGAGAAATTTACTTGCAAGACAAAGAAGACAGCACCATGCTGGATGGAAAGAACCCACTAGCCATAGGATATTTAAGTGACCAAGGCACTAGGTTTGTGAGGGAAATCCAATGTGTTTATGGCACTGAGTTTTCAGGTATTTATTGGGCACTGGGTAGAAAAGCACAATCTATTGTTTCTGCTCTTCCTAGGGTCAGCAGGCAGGTTACAGGTTGCAGAGGTTGCACAGCTGGATCAGAGACTTGCTTAGAATTAGGAACTTCAGGGGAAGAAAGGACATGGGTAAATCAAGATAAGCAGAAAAGGGCACCCAGGAGGACAGAAACATAAACGGAAGTGTTGGCTTGTAGTACCAGCAGGATACTAAGTCATACATATTTTTTAAGGCACATCAAGAAAATTTTCCTAAAACTCTGAAGTGCTGGACTTGAGATTCCTTTCAAGGAAACAACCACTTGCAGCTGCACACTTCAGGACTGTCTGAAAGCCCATGCCCCAGAACTTGCTGTTGCAGGTGGCATTTTACTAATGATGTTTTTGATTATAATATATGGATCTTAATTAGAATCAAGGTAATGAAAGCAGAATTACCACTTTCCAGGAGATAGAAAGCTGTTCAATAAATGGAAAGGACAAAACACCACAGACAAGAAAATCCTGGAAATAAGGGCACACCATGGAAGGCTGACCTCAGCTGAGAATGCAAGATGGCAGCAAGCCACACACACACTCGTATCATATGTCACCTTTACTGTGATAGACAAGGTAGCTGGAGTGCTATTGTTTGACTAATGCAAGAAATATTACAGCTGCAGTACATCAGAGAATTTCTTTAGCGTAATCAAATATTTTCCTGATGAATCCACCAGCCACACACAGTTGTAAACCACTCCCAAAGACACTGAACAACAACATAGTGTTAATCAAATAGTAGTATGCATTCTGGGCACATGGTACTTTTGAACTTGTCACGGCAGTCCAATTCTAGGGCTCCCCTTTCAGAAAACACAACAAGGCTACCTTTGCTGAGCAGCCTGGAAACCTTTGCAGGTTCTCTTACAGCCCAGGTTATGTGCAGTGTCATCTGATCTGCCAGCACCATTCAGTCAATGGTTTATAACAGTCACAGCTAAAAAGAGGACTAACAGGATATCAAAGCAAAGAAGATTGCTCACCCCAGTTTTCTTACAGATGGATGCATATTGTTCATACACAGAAGATGGTTTCAAGTAAGTATGTGAAGTACACAATTCTTTACACCCTTCAGAGACTGGGTAGCATCTCGACCCTCCCACCCTGCCTGCTTCTCACATTCTCTGTGCCTTCATTAACCCATCCTACCTTATGTTTTTACATCCTTCCTCATCACTTCTGCCCAGACTCATGTCTCCTCTCATTTGCAATCACAACACTTAACTACAATTATTATTGATAAGAAAATGTCACACTAGGGAATTACTTCAGAAATATAATTTGTTTTTGATGACTCCAGTGTAGTCCTGAGAAGGGTGAGAGGCTCAGCCCTAGTAAGATGCACCGCATTACCAGCAGTCCTGACACTGCCTGAGTTGAACACAAAGCATTGTGAAGAAATGCCGTTAGGAGAGAGCAGTGCTATTTTCCTTGCTTTGGGTTCTGCAAATGCCAGCTAGAAGCCTGATGCCAACCCCCTAAAAAAGCAGCAAGTAAATAAACATAGTTATTTCACAGGGACTGTCAGATAGGAGATATCCAGGGCAGAAATGATTTCATCTTACCTGCACTTGCCTCCAGAAGACCCACAGGTTGTCCAGATGTGCTCAGGGTTCAATGTAAATGTTAGCACCTCTCTTCCAGATAGGGTTTTTTCCTATTCACAGTTTTCCCATCAGCTCATGTACACAAAAGGGTTTGAAAACTTCACACATAGTGATTTTGTAACACAGACCAGCCTGGGCCCATTTATTTTTTGAAATTCCAGCAGAACAGAGTTTCTTGATGACTTGCTGTAATGCATAGGATCATAGGATCATAGAGTGATAGAATGTTAGGGGTTGGAAGGGACCTAGAAAGATCATCTAGTCCACCCCCTCTGCCAGAGCAGGATCACCTAGACCAAGTCACGTACCTGTCTTGGGAAGGGAATGGCCAGGGACACCCCTGTATGCAGCCACGTACAAGCAATCTGATCTGAATGGTGGAAAGGACAGAGGCACTGAAGGGCGAACAGTAGTCTACAGCATTTCACATGAACACTTCAGTAAGATCACACAGAACAACCCCGCACCTGAGCCACAGACAGAAATGGAGGAGTGTGCATAAAGCACTAGGATATTTATCAACTGGGACTTGAGCCAGCTCACTTGAAATATGAAGGCCACAAGATAACTTGTGGTTTCTGGATGCCTTATTTCATGTTTCTCCAAATGGGTCAACACCAGAGCTGACCTGTGAGCTCAAGAAGAGTGCAGATGGACAACTGGCCTCAGGGGATGGAGCCCACCACTGTTTGCTGAAGTAAAACCAACAAAAAGGGCAGTGCAGTTCTGGTGAGAAAGAAGTAACAAAAACCCTGTGTTCATCTTTTTTGTGAAGTAAATAAAAGAATTCAATGAGCAGCTAGTTCAGAAAAAGCATGGGAGTGGTGTACGACGGTGTTTTACACTCTCTCCCATCCTCCTACACTTTTTCCCCCCCTTGCCTGCGAGACCTCTAAACACATACATCTTGGGATGTACAGATCCCCTTCTCTGTCAGTCTATCAGCTGCCATCATCCCCAGCTGCCAACACCCTCCCCCATCCCCAGGAATCAGAAACAGCCATCCTTACAAACCTCTCTTGGTCACTGAGGAGGATCAGGCCAGAGAGGGCTGGGTTGCACACCATGCTCTCCCCATCTAAAGTCATATTTGCTATAGCCCAGACTTCCTCTGCAGGACAGCAGGAGCTTCAGAAAATGAGGACAAGGGGTTTGGGCTGCTTACACATTGCAAACATCCAGTTCCTCTTCCCTTGGCGCACACAGTGGGTGTGGGACAACACAGACTAAGTGTAGATCCTAGGGGTCTTGTGGTAGTGCAAAGTGCTGTGTGACTGTGGGTTGTAAAGATTTGGCTAGAGAAACTGGGGAAGGATGGATGTGGAGACAGCCAAACACTGGCTAGGAGGAGATTTTAATGTCTAAAACCTGATGGGTAGCAAATCCAAGGCAGAGTAGTAGCACAGGGAGTGCTGAGGAACAGCCAATACTGCAGGTCTGGGAATGACCTTTTTGCCCTCAGAGACATACTTCTCAGAGTAACCACTGGTCTCCCATTCATTTCTCCTAAGGCAGAAAAGTATTTCTGCTCCATCTGCTCAATCAAACCTATGAGTACTGCACTCATAAATGCACATTTTTTTCAGCTCAGACCTAGTAGTTTCCAGTATGCGGAAAAGATTTTGGTGGGGCTTACATCTCTCTAACACTGAGCTGCAGCTCTGGCTAGCTCTAAGCCATATGCTGTGGCTACCTTGAATGAAGCAAAGTGTGCTGTGGGTAAGGTGTTCTCCTCCCGGAGACATCCCTGAAGCTGTACTTGCTTTCCTTTCCACTGCCTTCTTGCCAGCACCCATGTGGCCTCCTAGTTTCTTCTTAGTACTTGTGCAATGAACATATCTAAAGACACATTTCTTTCCTCAACCACTGGTATGCCAACAGGTCGTATTTTTGATATTTCTGATATTTGCTAAAGCTGCTAAGGCTTCCTGCCCCTGGATAAATAGTTTTGCCTTGGTTTGATTTGCAAAGCTGTTGGCCTGGCATTCCAGCCCCTGTTATTCTAGTAGCCCCCAGGAATACTGCAGCTTTTCAGACGATGAATCTCCCCCAGAGTGCTGTCCCTCTGAAGTGTGAGTGTGTTGTGTGAACACACCTGAGTATTTGCATCAGCTGTAGGAAGTAAGGTTAGAAACATTTTACAACTGTCCTATGCATCCTATACACTGGTTGGGGAAGAAAGCCAGGGTGGATATTTGGGGCATGAAGGGAGGTGTTCTTATGATATGATAAGTCAGGAAGAGACTGTTTCATTGTACAGCCCTCTCTGTGCCTGCTGACACCATCATGGCTACATTCTGCTATGGGAATGATAGGGGGCAGTAATCCCATGCTAGGAAACGGAAGACATTTTTTAAGTTCCCCTTTGGTTCTAGGATGTAAGCTCACATTCTCAATGAGATTCACTACAGCCAGCATTACTGGTCTGTGGAGTTGATGGGCTCTCCAGAGCTCTCCTTAGAGTTGATGAAGAGAACCTGGCACTTACAGGGTGTAGCTCACACTAGCTATTTTAGACACCTACATCAGAAGACAATTGAGAGCTAAAGGTAATTATTTCTTTACATGGATAAATGGTGAGACTGGAAGATTGCGTTCAAATGGTGTTGTCCACCCTGAAGATGGTAAATTAAACTGCCTTGCTCAGATAGTGATAAGGATGGTGAAACCTATCCAAGGGCATAGGAGGGAGCATCTTAGAGGCCAATCAGTGCTGTGGACTCTGATAGGTGGCAGCACAAGCTTCCTTCCAGTTTATTGTCCTTGCTTGATGGTGTCCTGTTTCTAAACAGAGAGCAAGACATGTAGTTAATGCTCCAAATCCCAGGACAGGCATCCTAACTGTCATGCCAGACAGCACAGAACTCCTTGCAGAGTTAATGATGCAAAATAAGGACGATAAATGATAGAATGATCTTCCAGGTGTTTTAGAGTGACTTGCCATCTCTATCCTCTTTCTTATGTTTTGACAGGACAAGCTTGGGTGTCTATAGATGTTGCACAAGATAGACGCCCGGCATCCTGACTACAATGTAATTGATGCAGACTCAACCTTCCGACAGGAGGCCATACTGTGGAAACAAATATTAGGTACAATTAAATCCTCTTGGGCTTCATTCTGCAGACCTTGTACGGGTCAAAGGCCTATAAAATGTTTCCAGGATTAAGTCTATCCAGTTTCATAGGGTGATAAATATGGAGTGTTTATTTGGTTGGGACATCAAGCAGAGATAGACAGGAATGTGCTGTCTTTGTTAGCTGACTCACTTATGTGTGCAAATCTCTTTGTTCCATACAGAGTCATTCCAATTATTTCATTACAGAATTTTCAAACACCTTTCTTCCAAATACGAACACTGTATCATAAATTCTATTTCTTTCCAGTTAAGAATAAATTTTTTAGTGCTTTTCTCATAAAGACAATGAAAATGAAATCACAACACACATGGTGGAAATAGTCAGATAAGATGTATTGATAGCACATGCAGATAATCATGATGTGGAAGGACACAAACCACTGGAGACAGCTGACAATAATACCACTGCTTCACAAAGGGAGACATTTCTGTGGTATTTTGAAGTCTCAGAAGAATCAAGATGTTACTTGCCCCTAAAATCTCATCTTCCTTCCCCAGGAATAGGAAAGCATACTTGAATTCTCATTTGTGAATAGCTCAAGGACCAAGAGCAAAAAAAGCCATTTAATCCAAAATAAAAGGCTTCTGCACCATGTAAGGAAGGAAGAAAACAGTGAAGCAGAGATGGTGAGTGAAGTGCCAAACATGTTCAGAAAGGCAATTTGTTGGATGGACCAGTCACCCAACACCTCCTGTTTTCAGGAGGGAGCAGAACTACACCAGGGGCTCATCTGGGGTTGTATAGCTTTTGCTGACCTTCTTCAAAAGCTGTGTGCCCTCCCTGCTTCCAACCTTTCACCCATCCCAGCAGATGGACTGTGTGGTGTGGAGCCCACCAGCTGCAGCTGTCTTGCACTGAGTCCTTGGGTCACAACAACCCCAAGCAATGCTACAGGCTTGGGGCTGAGTGGCTGGAAAGCTGCTCTGCAGAAAGGGACCTGGGGGTGTTGATTGACAGCTGAATGAACATGAGCCAACAGTGTGCCCAGGTGGCCAACACCATCCTGGTCTGCATCAGGAATAGTGTGTCCAGCAGGAGTAGAGAAGTGATTGTTCCACTGTACTCAGCACTGGTGAGGTCACGCCTTGAGTACTGAGTTCAGTTTTGGGTGCCACAGTATAAGAAAGACATTGAGATGCTAGAGCAAGTCCAGAGAAGGGCAACAAAGCTCGCAAAGGGTCTTGAGAATAAGAATTCTTAAGAATAAGTCTAATGAGGAGCAAATGAGGGAACTGGAATTGCTTAATCTGAAGAAAAAGAGGCTGAGGGGAGACCTTATCACTCTCTACAACTACGTGAAGGGAGGTTGTAGAGAGGTGGGTGTTGGTCTCTTCTCACAAGAAGAAATGGCATCAGGGGAGGTTTAGGTTGGACATTAGGAAAAACTTCTCTGCCAAAAGGGTTATCAAAGCCTGGAACAGGCTTCCCAGGGAGCTAGTTGAGTTGCCATCCCTGGATGTATTTAAAAGCTGTCTAGATACGGTGCTCAAGGATATGGTGTAGTAGTGGCCCTGGTAGAG
Organism: Todiramphus chloris collaris; assembly: GCA_025345505.1. Classification (NCBI taxonomy): domain Eukaryota; kingdom Metazoa; phylum Chordata; class Aves; order Coraciiformes; family Alcedinidae; genus Todiramphus; species Todiramphus chloris. The sequence goes on from JANVCC010000269.1 coordinate 220,992, forward strand.
TTAGATAATGGTTGGACTTGATGATGTTAAAGGTCTTTCCAACCATTGTGATTCTGTGACTTTTGTGACTATCCAGCGAGGAGCTGGATCTGTCCCAAAGTACAGTGAGAATATTCAGCACATGTGCAGATGGGTGCACGTGAAATGGAGCATAGTAAATGTTCCTCTGAACTCATATTAAGATTCTTTGACTTAGATAATAAGAAAATCCAAACCAGCAGTTGAGTGACAACAGCCTAGTTAGATGTGACATATGTAAAAATTTGGGAAACACAAAGATATCAAATAAAGAACAACTCCCATGTGAGTCCCAGACATTTGTCATCCTTTACATTACTAAATATTTTTCATATAGGTTAGGCTTTACAGCCTGAAAAAAACCAGGCCTGACAGGGATTTTCAGGCCAACATGACTTTTCAGGGGTTTGTGTAACCAGCTTTTAGAGACCTTCAGTGACACAGACACCCAAGCAACTCCCTACTCCCACGCTATACTATCTTAGAGAGCTAGGAAAAGTTTGAGTTGTCCTCATTGCAACTGTTTTACTGTGTCTTCAAGTGATGACAGGCATTGCAAACAGTCTTCTCTGCAACAGCATTTTATGCACTTGAAGCCTACTTTCATGTCCCCATCCATGCCTTTGCTTTCTTAGGGCAGACAGCCCCAATCTCTTTAACATTTGCCCATAGGCCATATATTCCACATTACCCATCATTCTTGCTACTCTCTTCTGGCTTTATCCAACTGGCTCACATCTTTCCTGAAGTGTAGAGTCCAAACAAGATAAAATATTCCAGATAAGGCTTTATTATTTTCTGGTATAGTTGGAAGCTTACTTCATGCCTCACAGACAACACCACTATTTACACAATGGAAAATGATGGCTGGTTTTGTACTAGCACAACACTGCTGGCTCAAACTTGGTTTTAGATCCTCCAGAGCCCTTACATCTTTGTCTGCAAACTGTTCCATTGCCTGTCTTTGTCACTTAGTTATTTCTGATGAGATGAGATCTTCAATCTTAAGTGCATCATTACTGAACAGCATCCTCATCTTCCAGCACCTGCCCTCAGCTGTAGGATGACTGTGAATTCTGAGCCTCTTCTGTGCAGCACAGCATATTCTCTCCCAGCTTCAGTTAAAGTTAACATTTGAACAAGTACTTTCAATGTCAACATGCCATTCATTACTGGAAATATTGACTAGAATGAAGCCTTGGGCAGATCCCTGCAGGATTTCCTTCAGTGCAAATTTTCCTTTGACAGGGGACCATTGATTACCATACTTAGAGCATGATCTGCCAAGCAGATTTTGCACCATCTTACTGTATTGTAGTTTAACTATGGTCCCCTTTCCCTTTACTTTGTTTTCCCTTTAGCCACTTTTCAGATCACCTCTGATGCTTCGTAGACATGTCCTCCTGTAAAATGGATGCCTTTCCTGAACACAGGGTCTCTGTTCCCAAACATGTCCTGCCTGGAAGCTGTATAAATATTTAGCCATGATCCTACCACATGAGTGGGCATGTACGTTTTTCCACCATTGCTTGTCAATGATAGAAAGGCTAAAACTGACATGAACCTCCCAAGAAAACCTGCTCTTGCTAGTACCAACCTTCATAAAGGCAGTGGGTGCTAGCAAGGCCTCAGAGTAGGGCACCGGAATGATCTGTTGTGCTCTTACCTGACCCAGAGCTCAGCCACAGACCTGAGCTTGGTGAATACCCCCATATCCCCTCCCACTGACTGACAGGGCAGCTGGATGGGCTTGCAGGACAGCTGGAGTGCTGCAGAAGAAGGACCTACTACTCTGAAGATGTCCAAATACAACATTAAAAGAACAGACAGTAAACACAAAGCCTGGAGCTTTCACATATGCTCAGCATATGCTGTGATAAGACACTGTCTTCTACCTCATGCATGACAGACATATGATGGAAGGGACAACCAAAAGGAAGCTGCATGATAGCTGCATGATAGCTGCATGATAGCTGCATGATAGCTGCATGATAGCTGCATGATGCCTAAGGGGATATGTTACATGTATAATAAGAAAGAAAGAGTATGGATTTGTGGGCTTCAGGCTACAGGAGACCTTTCAGGGCACTGTTCAATCAAAACCACAGTGCTGCATTTCTACCTAATATCTTCCCTGAAGGAAAAACACAACATAGCACTCTAGCAATTACCTGAGTTTAGTAGCAGGCCACAAGTTTGAATACCTCTGGACTCTGGAAAAGGTGGGATCAGGGGCATCTTCTGCAGCAGTACACTGTTGGCAAATCTCAGCAGCTGTATCTTGGATGGAAGTGGATGGATAGGTGTCCTGGGTTTGGCTGGTGTACTGTTAATTTTCTTATGAAGTTGGCAAGGGGGGCACAGCTGACCCAAACTAGCCAAGAGGTATTGATACCAGGTGATGTCATGCTTAATATATAACTGGGAGATCCTGGCTTGAGAAGGAGCTGAGAACCAGGATCCAGGTGGTAAGCCAGTTGCATTGTGCATCATTCACTTTATATATTCTTTTATTAGTGTTACTACTGTTTCTTCTCTCCTTGGGTTGTCCTATTAAACTGTCTTATCTCAACTCATGATTTTCTTTTCTCACTTTTTCTTCCGATTCTCCTCCCCATCCCATGGCAGAGGGGAAGGAGTGAGCAAGCAGCCACATGGTGCTTTCTTTCTGGATGGGCTTATAGCACACAACAGGGTTCCCAGGCTGTGTACAGCACACAGGCAAGGCAGAGCTCCAAGGAACTTCTGTCAGGGCTCCAGCTGAGGAGAGCTGATGATACTCCTGGATGCTCTGTATCATAAAGCGGAACCCGCCCTTTCTTCCACTCACTTTCTGGCTATGTTTTCCCCCAGATCACTACCTATGAAAGAGCACTAGCATATCCCACTCTATCCACTGTATAGCTCTGTGCTTCTAGCTGTTATTAGTTTCTCCCCTCAAATTTCTGCATGCTTGAGTAGAAGTACTTTTGTCTCTATTTCAGCTCCACTGTCCGGCTCAGTCTTGATGGGTGGGAGAAGCACAGAGCAAACAATGCAGAAAAGCTTTAATAGGAGGGGTGTTCTAAGTTATCAAAATAAGAGAAAAATAACACCACAAAAAACTGTCTCCACAGCAGCCAGAGACCTGCTGTAAGCTAGAAGAATAGCCAGTCATATTTATTCTCTCCAAAACTATATATTCTCTCAGCAAGCAGCTCTCAGACCATGTCTGAGATATAGGAATCCCTTCTTGGAGACAAAAATTTTAAGTAAGGAAAAAAATGGCTACATAAAGTACAAGCCACTGTAACAAAGCTGAAGGTGTAGGATCCCTTTAGACAATTTGGTACTTGAACACCTAGAGAAGAAACCCTTAATTTGGCAAGATGATTATGATCCATAAGAAACCCTTACAGCCCAATATGTGTTCCACTCTTTTGATGCATGTCAGAGAGTCCATCCATGCCCTTTGGTGCCAGCTCTCCAACTATTTCATGCACCAGAACGCCCTGGAAGGACTGATAGATGGTGTACTGGCTGAGGTTCCCCAACAGAAACATCTACCATAACCTTCACTGAACAGTGCCTTGCTATTATCCAAGTTGCCTTAAACTCACCTACCAGTGCAGCTATGTTAATGTACAATTCTAATAAAATACTTTATTCACAACATCTACTTTCAGCAAAGCAAGTACAGATGCTTGTGGAAGACAGAAATGAGGAAAAAAGAAAAAAAAAAAGGGAAAAAAAAAAAAAAGAAACAAACAAGCCCCACAATTAAACCACTTAGACTAAAAATACCCAGAAAGTTCTTTCTCATTCTTTTACAGCTCTGAAGTGCTATTCCCTCCTGGCAGGGTGCTACAATCTTCTATCTCCAGGCATATCTTATGTCTGGTTGCATCTATTAAGACCAGCCCACCATGAGAAAGTCTTCTTCAGGCTCACTGGACAGATCTGGCTTCTTTCTTAAAATAAACACTGCTTTACACCCTTGGAGATGCAAATATTTCTTCCTCTGATGGGTGTGAGCTACTCTGTTTGACTGGTTAACCTTGTTGCCTCAAGAAGTTCCCTTTTCTCCCCTCTAGTGACTCACTGGCATGTTTCAACTATGACATGTGTCTTACACAGAATCCTTATTTTGTAATAATCTGTACATCAATTAGTATACTTGTTGCACCCATCTATAAGGGATTAGTACATGCAGAACACTGCTGGCCTTTGACTTGAGACCAGACACAGCAGAAGCTGGGTGGGTAATCTCTAACATCTTTCTGTCATAGGCAGACCCAACGTACAAATTCTGCTGGGCTTCATGGACAGATCCCAGAGATGTTACTCCTCTGATATATTCTAAAAGAGCCTACATTTCATCAGCTCCGCTGAAGCTGGACCTCTGTCCAGCAGAATGAAGTTATCAACATGGTTTGTCAGGATGTGCAGTATTCTAGCAAGAGAACCGCTTCATGTCCTTCCTGGGAGGCACTATTTCCATTGCCATCCAAAGCAGTATTCCCTGACCTCTCACAGTCTCCTTCTGCATGTGTGAGGCCTGAGAAAAATCATCATTTCAGACCATCTCAGCTGTGGAATTGGAGGGAAAAGACCATGGGAAAGCAATGTGCACAGGGTCTACACGATTTCCTGATGGGTTAGCAATGTCCCTTTTCTCTTTCAGCTGAGACCAGATGTACATTCTAGCAATGGCTGTTACTCTTAGAGTAGTTTTAGAGCAAGTTAACATGCAGTCAGCCAGACATTTTGTGACTCTGAATGTACGAAAGCTGCTGAATGCACAGAATTCCCTGTAGTAGAAAAAACCAATTGAAATTGTGAAGAGTGTGGAGAAGGTCTTGAAACACTTTCTGATCATCCATCTCAGTGGAGAGATGACTGGTCCCTGGGAGCTCTGAGAAAAGATTATGACCTTACAAATCAAGAGTTTTGTATCAACTGCTGTTGATGGGTAATGGTGAACAGAAGACCTTTAACTACATGGATTAGACTGAAGGCCAGCCAGCTAGTTTCCACTGACCTCTGAGTTGCCATGTTTCTGCACTAAACAGTGATATCTCTCTCAAACGCTTCAGTGTACTTTCATCATCTGGTGATAGCTATGATAGAGAGCAACCTAGTAGTACGTCTAAGACCTTGTTTGAAAAGAGACCTATCTCCTTATGCTGAAACAATGGTGCTATGGAGGCAAAGCAGGAAGGAGACCCATGAAACCCTGTGACTGAAATGTATGCTGGCACCATGTCCACATGACAAACATTACCAGTGTTTATTTTGATACTCCCAGCAGCAGCTGCAGCAATGACAGGACAAGTAAGCAGGTAAGACAAGTCAGCAGACGCAGTCAGTGAGCTGCCCAATCTATGAGACTTAAAATAAATATTACCCATGCTAATGCAGCTCTACCACAGGAAATATGGGAACTGTAGTTTAATAATATATCGTCTTTGACTCATCATACAGCTCAAAGCCAAAGAATACTTCCTGAGTGTCAAGGTGCAACCCCACTGTTAGACAGCAAGCCTTGCATGCCTAACAAGAATTCATGGTGACTACAGAGCTCTGCAGGTCCAACTTTGCAGAACAGTCAAGAAAGTGCATATCCACCATGAGACTAGACAATCTGCCTATGGATAGTCCTGCACTATCAGTTATGCAAGGACAAAGGTGAGAGACAATTAGTCAGATTAAGTCAAAACAGTGTCCAGACAGTTGCTTATGCCAGGGCTGGATGAGGCTTCATCAGATACTTCAACAGACAGTCCTGGAGGTTGCAGTGAGTTTCTGTTTTGTCTGAGGCCTAGAAGACACCACAGGTAATGCTTCTCTGATACATAACACACTTTGAGAAAGCAAAGGCATTTAGGATGTGAATATGATAGTGTGATATAGTTAGAGCAAAAATACTCCCAAGCAATATCACCAAACCAATAAACTAGAAAAAAGTAGTATCTACACAACTAGAAGATTTTAAGGCAGCAGCATACTCTAACCGAGCAGGTTGAAGAAACTGAGCTTGCCAGAAGCATCAGCTAAACTGGAGGAGTGGAGAGGCCAGAGTGTCCTTGTACATGCTGCAGGAGAATCTTGTTGTCTCACAAAAGGTTACAGCCCTCATGGAAGGTGTATGAGGCTCAGAAATGCATCTTATCTAAGCAGAACCTGAATAAGCACTCTCTAAAGCAAGGACCAGAACACAGAAATCCCACTTCTACCCTCTCCTTTATTCTCTGTTATTCTGAGAACTGTATTTCTTGCTGCAAAGCAATTCCATTGCTGTAGCTGCACGCAGAACCATAGGTGGTTTGGGCATTCTCCTGAGACAGACTGCTTGGAAGTCTCCAGCTACTCACCTAGACCTACCAAGCAGGATGTAGCTACTGGTGCTTGTTATATTGTCTGTAAGTAAGAGGAATAAAAGGAAAGTAAAAAGCTACCTGACATCATGGAGAAACTGAGTCCAGGACATCTAACTTTCTGGGGTAGGGTTCCTGTGACAAGAGCTTTTATCACATAAAAAACAGGCTCTGTCTCTAACTGGTTTTATTTGACCGCAGCCCAGTGCATGTGAGTAAGGGTCCATCACCATGATGGCTCGGGGTGGAGTTTAACCACTTCCTCATCCACCTCTGAACTGCAGTGGGGACAGGGTGTCTAAATCCTACTGATCTCCAAAGCCATGCAGGGGATGCTGCTCATGAGTTGGAGTAGACTGTACTTGAAAATGACAGCAATCTTTAATGGTAATATGCCTTCGGGAGGGTCCTATGAAATGTTAGTGCATAAAACTCAGGGAAATAATGACTTGGCCAAGTTCCAGGCCAGAGACTTCTGGAATAAACCACATCAGTCCCTGAAGGGACTGTGAGGTGCACTGGGACAGACCATGGCTCTCCTGCACTCACAGTGAGTCAGGAAGGAACACATTAGTGTCCTAGGTATTTCCACCAGTAGGTCTTTCCTGATGACTATGACTCCACTGTGAACAAGGTGAACTCCTGCTGTTCTTTCCTCCCTTGTCATTCTGACATTCTTTCTGCTAAAGAAATCAGGTTTTGCTGGTCACAAGTTCCTGTTTTGCAACACTGTTGTGAGCTTATGATGAGAAAAGCAGGTAGACACAGAGTCTTAGGTGATACAAGTTTGACAGGTCTTGAGCAGCTGATAAGATCATGAGTTAGGTCTGCTTCTCTACTAGCATGACAGTGAATAAACCACAAAAATAGAGTGAAAATTCTGTCTTTCATGTCCCATTACATGTGTTTTTCTTCCCTTGTCTCCATGAGCAAGCTGTCTCTGACTTGAGCAGCTTTTCAATTAACTATTTCTGTTTTGCCCTAATGGTGCTTTAGTGATACCTGACATTCTCTCCAAACTACTTTACATAAATGTACACATATATACATATCTCCAGATAAAGGAAAGGAAATAAGGAACAAGGCAAAAATTATATCCTTAACAGTGTTTTATATTTGTATTGGGTCTGACTGAGCTGGAGTTAATTTTCCCTTTAGCAGCCCTCTCAGTGCTGTGCTTTGCATGGAGAGCTAGAAAGGTGCTGATAACACACCCATGTTGTGGCTACTGCTGGGCAGGGCTTGCACAGAACCAAAGATGGCTTTCAACATTCCCCCTGCAGTGGCATGGGGTGGACAAGTTCTTGGGAGGGGACACGACTGGGACAGGTGACCCAAACCAACCAAAGGGATATTCCATACCATATGACATCAGTTTAACAATAAAAGCTAGAAAAAGGAGGAGGAGGAGGGACATCAGAGTCCTCCAGAGTAATTGTTATGCGTTTGAAGTCCTGCTTCCCAGAAAAAGGGCCAAACATTGCCTCCTGATGGGAAGTAGAGAATAAAACTTTTTCTTCTGCTTCCGCACACAGCCTTGCTTTGTTTTTCATTAAACTGCCTTAGTCTTAATTCACTAGTTTGATCTTATTTTATTCCCCCTGGTTCAGCTGAGAGGAGGTCCAGCTGATAGAGTGGCTGGGTGGGCAGCTGGCATCCAGCCAAGGTCAAACCACAATATTCTAAAACATTTATGGCAGGGGTGTTTTTACTTTCCATCCTCTGTCTTCTGTAAAAGCATCAGATGTCTTCTTATGGTCAGAATTGAGATGACAGAAGATCAGAAGACTAAATCATCTTATAATTATTTTCTTTCACATGGTGGCAGTTGTCATCAAAACCAACTTCAGAGACAATTTTCGTAAAACAGATCTGTACTGCTAGGGTGACACATTGAGCCCCCACTTCACTTACCATTTGTGAAGGTATTCACATAGTACCTTCGGCCCTGGGGAGACATATAGCTCTGCCAGCCGGGGGGAAGATGGCCATTCAAGGTATCTTCTCCTGTCTGAGGAGTTGCCTTTCTGGGTTTCTGCTGAGAAAAGTGAAGGGAAAAAACAACAACCTATTAAGTTAATATTTAGATAATGTAAAGTCTAACCAGACATACATCTGGAAAGGAATCATGTAGTTTGGCATTCTAGAGATTGCAATACACCAAAGACTTTCAGTACATTTCTCATCTCGTGTGTCCTAGCTTCATCCAGAATATGAAATTACCTTCCCTTGAAGCACTGGCTACACAGAACATCCCTTGGGATAGAAAAGAAACTCCTCTGTATTTGATATCTCATAAGCATCTGGACTCGTCCAAGAAAATTACTCTCATTAAGCAGTAAAACGCAAAGCATAAAATAATCAAGCGTCTGAGGAAGAAACGTGTGCATCTGGCACTCATTTACTTTCATGTGTGTTGTCATTTAAAGGTGAAGAGGCTGAGTTGGGGGGACAGGTGGTAACCCCAGGACCCTGAGAAGTCAGAGGGCAGCTGTTACTCCTTCCCCTTCCCTGCCACACTACAGATAACAAGTAGACAGGGAGTTCTGGGGGCCTTTCCTTCCTGGGCTCTGGGAGCTGTGATGGCATCTCAGCATGGCTGGGCCTGACTCCACGTATGCCACACAATCCATTGCCATCTGCAAGAAGGTTTTGTATATAGTTCTATATCCTTCTTCCCTTAATTTTTTTTTTTCTGTTTTTATCCTGTTATTTATTATTTGTTATAGTCTTAACATCCAATTTTGGGTGAGGCATTTTTCTTTTTCCTTATTCCCCTTTTTATCCTCCCCTGGGAGGTAGGAGGGAAGGGGGCTAAAACAGAGAAATCCTGTTCTGTGTTTCATGTGGGCTTGCCCTGAGCCTTAAATGGAGAAAGGAAAATTGGCACCCAACATGGAGCTCAAATACAGAGATTTATCTTTGTTTGAAGAACATTGGGAAATTTGAAAGACCAAAAAAAGAGTTTTCATAATATTTTTTCTCTGATGCATGATGTCTCATGCTTTTCTACACTTCTCTTTTATTTTGCTGATTTCACTGGTGTCCTACCATGTCTTCTTGGCAGTGATTAATGCTGCAATGAGTTAAGAGTATGCCTGTGCACCTGTGGTATTACTTCATGAAAACTGTTACTATGTGAAATCATTCTGCTCCTTTCTCTGGGGATGGCTGGTATTATGTGGCATTACTATCTTTCTGTCTGAATGAATAGCTTATTGTTAGAGTTTTGCATGATAATGCTACCACCTGAAGACCCCCACCACCCCAGCCCACAGCTCACGAGGGCAGGAACCCCTGAAGCAAACAAAAGCTCCACTGGTAGGCCCAACTTGCTCCATTCACCTCCTGCAGAAAGCATTTAAAGAAGTCAAAATGACTGGCAAGAGGTGGTGATTCAGAGAAAGAAATAGGGGAAAACTCAGCTCAAGGTCAGAATCAGACTGAGCCAGAATCAGTAGACAGCAGTGACTCATATACTGAAGTCATTGTTAGTACCATGCCTACGAAAGAGTTACGAAATGTAAGAAGTGATTATGGTTGTGGTGATGGTGAACACAATGACCTGGTTGTTGTGGTGCTGGGACACTGGGGCTGATACAATAAAGCTGGAGAACAAACAGGCCAGGCAACTAGATCATTAGCCAGAGATGGGGGCATTGACAAACAGACAGGGAGAAGAGGCGGCACCCACACTCTCTGGGGATGTCTGATAGCTGCTGTAAAAAATCAATATCCTTCTGAAGAGGATATGGTATGGTACCCTACTAAATGGAACACCACGGAAAAGGTCATCAAATCTCTGAGAGAGATGGAAGTCTGGGAAGTAATCTATGGTGATGGGCAAAACCCTTCAGATCCTGATGAACTGCCATGATTTTGAAAAAGTTCATACAGTGTGCCCCTCCTACATACTCCCACACTTTGAGAGGAAGGATCTTTGGGGCAGAGGGTGAAAACCCCCTGTCTGTCATTTTCTAACCACCTCAGGCAATTTGAAGACAGTGTCTCTCAACAGGTTTTGGTCTCAGACATATAGAAAATGACTGAGGAGTTAAAGGGGCTGAAGGACTTGGTGTCCAGGATGGAGAAAGGGAATAATAGCCATCCTTCTTCTGAACAGATCTATATTTCAGACATTAGAGAAGACACCCTCCTAGGAGACGAGATCAAGTCAGGCAGGATACAACGCAAGGTTCTCTGGGGCACACCCTGTGTGACTATGGTGAGGACTTGGATAGATGGCAAGGCAAACCCACCAGTGCTCTTCGTGCAAGAGTATGGGATTTGCAAGGTGACACCACTAGCAAGAATTTTCCCAGGAGGATGGCTTCTCCAGACTCCCAAGAAAGTTCTGCTGGCCCAAGCAGATGGTTCTGCCCACTATACAAACCCCTCCATCAATCCTGTGCACTATGCTCAGAAGTAGAGGAGTCCTGACTTCAGCCAGGCAGAGGAAAAGGATAATTGAGTTTACTGGACTGTGTGGATTCAAAGGCTTGGCACATTAAAAGCAGAGAGGCACAATGCACCCTAATACCATTGAATCATAGAGGAGCAGATCCCTCATCATCTCTGGAGTCACAGGAGGGTTGCAAGAACTGAATGTTCTAGAGGTTGAAATGAGACAAACTGTGAATGACTGGGAGACACACCCTACAGTGACTGTCCCAGATTCTCTGTGCCTTTTTGGCATAGACTTTCTGTGGAAGGGGTACTTCAAGGACCCAAAAGGGCTTAAGCGGGCTTTTGGTGTAGCAGCTGTGGAGACTGAAGGCAATAACTGTCCGTCTACCCCATGTGACCTCTCAGATGACCCTTATGTAGTGGTCCTGATGAGGGTGGAGGGTCAGCAGGTACCAACTGCTTCTCTTACAGTACATTGTTAGCAACACCAGACCAACAGAGACTCCCTGCTCCCCATACATAAACTGATTTGTCAACTAGAGACTCAAAGAGTTTTCAGCAAGACTCGCTCATCCTTCAACAGCCAAATATGTCCAGTGAAGAAGCCTTATGGGGAATGGAGGTTAACTGTGGACTATTGTGGCCTGAATGAGGTTATGCCACTAAGTGCTGGTGTGACAGATTTGCTGTAGCTCCAGTATGAACTGGAGTCCAAGGCAGATAAATGGTATGCTACCATTAGAGTGCAGGCCACAGTCTGCTTTCACCTGGAGGGGCACCCAGTACACCTGAAATTGACTGCCCCAGGGGTGTAAGCACAGCCTGACTATCTGCCATGGACTGATTTAGACTGCCCTGGAGAAGGGTAGAGCTCTGGACCATCTGCAGTACATCAACAACATCATTGTATGAAGTAGTACAGCAGAGGAAGTCTTTGAGAAAGGCAAGAGAATAATCAATATTTTGTTGAAAGCTGGCTTTGCCATAAAGAGAAGCAAGGTAAAGGGACCTGTGAGAGAGATAAAGTTCCTGGAAATTAAGTGGCAAGATGGGTGCCACTAGATCCCTATGGACATTGTTAATAAGACAGCAAATATGTTGCAACCCACTAACAAGAAAAAGATACAAAGCTTCTTAGGTGTGATGGTGTTTCGGGGAATGCACATTCCTGGATATAGTCAGATTGTGAGACCCTTCTATGAGGCGACCCAAAAGAAGAACAGTTTTAAATGGGGCCCTGAACAACAAACGGCCTTTGAACAATAAAACAAGAGATAGTTCATGCCATAGCCTTGGGACCTGTCCAAACAGGACAAGAGATTAAGAACATGCTCTACACTGCAGCTGGAGAAAATGGTCCTACATGGAGCCTTTGTCAAAAAGCACCAGGGCAGAGTTGAGGTCACCCCCTCAGATATTGGAGTTGGGGATATAAAGCCTCAGGGGCTAATTATACTCCAACAGAAAAGGAAATATTGATTGTCTATGAAGGAGTTTAAGCTGCTTCAGAGGTAACTGGTATAGAGCACAGCTCCTCCTGGCACCCCAACTGCCAGTCCTGGGATAGAAAATTAAAGGGAAGGTCTCATCTACACACCATACCACCGATGACACCTGGAGTAAGTGGAACACCCTGAAAACCCAGTGAGCTCAACAAGGGAGCCCCAATTGCCCAGGCATAGTGGAATTGATCATGAACTGGTCAGACGGTACAGACTTTGGAATGCCACCAGATGAGACAGCGACTCGTGACAAGGAAGCCCCACCGTATAATGAATTCTCAGATACTGAGAAGAAATTTTCTCTGTTCATTGATGGAACTTGCCATCTTGTAGGAAATCAGTGGAGGTGGAAAGCTGCTGTTTGGAGTCCTACACGGTGAGTTGCAGAAGAGGCTGAAGGAGAAGGTGAATCAAGCCAATTTGCAGAGATAAAAGCCATCCAGATGGCCCTGGACATTGATGAATGGAAGAAATATCCATTACTTAACCTCTACATTGACTCATGGATGGCAGCAAATGCCTTCTGGGGGTAGCTAAAAAGATAGCAATAGGAAAACTGTCAGCACAGAGAGAAGCCTATTTGCCTGGCTAGATACACTAAGGGTAAAGGTACAGAACACAGATTGCCATGTACCTAAAAGCCAGGCCACTGAAGAACACCAACACAACCATCAGGTAGACCAGGTAGCTAAAGTCTTCCAAACAGATTTGGACTGGGAGCACAGCAGTGAACTGTTTCTAGCTTGGTGGGTCCATGACACTTCTGGTCACCAAGGAAGAGATGCCACATACTGGGCATCTGTGGATGCTGAAAAGCTGCTAGCAGAGGAATTTTCCTAGGTTCTCACAATATTCTGTGAGAACCCTGCCTTTCTCACACGTGTTATGAGAAACAGTAGGACGGTTTTGTAAACTAGACTAGCACATGGTGTTTCGATAAGTTTTGTTTATGGTACATTGTAAAAATATTTTGAAATAGGTGCTGTAGGACTTTAACCAATCATCCTAGGAGATGGGTGATTACTGACCAATCGCCCTATGGGGCTGGGGTATAAAAATGGGGTTGTAAATTAATAAAGTTGCTTCTTTTGCCTGCTCTTGCTGAATTTATATGTTGCTGCGTCTCTCCGCTTCCGGCATAAACAGCGACAGGCATCTTGTGACTGAGAGGTGGTTTTAACTATGGACACTATTGTGCAGGTTATCCACGACTGCAACATGTGCTGCAATAAGGCAAGCCAAACAGATGAAATCTTTGTGGTATGGGGTGGGAGGTCACTGAAATTGAGGCCTGGCAAATTGATTACATCACACTCCCTCAAACTTACAAGGGTAAGCACTACGTACTGACAATGATGGAAGCAAGCACTGGATGACTGGAGACAAACCCTGTGCCTCATGCCACTGACAGTAATACTATTCTGGGCCTTAAGAGGCAAATCTTGTGGTAGCATGGTACCCCACAGCAGAATGAATCAGACAATGGGACCTATTTCAGAAACAACATTATAGGCAACTGGGCCATAGAGCATGGTATTGAGTGGATGTATCATATCCCCTATAATGCACCAGCCTCCAGGAAAACTGAGTGCTACAATGGTTTGCTGAAAACCACCCTGAAAGCAATGGGTGGTGGGACTTTCAGAAATTGGGACAAACATTTGCCACAAGCCACCTGGTTGGTTAACACCAGAGGATCTGTCAACTGAGACAGTCCTCCCCAGTCAGACTCGTTGCATATAGTAGGAGGGGATGCAGTCCTTGTTGTTTGTGAGAGGAATCTGTTGGGGAAAATGGTGTGGGTCTCTCCTGCTTCAGGAGGGGACAAACCCATCCATGGGGTTGTTTCTGCTAAAGGCCCTAAACATACTTGGTGAGTAATGCAAGAAGGTAGTGAAGTCCACTGTATACCACAAAGAAATTAACTCTGGCTGAGAAAATTTAATTTCATGTCGTATAATAAGTACTGTATAATAGTCATAAGTTTTAAAAGCTTCCTTTCTGGACAGAAATGTGGCATCCAAGAGCTCCAGGATGAACCCACAGCATGTTCTGATGAAGTCTATACCACCTCTCCATCCAAAAGAATTGCTCCCAATTCCTGCCTCACTAGAAACACAACCTGCACCATCCTGTCCTGAGAGGATGAATGATGACCTGCAACCTGGACTCCACAGATTGTTGTACAGAGGCAGTTCCTGACTTGATGAATCAGTGTGGCAGGAAATGGTACTGAATAAGGGGTGGAATGTTGTGTTTTAATGGTGAAAAGACTGAGTGGGGGGGACAGGTGGTAAACCAGGGACTGTGAGGAGTCAGCAGGCAGTTGTTATACCCTTCCCTGCCCTGTTTATCCTTCCCTGGAAGGGATGAGGGAAGGGGGACAACAGAGAGAAATCCTGCTCTGTGTTTCATGTGGGCTTGCCTTGAGCAAATGGAGATAATGTGAATATACTGGTGGGTCAAAAGCACTAGTCATGGAAGTGTTGCCTCCATTTAATTTACAGGGGCATGATCCCCTTCAGACATTTTTAAGAAGAAGCACCGCAGAGCCATATTGCCTATAGGACTAGTGTGCTAAAGTAATTATCAGTATGCTGATTATATGCTAATAATGCATGTAATTAGTGATTCATACATTACTGACCTAGATGTAATCTGGATCCATAACATCTAGATACATGTTCATTAGGATCCAGATTACTAGGAGTGCTCCAGATGGTTAGGAACAGCAGGAGATGAGCATCATGCTGTCATTTGCTCTCCTGGAACACTCACAGCTGCTTATAGGGGTTCACTGCAACTTTAGCTGTACATCTCTTTACCAACTTAGTTGCAAGCTTCAGTGCAGGTTCAGTGTGCAAGGAAAAGAAAGAGGGGAAGTTGAAGTGCTGAAAGAGATGAAGCTGAATTATCCACACTACACTGAATCACCTGGGCTATTTCTCTCTTCCAAGTAGGTTTGGTGGTTCCTTGGTAGTTTACAATTTATAGCAGCTACTTGATGTGAGACTGGCAAAGAGGGATTCATCTCAAAGGAGGCATGAACCCTGTCTGGTCCCTTTAACCAGGAACACTGAATAAGGCAAAAGTAGAGAGATAAGATGCATGGCCATCTGCAGAGCTGCAGCTATGAACCCAACAGCCTCCTCCTAGCTCACATCCAGAGAGCTCCACTTTGCCTTTCCAGATTCCCTAAGGCAAACCAGACATGCGATGGACAAATTTTTTCTTTGTTTGCATTGCCTTCAAAGGAAGAAATATAAAAAAACAAGAAAAAACTTGTGAAATTTAATTATTTATTCAATGGACGCTACTCTCTAGCCAGGAAATGCCTTCCAACAGAGTTGGGGACAGTTCTGAAGTGACTGCATTAATTTCATAAGCAGCCACCTCCACAGGACAGGCAGAGTTTCAGCATCTAGCTGCATATAATACTCAAACATTGACAGACATATGAACAGTACCATTAGAAAGAAACCTGTGATGTGTACTTCTCCTACACCTTCAGTCTCTGAGTGAAATTCCAACGCTGTTCCAACCCAGTAAAAAAGGGAAGTTTAATGGAGTTGGAACAAGAAGTCTATTTTATATTTCTTTTCAGTTTCAGAAAACTCTGATTACAGTGGCTCTCAAGAAGTACTGAACTCAGGAATGATCTTGCATTCATGCCTCATTAACCGTACTTGCACAGACAGGTCACAGGCTGCAAGGCAGCGATATGGACCCAAGGCCAATGTGAGATGAATATTGTCTCACCACTGCAGCACAGATGGAGTCTATGCTGGTTCAGATTTTAGCTCCTCTCCTTGAGCAGAAATACAGACTGGGAGACTCAGCTGGCCCAATGTGAACTGAACAAGTTAGCTCAGGAGATACAAAGGTATTCTACAGGGTGTATAAATCATTCTCTGCATGCCAGTGGCTAGCAGGGTGGTATGAGAGAATTAATCAGGGTGTCTGCCATCTATTCCTATCCCCTGTGTTTCTGGTCTTTAAGGTTTAATCAAATCAATTTGCAGTTCCACTCACCCTACTGTACATGTGAGTAAGCAGAAGCTTTCACAGTTTATGTTACTATTTGTTTGGTTTGGGTTTTTTTTCTGATGTCAGCTTAGGATGCAAGTGAAAATTTCTCTTACACATTAGCCTGCCCAAAGGTACATTGTAATGGCAAAGGAACATTGTAAAGGTTCTCATTAGTGTTATTACTATTCTATTGTCTAGAAATGCACTAAATGAAGTTCTTGTCTTACATGGCACTGAAACACCTCTCTGTTTCATACAGATTTCCACGAAAGCTTTGAATGCTAGTAAAGAAAACATGAATATCACAGAAAAATTGTTATCCCAGTTGTATCTCTGGGTTATCTGAGGAGCTTTCCAACATGATATGTGTTGTCTCACTATGCAATTCCACTTATAATATGGCTCCAACAACCACATAGAATTATTAAGGTTGGAAATGACCTTCAAGATCATCAAGTCCAACTGTCTACTAAACATTATCATGACCATTAAACCATGTCCTGAAGTGCCACATCTAGATGTTTTTTTGAACACTTCGAGGAATGGTGATTCTACCACCTCCCTGAGCAGCCTGTTCCAATGCCTAACCACTCTCTTGGTAAAGAAATTTTTCCTAATATCCAACCTAAACCTCCCCTGGCGCACCTTAATCCCATTTCCTCTCATCCTATCACTAGTTACCTGGGAGAAGAGACCCACCTCACCAAGCTCCCTTCAGGTAGTTGTAGAGAGCGATAAGGTCTCTTCTCAGGGTCCTCTTCTCTAGACTAAACAAACCCAGGTCTCTCAGGCATTCCTCAGAAGAGATTTTCTCCAGACCCTTTACCAGATTTGTTGCCCTCCTCTGAACTCACTCCAGCACCTCAATGTTTTTGTAATACTGTGGTGTGGATGCTGAAAAGCTGCTAGCAGAGGGATTTTCTCAGGTTCTCACAATATTCAGTGAGAATCCTGCCTTTCTCATGCATGTTATGAAAAACAGTAGGATGTTTTTTGTAAGCCAGACTAACATGTAGTGTTTTGCTAAATTCTGTTTATGGCACATTGGAAAAATACTTTGCAATAGGTGTTGTAGGACTTTATCTAATCACCCTAGGAGATGGGTGATCACTGACCAATCGCCCTATGGGGCTAGGGTATATAAAACGGGGTTATAAATTAATAAAGTGTCTTCTTTTGCCTGCTCTTGCTGAATTTGTGTGTTGCTGCATCTCTCCACTCCCAGTATAAACAGAGACAATCTGGAACCCAAAACTGAATACAACACTCAAACTGCGGCCTCACCAGAGCTGAGTACAGGAGCACAATCACTTCTCTACTGCTGGACACACAGTTTTTGATACAAGCTAGGATGCTGTTTGTCTTCTTGTCAACCTGGGCACACTGTTGGCTCATGTTCAGCTGGCTGTCCATCAGCACTTCCAGATCCTTTTCTGCCATGCAGATTTACAGCCACACCTCCCCAAGCATGTAGCAATACCTGGGGTTGTTGTGACTAAAGTGCAGGACATAGTTATTTCTAGTTCTTTACAGCCATGTACTGGCACCATCAGAAACTTGCTTACACAGCTGAGACACCTGCAATATGACCCTAATATCCAGCATCATCTGTTTTCTTTGGTTTTACTCTCCCAGACGTGACACTCCTTGGAAGCATTGCATTGCTTGTGCAGGTGATGCAGAACAGTGAACTGGTGCATGGCACTGACACAGGGCACTTCTATTACATGTACTTTACAAACAAAAACTGGATTGTGCAAGCTTCCTTTTGGTCCTGTTCAGCTCCTGTGACTTGCCATGCAGGGAAGCGTTTCCATCTCACATCTCTTTCACACACCCTGTATTTGGAATGGAACATGTTGATCCATTGTTGCAGCCCTCTGGCACACCACTATCTGTTGTTGCACTGCACTGGAGAGCACAGTACTTGCTCACAAGTCTGGAATGTGCAGGTGCACAGGGAAATCAGGCAGACAGTCTTAGCCAGCTCCTTCTTGTCTGGTGAACGGTATCAGGAACCAAACAACAAAATGGCATCTCAAGGATGGGATGAGGGAGATGAAGACTGATGAAGTAACGACCACCAGAGGTGCCCCAAGACCCCCCACATGAACAATGGGGGAATAACTGCTGTTAACCACTGCGGGTGGAAAAATACTGTTCACACTGGCCAAGCGTGCACCAATGCCAGAGCAGTTTCCACACCCCTGTCAGGAGAGCTATAAGTAGCCTGCTATGGCAGGGAGAGGATTATCGAAGGTCAATCTGATGCACAGCTTGATCCAGGGGACTCACTGCGGAAGGCATTAGGACCTACTGACTCCTCTCCCTGAGCACTGTGCTCCGTGTCCTCCTCCTGCTCTGCAGTTTGTCTACCACCTTGGGGTCAGTATGTATATGGGGATGTTAGGTAACTAGTCAGGTTTTCTTATTTTTCTTATTAGCTTTTTCTTATTAGCTCTGTGTGTGAGGACTGTTCATTGTGAAATGGGAATCTTTCATGAACCTGAGACACACCCCTCTCTACCACTTCACCTAATGTGGTGAAACACTGGGAAGAAAAAAGAACTCTTGGAAAGAATATGTCCGACCAGTGCAGTCATCCCTGTAATTGCAGTAACAACTAAGAAGAAGGCTGGTTTATTTCTGTCTCCGGAGGTGCTGTCCTTGCACCTCACCCACACACAGTCCTTGTCCAAAACAGGTAGGTCTCGTGAGAAAGCCAGGGCTAAAAGGCATTCAGAGGTTCAGGATCAAGTAACATATGCAGAGAAGGTCAAATCAGAAGGGAAAGCATGATACACCCAAGCTATTTTTTGAACCACAAAATCAGTCTCTCTCCCAGCATATTCCGAGGGACAACACAGAGTAGGATAAATCTTGGGACAGCTTCTGAACTCTCTCCATCACAGGATTAATAGTCCCCCATTATTGTTTGCAAAAGCCCACTGAAGAAAAAATAAATGCCAACTTGTGAGGAATTTGGCAGCAGGTTGGGTCCTTTATATTCACTGAACAGCTCTTTGGCCTTGAACATAACAAAGTTACACCAGACTATCTCTGCTGTGCATGAACATCCAAGGAAGAGGAATTTCAGATAATCCAACCCCGAATTCTGTTCAAGGATCTAGAATTTCACATATTTATACTGAACACTCACCAAGTATGTCAAGACTACGTTCAGACCATAATATAACTTCATGTCACACAGCCAGCACCAGTATACTGCAAGGACAGATACTGCTGGTTTGCTTAAGGGATGCTCTGCAATTGCCCCAACATCCTTTGAGTCACTTTTTCAATGTTGCCTCAGGTCTCTCGGATGGACTGCAGGAAAGCAGAGGTCTTCTGCATAGTTGTATTCTTAAACAAAGGCAATACCAAGATACGGATGTGGACAGTATAGAGTGGACACCAGCAAATGTTGGATGGAAATAGTATAAAGACCAAAGTTAAGCCAATGTTTTAGGTATAGTCCCTGCCAAAATGTGTATCACTTCAAAACAGCATGCAAGCATTATATCTTGCAGTTGCTAGTTCTATTTTTGAGTTATTAATATTTCTATGTTTGTTTCTTATTTTGTGAATAAAGAAGTGTTGTGTGCACAGTAGTTCCCTATCAATGATGGTCAAGAGGACCCTAGCACTGACAAATGCAGAATTTCTTGTAAACAGCGGGGCAATCCTTTGCTTGAATGTGCACAGATTATGGAGGTATGGATGTCTTCCTTTTGTTTTAGAGAGGAATGTGATCCTAAATAGCAGCTCACTGTTGGGCAGGACTTTATCCCCACATGGGGACTGCAGAGGAAGATCCTCTGGATGCTGGGATCACTTCTGTATTAGAACCTCTAAGTGGTCCCAGTGCAATCCCCTCACATAAACCCTTGAAAATCCACTCCTATAGCAGCTCTGCTCCTAACTGATACTCCATGAGGAAAAGAGGACCTGAAAATGGCATAGAAGAGGAATTGAAGAAATGACAATTGGCTTCATTCTCTATTCCTCACCACCATATACTCATTGAAGCAAAGATAATGAGGCTCTGGGGTAGCTGGTTTGGGGTGGTAACATATGGGGCTGGGCTCTATAATTAATTACAAATTAAGTACCTCACAGTTTTGTCACACTCAGCAGCTCATCCTTTCAGAAATAGAGTGCCACAAAGACCGTGGTGGCAGCACATCAACCCTTCTCTGCCAAAACAGGAGACGTAAAGTAACAGGACTTTCTTACTATATTTTTTTGGAAGAAACAACCCTGTCCTATCCAGACACTCTGCAGTCCCTTCTTCTAGCACCAGCACAATTAAATTGGAACCATGTTTGCACATCCACATGGGAGAAGTTTGAGCTAATCTGGCGTATAATGATAGGTAATGCTGCTGCCAAGACACCACAGAGATGGAAAGTGACCGGCAGATGGTGTTCAAGAGCCCAGCTCCACAACTGGCATAGCACCACCAGACAGACTTCAAACCTCTCCCCAAACCCAGGTCTTAACAGGACACACCCTATGCCCAACCACAAGTCACAAGAAAACTGAGGCACTTCTGCTTCCACACCTCTTCCTAGAACAGCTCGGTAAGACTGTGCTATTGCTTTGATCTCTTGTTCCTATTTTTATGAGAATTACTGCCAGTTTAGTAGATCACAATGATAAATTACAACAGAGGACTGTCTAGATGGAGAGGAGGTTTCAGTATCATCAGAGAGCATTACGGACCAGCAAAAACAGAACAGCAGACAGTGACTGGAAGCTGAAACTAGACAGGCTCAGATTGAAAAGAATATGTCAATCATGAGGATAAGTATTGACTGGAATGACTTACCAGGGCACTGTGCATTTCTTGTAGTTTCTCCATCCAGATTAAGCACCTCTTTCTAGAAGATGTGCTCTATTCAAATCAGAAAAAAAGATGGTCCACTGAAGCACTGGGCCCAGCAGTGCAGAAGCTCAGGTTGAGAGAGCTAGCAATCCCTTTTGCCTTCCAAATCTTTCCAGTCCTGCTGTGCCTTTGAGCTGAGAGAAACACGCCACTCCCCTCACTGTCACTTCTGGAAGTGTCACCAGCCACTGCATGGTGGTGGACAGGCAGATCTGGACCTGAAAAGGATGTCTGCAACACACCATTGAGGAAACAGGAAACCTGAACAATGTGAGCAGAAAACATGTGACCCCAGTGAAATCCTCCTGCATCTGTATTTGCTGCCAGGAAAAGGGATCAAAGTATCCCTCAAAACATTTAAAATCAAGAACGCAAGTGCTTTCCTCCTACAAGATTTCCTCAGATCAGAAGTCCATACAGCAGGGGTACGTGCAGGGGTAGAGACAGTAGCCAGCCACCAAACAGGCTTCATTCTTCATGACAAGTGATGGCTTTCTTTTGCTGCCTGTAGAAACACAGGAACAGGATTCTCCAGATAAATGCTCAGTGGAAAGCAACCAGAAATTAGCAGCAAATGCAAGAGGCATCTCAAAGCAGAGAAAGCACTGGAGCTATTCAGCACCAAACCATGCACCAGAGAGCTAGCAAAGGCAAGCATATGAAATAAGAGCAGATCTATGTGGTTAACCCAGCTAGTCTAGTGTCGCTGTTTATACTGGGAGTGGAGAGATGCAGCAACACACAAATTCAGCAAGAGCAGGCAAAAGAAGACACTTTATTAATTTATAACCGCATAGGGTGATTGGTCAGTGATCACCCATCTCCTAGGGTGATTAGATAAAGTCCTACAACACCTATTGCAAAATATTTTTCCAATGTACCATAAACAGAATTTAGCAAAACACCACATGTTAGTCTAACTTACAAAAAAAAATCCTACTGTTTTTCATAACATGCATGAGAAAGGCAGGATTCTCACCGAATATTGTGAGAACCTGAGAAAATCCCTCTGCTAGCAGCTTTTCAGCAACCACAGTCTAGGACACCAGAACTGACAAGAGACAGAAGGATGTGCTTTTTAGAGCAGAGCATGTGAACCTGACTATTAGGTGTGGCCCATTACCCCCACATCCAAAGGCAATGCGTTAGGGGTGTCAGAGAGAGGAGGACAACCAATGTGGGTAGGACAGTCATCCCACAGCATCACTCAGAGGCAGAGGCAACACTCTTGACCAGTGAACAGTGTTTCATCTGTGTGTTGTTAAGCACAGATTGTCTAGAGAATGTCTGAAGAGAATGACATCCGGACGCTCCATGTGAAAAAAGAGCAGCAGTTTGCATGTTGAAGCCCTGGCACTTGCTGTCTGTCTGAGACAGATCAGGACAGGGCATCACACCCCGCAGGGAGGCAGTGGAGGTCCCTCTCTCACTCCACCTCTTCTGACTTTCTGACTGTTTATTTTTCTTTCTCACTCTTCTTGATCAAGTTAGCAGCAGCCCAACTCATTCTTTTCCTTTGGAAAACCACCTGGCAATGTGATCTCCTCCCAGTGGTGGAAATAAAGTAAGTTGAAAGGGGTTTCACACAGCAAAGTGAGGCAACAGGGAGTGAAGGGCACTCAAACATCAGTCCATCCCATGCTGACTGACCCCCTGAACTTACAGTCTTGCTCAAGAGAGGAAAATCACTTCCCATTTTCAAACTGCAGGAAATCCCCATTGCTCATCAAAGAGGGATCCTAGGGAGGAAACATCTGTGCACTTAAAAGATTGAGCTCCCTGAACATGTTTTAACTCACATTGTGTTCCAGCAGAGTGCAGCCCAAGGTGTCTACTTTACAACCCAAAGTAAAGCAAATGCAGGCCATGAGCATGCATGAACTCTAAACAGAGGGTTGAACCAGAGAACTCCAAAAGTCCCTTCCAATTTAAATTATTCTATGATTTTATGATCCTGTTTCAACAGACATGCAGCCTTGGAGAAACCGAAGAGAATGTAATTGTGGGAAAGGTTTGAACTAAATGCAGTATCACCTGCTGTGACTGCTCCAAGTCACACTGCATGTTTGCTCCAGACTCAACAGTACAAAGAAAGGCTACAGAGTCCATCTAAGCAGCTCCCATGCAGTGTCCTGCCCAGCACTGGAGGATCACTGGTGACAGCAATCTGGACAAAACCTGCAAGGGAAACTCCCTGCAATAAGCAATGCAAGGACACATCAGGGGAAAACTGCCACAATATGAAATTGCACCAACAGCCCTCTGTCCTGCAGGGAAAAGCTTGCTCTTCACTGACACTCTGAGCTTATGTTTCTGTCTAACGGCAGTCTTCATAAATACCTAATTTGGCAAAGGTATGTGTCAGCCCAGGGGTATGAAGCAGAAATAAGGCAGACACGGTGCCATCAAAGAAATGTGGTCTGTGTTTGAACTCATATGATGCTGCACACATGATTTGCTAGCGAGAAAGCCCACAGAAGACCCTTGGCAGCAAGGATGCCTACACCAACATTTACATCCATCCCAAGTTTGGCATGAAGATCCCAGCACTGAAAAATGCTCTGCAGACTCTCCCCAAGCTGGGCATAGGCATGCTTGCACCAACATGTGCCCCAGCAAAGAGGAATGCCTGGGGCACCTCTGAACCCCTCTGGCATTACCCACAGCCTTTCTCTCACTAGTATTTTGAGTCACTCTGCCTTTTGTTCATCTTTATGCAATCTTTCTTGCTCAACACTTGGTTTCCATGGAGTCACATAAACCGTGTAAAACAGATTTATATTTAGAAAGTGGAATGGGTCATATGACCTATTCCAGTTGTCATGGCAATCAGCACACGCTCCCATTTGGCAGAATCTGATGGCACATGGCTGCTGGGGCCAAGTCGCCCTCTCTGAGTGGCCCCGTGGGCACTGCCTCTGCAGCAAAAACACAGCAAGACATTGCCAATGCCCCTCCAGCCCCCACAGTCCAGACAGTGGCACTTCTTAGGGCACCATGGCTCAAGTCCATCCACCTGCTGTAACACCAGCCTTCTTCCTCAAAGAGAAACATCCCCTTTTCCTGTGCCAATTATTAGGGCATCTCAGAGCACTGCTGGGACTGCCAGGCTGGAGCAGTGGGCTGAGCTATGCCCAGCACATACCCCACATGCCAGTCTAGCAGGACAGCTCTCATTCTTCCCAATCTTAAAAATCTCCCTACTCTAGTAAGTTTCCTCTGTGCCACATGAAAGCCTTCACCTCTTCTTCCTCCTAAATAAATTCAGCATCTCCATGCAGCTGCTTTTTCCTTGAATGCCATCCCTGCCACCTTCTTACCAACCCACCACAGCTGGGACCAATTCTCCTGTAGCTCCACACCCATCTATTTCCCATTTGGCTTTGAAATGCAGTATGCATGCTTCCCATCCAGCTCTACTGTCCCTACTCAGGGCCTGCTCTACCAGCCAGATCCACAGCTGCCATAATCCTCCCCTGACTCCCACCCAGGTCCCTTGCTGTGGTGCAGGCATGTGCCCAGGACTTTGCCTTAAGGTAATAGCCATGAATAGCACTGTGTTTTCAGATAATTAACCTTCTGGGACAGGTAAACTTTTCTCTGCCAATACCCTAAACTAGGGAAAACCAAACTGTTTCTGAAGGATACATGACCCAGTGCTGTGTGAGAGATCAAAATGGATGGGAAGAGAAATGCTCTGATCTGGGAATCCGGCCTAGACTCCTTCAAAACCGGGGTTGTCAAGCCAGAGGTAAAAAATCCAAGTAACTCCAGTGCAGCTCAGTCCTATCCCTTCCTTCTCAAAATGTGCCTGGCGCACAAAGCCACATAAGGGGTCAGAGTGGGAGAAGCAACAGACCAAGCTGCAGCTGAGCCTGTGCCCTGTGGTGAGTCTCATGGGACTCATGGTACCAGGTCTGGTCCAGATCCTGCTGCAGATGATGCTCACTAACCCACAAAGCAGCAGTTCAGAGAGGTGCATGGCAATGGCTATTGACTTTTTTTGGTGGAGGAGAGGGAAGCTAGGCAGGTTAAGAAAGATGGGGGGGAAGGTAGGTTCAATGTGGGGAAAGTGCATGACAGTGGGGCCTTGATTTGGGAAGGGTGGTTAGCAAGGAAGAGAATAAAAAGCCTGTGATGGGTCCTGATTTGGGGAGTGGCAGGTGTGGTGGGAGGGTGATTGCAGTTTACAGAGGACAGCCTGGCTGCTGGCTTTCTCGCCTCTTGCTCTGCCTGAGCTCTGGGCACACTTCCAAGCAAATTCATCACTTTCGTAAGCTCCCTTTTCAGTGTTCTCACAGCCAGTGTGAGTGCTACCCTGTGACAGCATTTAGCGCTATCTGAGAAGAGCATAGAGTCCTGGCACTGAATTAACAACCAAGAAAGGGGAAACAAAGTACCACCCTCAGAGCAGCCACCGAAGACCCTGAACAGCCAGATGGGAGTTGCGTCTTCTCTGAGCAATAATGTCTGTCTAGAACATAGTGACCATGGCTACATGCACACATGTATCCCTGAAAGTATAATGCATATATACCCACAGGGAGTTCAAGAATCACCCCATAGGAAAATTCACCCCTGTTTTCCCAATTCTCTGCTAACAGACTAAAAGACATTTAATGGACAAATCTGTCCCATTCTCTTTGAGCAGCCCCTCCCAGATAGTGTTATCCAGCTGAGCTACACGTGGAAAGTTAATGGCCAGAGTGAGCCTGGATGGCAAAGGTCACACAAAGCAGCAGAAAGGATCTGGCAATGCTAGGTGGAGCTGCTCCAGCATGGCCTGGGAAGGTCAAGGAGGCAGATTGCTGTGATGAAGGACTCAGTCCACACACCGTGGAGCACTGAGGAACAGTAACAGTACACAGAAGGACAATGATGGGTGGGGAACTGAGATACCTAATCCCACAAACAGAGCACCATGTCTGGAACCTCCTCTGTGCCTGAGAGCAATCAGCCCTGAATGCTGAATGCTCCAATCAGTCTGGGGTGAAAACCATCACAATGAGTCAAGGTAAAGGCTCTCTACATCATTTTACAGAATGCTACTGCCTCTAGGGGTATGGTACTCATTACTGGATGCAGGCAAAGAGCCTCTTGGGATCATACAAAACAAGGGGTAATTAGGGGAAAAAATACAGGTGGGGGAAGAGAAGAAACCAGTGTGGGAAAACAGAGGGGAAGGGAGATGAAAGGAGGTAGTTGCATGTAAATGGACAGCTGGTCATCACATTTGTCCTGTCCATGCCCTGAGTCTGATCACTTCAGTCCATCCTGTCTTCTTATTAAAATCCATTTCTATATATTGTCCTGGGTAAGAGAGTCTCCATTCAGCATGCATGTGCAGGCATGGATATTTAATTAGTGCCAGCAACTGGAGTGGGGACCACAAGTCATAGAGGCCAGCGTGTTTGCAGTGCCAGCAACTGGAGAGACTGGAGTACTGGTGTGTCATGCAGGTGCTTATCAAGTTGGACTATCCAGGTGTTGAAAGAGCCATAAGCCTTGGCCAGATACTGGAAAGAGCAGAAGGTCTTTGAGCTCCTATTGGCGGGACTAGAAGATCCAAACCAACTACTGCAGGGACCATAAGTTCTGGTTGTTGGCTGAGACCCATTTGCTTATGCATGTCTGTGTGTGTCAAGTTAAAGGGTCCTTGGCACATCTGCCAGGTAGATGAGGTATCTACATCCAGTTACTGGAAGGATCTTCAGTGTGTTTCTTTGCACATGCTGGTGTGTGCAAGGAGGTCCACAAGCCTGCAACTGGAGTGCAGCTGTGGTCTCAGGGGCTGCATGACCAAGTGACAGCTACTAGGTAGACTGGGATCCAAGGCCAGCTCCTAGACAGACTCTCAGGCCAGTTACTGGAGGACTCCACATGTATATATGTATGCATTCCCCATTAACAGACATTTATCCTTGTTCATCCAGAAAGGGGAAAAGGAGGAGGGTGGTGATGCCATTTCTGAGAGTGCTGCGTGTTTCTGTCTGTGTTGATCTGTGCAGTTGGCTGTATGTATACATACAGATGAACCATGCAGTGAGTTTGTGCCTCACATGCCTACTGGGAATACATGTTTAACTTCACTGATGTCTGGACCTGGTGATACAGAGCTGTGGCAGCCTTGCCTCTAGTAGACTACAAAATTCAGCAGTCCCTACCACAGTGCACAAGCACTTCACAGACCTTGTTGTTTGTCTTTCCAGGTGTTGATGTGGAGGATAGCTAGCTGAGGTGGAATAATCCCAGTCCAAAACAAAGATAAGCAATGACGAAGAGAGATACATCACATGTGCCTGTCCCATTATAGCCCCGGGGGAATGGGGGAGCACTGCAGCATATCTCTGTGTTCCTGACTTAGTGCAGAAGTTCAGTTTTGCAGTACTAGTTTAAGAAAAATCTTTGCACGCAATGTCTGTCTCAACTCTAAGGCACAGCGTACTGAATGGAAAAGGGGCAGATCTCAGCATTAACATGTGGTCTTGCAGACCCTTGTGGGAAGTCAGCATATGTACCAGAAAGAAGTTAAAAGGCAAGTGCAATAATGCCAGGAAGGATCAGGCCTATATACCTCACCTGTTCCCAAGCATAGCTGTGTCCAACTGCTTCCCTCAAACACAGAGCAATCACCCTTGTTTTCCTATAACAGTCAAGGAATTTCTCTGAAATATCTGTCATCCTTTTTCTACTTCCTTTCAGCACCACTGTTACTCACTGTTCAGAAAGTTAACATTTGGCATCTAATTTGCTAACTATCAGAGCCGATATGGGCTGTGGAGGTTTGGGAATGGTTCATATGCCAGTAACACAGCCAGCTTGGGTCACCAGCAAGCAGAGCACTAAGTGCTTTGCCCTGCTACCTTTCTCTTATTAGTAAATGAAGCCATGGTGTCTTCCTACCATGATTATCTTGAAATAACAGGATGTGGTCAGCTTGGACAAAGCTGATTTCTCGAGATCCAGAGCTGACGGTAGCAGAATTTCATGTTTCTATACCCAAGCTCTGCACACTGCTGCATACACTCAGCTCACTAGGATATGACAAAGTTTCACATGAGCTACTTATATCACAGATTCATCCCTCAGTGGGAACTGAAACTTGGAACTCTGCCACAGGCTGCCATGAGTTGGTTCTCTGGGATCCTTAAGACTTCCCCAAGCAGGATTTATCACACCATGGCTTGGTAAGGTGGGAATGGGCAGAAGAAGGTAAAAGCCTGGTGATGAGCAGTGCCAGCACTCCAAGAGCTGAATCTGCCCTGTGCAGGGCAGCCTGGGAGGAGGCACAAGCCCTTCTCCCCTTGCTTTGGTCAGGAGGGATGTGCCACTCCGTCTCTGACATCAGCATATTGTACAAGGCAGAGCACCAGGGCCAAGCACTCTGAAGGGCTTCGTTGTCCTGGGAAGCCAGGGACAACAAGGCTATTGTTGAGCAAACCTCGTACTGTAAGTGTCACCCCCATAAGCCCAGAGAGTCACAAGGCCAGGTCAGGCCAGATGCAGCATTACTGCTTGTCTCCCATTTGAAATGACATGCTGCATGGACATGCTGCACATTCCCCTCTGACTTACTGCAGAGTATGATATAACAGCAAGATGGTCAGAGGCCCGGAGCTGGGAGTATGCTGCTTGCTCCAGGTGCTCTGTACTGAAGCAGTTAAAAAAAGAAACTTCCCACATCCACCTAAATTTATGGTCTGACCCCTCTCCCTGGGTTGCTGCATGTAAAAGGGGGGCAGAGCAGTCATCCACAGGAGGCTCTAGAGCAAGCAAAAAGCTGCACAACACTGTGATTCTGTGAACATTTCTGTGCTTCTAGGGCCCTGTGAGTGCAGCGTGTTTTGGAGAAATGGAACATCTGGGAATAATGCCAAATGTTTTCAAATGGGGCTTCCAGCCCATACGCTGAAGGAAAGCTCAGCCTGGCTAAGCTCTCTTTCCCATACACACGGACACAACACATTTCTTACAAGCCCAGAACAAAGCCCCAGCTCTACACTCACCTGTGCATAGAAATGTATCCCCTCTCTCTGGCCAGGGACAAGAAGTACTAATGGCTCTATGAGATTAGATGCAGTGTCAGGGTTGGGTATTTCACCAGATGTTGCAGTGAGCTGCAAAATGCATGCATGAAAAACCAGAAGGGAGCCCCAAGCCACTCTAGTCTTTGTGAGGATACTCCATACCCCTTCCTGCCATGGCTGTCCCCAAACAATGCCTCAGAGTTTTATCTGGAGACAAATGTGTAGAAGTAACTGTTTAAATAGGAAAAAACTTGCAGAAACCTAGCAGAAATTAGATGATGTGGTAAATAAACCTGTGCCTTGCTTGCTGTGCAGCTCTTTCAGGTTCGCTCTTGACCTCGTTCATGGACTTTCTCTATTGCACCACACTTTGCATTGCCCTCCTGGTGCCTAGAACAAAACCCCTCCCGCAGACCCAGGCAAGAGGCTCTCAGCCCCCTGTGAGTTCCTGTGGGCTGCCTGGCCGTTTTATGACCCCTCTACCAGCCCTGCTGAACCTAGCAGCCTGGCAGCCCATCTGCCTTGAGTGTTTTCCACAACTTCCAGGAGTTACAAGCATCTTCTCTTCCAGCAGCATCACATGACCCAGAGCACCGCAGCCAGGTAAACAAACCCCAATGTCAGCACCAGCCCTAACACAAAAAAGAACTGCCTCCAGCAGCAAAATATGCAGGCGTCCAGCGTTTCACCCAGGGATAACATGAATGCAGAAGCTGACATGAATGCAGGAGCTATTAGCAACAGACTAACTTGCTTTTGTGCTTTATGTGGAACTGGGACACTTTTCCACAAGGCACAAAAAGAATTAAGTTATGACTAAAAATAAAATTGAAAATATACAAATAACTGTGAAAGGAATTCTTACTCTCAAGGGTATAATATACCTATGCAACATAAACACATCACTTAAAAGGGGGCTGTGCCAGGGCAGGCTTTGCTTGCTTCATTTCTCATACATCACTATGTTGGGTTTTTACAAGCAACATTCTACCACTGTGTTCTTGTTCTGCATTTTCCCAGACACAATAAAATCACTTCACAAGAACTAATAGTGTCTGTTCTTTTAGGAAGGAGCGGATTCTCCTCTAAATTATATCAGGTCTCTCCCACATGCACACACAAGCACACACAGCAAAGCTAAGGCATAGCAACCTCTACCTCTTCTGCAGTCATCTGCCAAAAATGGCTATTTACAAAAACATTCTGGAGCAAGAGAATAACATATATGTAAGTTAGAAGAACCAAGTAAAAGCATCATAGAAGAGTTTCTGGTCAGACCCGCAGAGATGGTGTATTCTCCTTCTCAAGAGCAGTTAATGAAAGAATATTCTGAGATTGACCAAAGTATAATCTGGGTTAGTTGTCTGTATTTATCTTAAATTACTTTTTAAAAGACTTTAAATATCTTTTAGGATGAATGTTGGGATCAGATCCCTGAGAACCTTATGTTAATGTTCTACATTTCTAATAAGATATTTTTATCATAAATACTATCTCAAAATCCATGCAATTAAAATAAATTTGGAATAGTTAATTCAGATTCTGTTCCTGGCCCCAGGCCTTAAGCAAAGCTATTAACATTTTGGCATATTGCAGCTACATTTTCCTGGAATTTAAAATGAAATTTTCTTCCCTCTGTTGCTGTGGTAGGTCAGAATCGCCAAAAAAAGCCCCTAGCTGCTTTCGCAGGCAGCGCAGATGGGGGCTTTTTAATTACAACCATCCTCATTTTTTCTTGAATGACGTTTCCCTGCAGAGGAAATCTGTTATGCATCCCCGACATGATATTCCCTGGATTAAATGCCCCACCATGACCAAAACTACAGGAACCTCAGATGCAGAGAAAACAACGAAATGGTCAAGATACAAAGTGCTGCCAGATGCACATTCCTGTGTCCTCCCTTGTAATATTTCTCAGGCTCTGGGAATGTAATTGCTGTTGCCTGTGACTCCACAGTAAAGCATGTTCAGACAGACAGACAATAGTTAAGTTTTTCTTTTTGCTGCTGCTACAATTCTTAATAAATGAGCAAAAAAAAGCAAGGGAAGATAGCCATTCCCAAAACTTGGCAAGGCTGAGTGAGGCTGCTGGAGCTCCATATGGAGCCGTGGCTCACTCTGGACCCCTGCCTGCCCAACGCTGCAGACAGACAGATAGACAGGCAGACACTGCTAGAGCATGGGTGGGTGCTGGTCTGGGAGCAGGGCTGGTGTGATGAAAAGCATGAGGCCATATTCCAATCCCTGCTAGGGGGACAAGGTGGCAAAGGGATGACTGAGAGCTTTACATCTCTATGGTGCAGTGAAAAATACTTGCTCCGCCCTTGCAGCTGGGCCACAGGTCTCCTGCCAGGCTCAGTGGGCATAACCTGCAGGAAGAGATCTGCTAACATGAGAACTTGCTGCATTTGCAGCATTTTTCTAGGAGTCCTTCCTCTAAAAATGCAGTGTGCTACTACCTTTGTACCCCTATAGAGGACTGAGATGTCACTAAAGAAAATCCTCCTTCTCTGCCAGGCTTGATGAAGATGGAAGTTGCTCAGGCAGGACATGTTGAGCACTGCCACATGCATCTCTGCCTGGATGCCTTGACTCCCTCCCACAGAAAGATCTGGACAACCATGGCAGTTGCCTTCTGGCACCAGAGTTTTCTATATTAATTTACAAGCTTCTTCTCATTACAGGAATGAAAAAAATTGTGAACATAACATACAGTAATGCAGCACCATCACTGCTTCTGAAGATGACTCTTGGTGGGCAAAGCAGCAGAGGATTTCCACCACTGTGCAAGAGCCATGTGCTCCTCTCTCCCCTCTGCAGCTTCTGCTGCTCCTGGGAATGGCCAAGATGGTTCGCATCAATCCTGGCAGCAGGAAGTGCTCTCTGTAGCTGCAGTCCCCCCTCTGGTACTCCTGCACAAAGGCTCCACTCCTTCTTCTGGACTTTCTGATCTGGAAGAGGACACCCATCTTCCTCTCCCACATGACACCTACCCAGGACTGTAAAGTAATAAGTCATTTCAAAAAACCAGGCAGTCTTTAGTAACATGGATGCCTCTTACCTCTGAAATACCACTATTGACATGAAAGGGTCTGTTCATGTTTACTTTCTAATTAGTGGCATACTTTTGAGCATTTGAAAAACTTCAGTCCTTGTCCTTGGAGCTACTGCTCCCAGCCCTCTGCAGACTAATGGGAGCTCAAATCTGATTTGGCCAATTTATCTTTTTAATGAAACTCCACCATACAAACACTTCATCTCAGAAGCTTCTAAGAATATCCCGGTCAGCACACTTGTGTACTGAAATTCAGTTAATTCTGGGGTGGCCCACATACAAGAATAACATCTAAGCTAGCACACTGCATACTGTGGGAAGGACTTCAGAGATGAGGGTTGACAAAGGCAGACCTCAAGAAAAGTGCCAGGAGACAAGATGCAGACAAGCAGGTACAGGACAGGGAAACTGATTGGTTGGAGGTGATCAGCTGCAGCCAGGACAGACACATGCAGCAAAATGGGAGTGGGCAGAAGCACAGGAAATAATCAAGAAGATGCTCAGCTTGGAAAAAATGCATGTCCGACAAAACAGCCCAAAAAAACTGCCAGTGGGATGGAAATCACTGGAAACAGTTACTGATGAATTTTAATTTGCCCCACACAGTAACTGAGCATTCTTCAAAGAATACTGTGAGTGTCAGTCACTTTCACCCACCCTCTTTTCCCAGTCACTCCTCTGTCCCACTAACACCGTTTTAGAAAGAACGAATTAACTGCCCATTTTAAAATGGCCATGTTTCCCTTCTATACCCTCCATTCTCTTATGGACTTCAACAGACTTTAAGCTTCCAATCAGATGTCTATGATGATGCATTTTTGCTTCCCTTAAATTTATTTATGCAGCAAAAAGGATAAGGTTCTTAGAAAACAAGCCAATGTTAAAGCATAGTTACACCAATGGTCAACTGGTACTTGGGAGATGTGCATAGGAAATTTAGAACTTTTGCAAGAAGATGTTCATCGCTCATGGTAGGACTTCCATGGGCCCTGGGAACAGCAGACCAGGTTATAAACTGCAATGCTGACACACTATCAAAGGTTACATTTCTTTTTCAAGCCCAGCTATGTTGTCAGTAAACTGCTAGTCAGTGACATGCTCCACTGAAGAAATATGTAACTACACTATTACCCTTTGACATAAGATGAGAGACAAAAGTATAGAATTCATCACTGAACTCACTCCCAAATAACATTACTTCTGTGCAATTCACAACTTTTGCTGTTCCATGAGAAGCTTCAGCAAGCATGGGAATTGCCTATTACACAACAACAAAGTTTAATTGTAATTTTGGCTTTGAGTTACTGCAACTATACAAAGGTAGCCAGAGGCATCAAGCTTATATGACTTAGTTGCTATTACATATAAAACTTACTGCAGAGCTGAGAACTGAATGTATTAATCTGGAGGAAGTCTAGCCCTCTAGTCATTGGAACTATCCTGCAGTGAGGATGCATTTCCAACATGGTCCAGACTCTGTGACCTGCTTCTTACTCTAGATTCATCACCAAGCCATGCTGCCTCTCACAGCAGATAAAGAAAATCTATATGCTTGGTGTTCTACAACCAGCAAGCTAATGTTATTTATGAAATTCATCATTTCAATTACCTCCTGCTGTGGCAGTGAATTTTAATAAATATAATATGGAAACATCAGAAGTCATTGGGACTGGGAACCCTTTGTGACATGCCTGGTGCTATGTGTGTAAGGAAAGGAACCTTTTATACTGATTTTAAATGAAAAATAAGCTGCCAGTTACTCTTATGACAAGTGCAGAAGTGTAGGCACAGAAGTAGATAAAAACAGCAGAAAACCATTAACAGTAACAGGAAATGTTCTATAAATGAAGTAGTATTAAGGGGAAGACCAAATAAAGGAACCAGTTGCAGCTCAGCAGAGAAGGAGAGCTACCCATAGTTCAATATCTTCAACAAAAAGTCATCTGTTAATTAAGTCATCCATGAAGAAGTGGCTGTCACAGTTCATACTAGTAACAAAGGCTTAAGGTCTCAGCCTGCTAGTAGGGAAGGACTAAGTTGGAGAACACTGTAACTAATAGATTCATCCTAAGATTTTTATAGAACTGTCTCATAAAACTCAGAGCAATTGCCAATCACCTCAGAGAATCCATAGAAAACAAGGGAGGCAAAGTTCTGGCAACACAGAAAAGGCATGTTTGGAGAAATGGGAAAAGAAGGAAATGGAGTTGTGGAACAGCCACTTGAACTCCAGTTCTTAGAAAACTAATTGAAAAAAATTAATTGTTTTTTAATGACTCTGAAAAGACAACAAGAATACAGTGGTGTTCCCTAGAAGTCAGGTACAGTCCTGTTCAACATGTTCGTCAATGACGTGGGTAAAGGGATGGAGTGTACCCTCATCAGCTTTGCTGATGATACAAAACTGTGAGGAGTCTCTGACACACCAGAGCTCTGCTGCCATTCAGGGAGACCCAGACAGGCTGGAGAGTTGGGCAAAGAGGAACCTCATGAAGTTCACAACGGCAAATGTAGAGTCCTGCACCTGGAGAGGAATAACCCCCCGCACCAGGACAGGTGAGGGGCTAACCTGCTGGAAAGTGGCTCCATGGAGAAGGACCTTGGGGTCTTGGTGGACAACAGGTTAACCATGACCCAGCAACGTCTTCTTGTAGACAAGAAAGCCAAAGGTCTCCTGAGGTGCATTATGAAGGCTGTGGCCAGCAGGTTGACAGAGGTTCTCCTCCCTCTCTACTCTGCCCTAGTGAGGTCACATCTGGAGTATTGGAGTCAAAAGGAACTACAGGAGAGAGTCCAATGGACGCTACAAAGGTGATTAGGGAACTGGAACATCTCTTTTACAAGGAAAGACTGAGAGATCTGGGTCAGTTTAACTGGGAGAAGAGAAGACTGAGATGGGATCTTATCAACATTTATAAATATCTAAAGGGAAAGTGTCAAGAGGATGGGGCCAGAATCTTTTCAGTGCTGCCCAGAAACAGGACAAGGGGCAATGAACACAAACTGGAACACAGGAAGTTCCACCTTAACATAAGGAATAACTTATTCCCAGTGAGGCTGATGGAGCACTGGAACAGGCTGCTCACAGATGCTGTGGGATCTTCTCTGGAGACTTTCAAAACCCACCTGGACGTGATCCTGGGCAACCTGCCCTAGGTTATTCTGCTTTGGTGGGGGAGTTGGTCTAGATGATCTCCAGAGGTCCTTTCCAACCCCTACCATTCCATGATTAAGTGATACTGTGATATAGTTAAAAGGCTACACCATTTTGTGATGGATAGGTCTGTTGAACCAATCTGATCACCTAGCCCCAAGGTGGAAGTAGGACCATAGTGGTATCAGCAGTGATATGCTCCCCTAGAGAGACAAACACCTTACTGCAAAGGAAAACAAGAAAGCAGCCTGAGAAACATAGACATGGTAAGACCTCAGCTGGAGCTATGTGTAAAGTTTTGAGGTCTACTCTTTAAGATATGAACAAACTGGCTAGTCCAGAAGGGAGTAAAAACCAGAGATCTAGAAATAGTGACCTGAAAGGAAACAGGAAAAGTTGTACAATACAGAGCAGGAATGAGGCGAGTGTGTCAGATACATCATCAAGATGCTGAAAAGAGAAAAAGGATAGTTTATTTTCCCATCCATCCTAGGTGGGATAAAGATGGATTAAAATTGCAGGAAGGAAGGTTCAGGATGGAGGTGATACTGAAATCATGGTACAGCTTGGATTTCCTTAAGAAAAGACCAGATAACTGTTTATAAAAAATGATGTAAGAATTATTGAGCCTTTCTTGGACCTGAGGAGCGAGCCCATGACTATAGTATGAGATACACATATGTACCATGGGCAGCTGTTTTCAAAGACCATACTATGCTGACATTCCCCGAGGAGCCTTGGAATAGATGTGCTTGATATGAAAATGAAACTATTATTTAAAGTATGACATCATGTATTAAAAAGAAAAAGAAAAAAAAAACTAAGAAAATGCTACTCAGTAAAGGTCAGCACTTGAAGCTGAAAGAATTGGGGCGGGGACTACGTAATCTTTCTGACAGCATTCACAAAGCAGTCTTTAATAATATTGTCTCAAATAATTTTCTTCCAAATGCCTCTGCTGCTTGAGTTATGTGATTACTGAGAAACGGCTTAACTACATTTCTGTCTTCTGGGGAATTTATTATGAGGGTAATGGACTCACAGCTGTAAGAGCAACAATTTACACTGACAGCAATTGGGAATAAGGCCCTGGAGACCACTGTGACATGGGGTTTACATCTCCTTGATTCTGATATTAGAACAAATACAAGTTATTTAACTACCACCAGCCAAACCAGTATCATTTCCCTGCAGACACCCAAACTAGGCTGTTTTCCAGGGGATGTGGAAGGTCTAGGTTCAGTTTTGTTCATTGATCACTTCACAGATCAGTCATGTTCCCCTTGCATTCAGACAATTCTCCATTTAAAAGCCAAATGCAAGAGGACTTTTACAACCCACACTGAATCATAAAGCCAGACAAGCTGCCTGATTGATCCAATAGGCCTTTAAAAATGTCAGGAAAAAGATTAATGAACTTGAACAATAGAGATACTAGGTCACTGTTTTCGAAAGGATCTGGTAAAAATCAGGCAGAGGTTGATAGGATCGCAGATTGAAACCTATGCTGCACTATTCAAAGGATTCTGCAGATCAATGACCTTGGATGCATACTAAGTACACTGGGCAAGCCATGACGTGCTTGCACTATCAGAGGATTTCTGTGAGAGGCAGAAATATAGAGCTGCCTGTTTCTCCCTCCAGCCCAGACACCCAGTGAACATGTCATCCTGCAGCCCTGTGCTCTCAAGTCACCCTCCTCCTCTCAGCACGTCACTGTCCCTGGTCTCATGTATAATTACTTGGACACCATTACCTCAAAGAGGCACAAAGGAGTAATTCCTAGACTATAAACCCTCTCTGCATGAATCTCTGCATGTGAACCACAATAGTATTTGTGGCTGAGGTATTTTGAAGCCTGAGACTGCAAAAATCCTGAACCTAAGCAAAGCAATAAAGTTCTGTTAAGTCTGCCAATTACATCCCACTGCTTTAGATGGGATTTTTCAGGCCATGGAATTTTTAATTCATGAATTTTGGTGAAAAGGCAGAATCTAATGTTTAATCTAGATTTGGCAAAAATTAAACAGTCACAAATGTCCTGGTAACAAGCTGTTACCCTGTGGAGAGCAGAAAAAACAGAGGAGTATTGCAGCACAGCTTTTGGTACAGATAATTCAGAAGTCATTGAAACATCCTCTTGAAAGTATCCAAAAAAGCAACCTCCTAAGAGGTGCCCTCTGTCAGAAGCTTGCCCTGCTCAGGGTATATTACTGTCTGTACCACATCCCTCCAGAAACTTCCCAGGAGGTCCTCAGGCCAACCTCTCTATGACATCTGGCACCCAGATACCTAAATACTTGTGTTGGGTTCAGCGAGACACAGGCAGGAAAAGAAAGTGTTTAGTTCTAGAGAAATTACCATAGAATGGTTTCAGTTGGAAGGAACCTTAAATATCATCTAGTTACAACCCCCCTGCCATGGGCATGAACACCTCCCACTAG
Source organism: Todiramphus chloris collaris (assembly GCA_025345505.1). NCBI lineage: Eukaryota > Metazoa > Chordata > Aves > Coraciiformes > Alcedinidae > Todiramphus > Todiramphus chloris. Next base: position 258,872 of record JANVCC010000269.1, read on the forward strand.
AAGAGGTTGCTCAAAAGCCCATCCAACTTGGTCTTGAACACATCCAGTGTTGGGGCATCTACAACTTACCTGGGCAACCTGTTCCAGTGTCTCACCACCCTCACAGTGAAAAACTTCTTCCTAATTTCTAATCTGAATCTAACCTCTTCCAGTTTGAAGCCATCACCCCTCATCCTAACACAACAAGCCCTTGTACAAAGTCCCTCCCCAGATTTCTTGTAGGCCTCATTCAGATACTGGAAGGCCTCAACAGTGTCTCCCCAAGCCTTCTCCAGGCTCAATAACCCCAGCTCTCTCAGTCTGTCCTCACAGCAGAGGGGTTCCAGCCCTCTGATCATCTTCATGTCCTCCTCTGACCCTGCTCCAACAGGTCCATGTCCTTCTTGTGTTGGGGGCTCAAGAGATGGACACAGCGCTTCAGGTGGGGTCTCACCAGAGCAGAGCAGAGCAGAGGGGCAGAATTACCTCCTTCGACCTGCTGACCACACTTCTCTTTATGCAGCCCAGGAAACTGTTGGGGCTTTCTGGGCTGCACTTGCACATTGATGGCTGATCATGTTGATCTTTTCACCAGCATCCTCAAGTCTTTCTCCTCAGAACTGCTCTCAATCCACTCACTGCTCAGCCTGTAATTCTGCTTGAGATTGTCTTGACCCACGTGCAGGACATTGAGCTTGTCCTTGTTGAAATTCATGAGGTTTCCACAGGCCCACCTCTCAAGCCTGTCAAGGTCCCTCTGAATGGTGTCCCTTCCTTCCAGCATGTGAACTACACCACACAGCTTGGTGTCATCCAGAAATTGTTTTTATTCAAATCCAAGAGCCACTTTCTGGATTATAAAAAACATATAGGCACCTTCCTGTTGTGCTGCAATAGCCTTGTTTATGGAGGAAGGAATCAGGAGCCCTAGTACAGCCTTGCCTTGCAGGCAGGTTCACCTCTTCCTTGGCCTCACACCTAGGAATCGGGATGACACAGAACAGACACTGAATTAAAATTACAGACTGATAACAACATGTTCAAGCTCCTGCTCTTTCAGCAATAGGAAGAACAGTCCTACATTTCAGTGTAGCTTCTCATCGAGACTGCCACACAGCTTGTTTTGAGTGCTAGGACATCAATATCCACAGCTAGTCAGTGGTCCTGCCTCCATTCAGCATTGTAGACTTCACCTAAACAAACACAGGCACCCAGAGCTGGAGCTGTGCTTGGGCTGGTGCTCTCTGATAACCAGGGGCAAACAAAGGACCCAGCGCCTTCATCCGGACATCTGAAAAAGCACAATGAGAGTTTGACCTCAGAAGTAACTTCCTCATTTGGCTATGAAGGAATATGAGTGTTTTATCTCTTTAAAGTAAATATGAACCTTCTCTTCACTGTCTGCATGTTGGATTGAGAAGTTTCTGCTCCAGGACTGCTCACCTATCCACACTGAACTTTCAGAGCAGAAACCATCCTTGAAGCTTATGAGAAACCTGCCATCCTCCTAGGCATCCTATTTGTGCTTTCCTGCCTGCTGACTGCCCATGGGCAGCCTTCCTGGGGGCAAGAGGACATTCACTGCACGTTCTGGCAACTAACATGCTCCTCAAGGAGCAGAGAAGTGCATGCTTGAACCCACACAGAGTAAGAGGAAACTGAAGCCACATTTCCCACTTCCTGTGCTCAAGCTGCCTGCCTGCTGCAGGAGGTTGCTAGTTAATGGTCTCCTCTCCCCACAGCTTTTAATGAGTCAGTGGGCATCAAACACATACAGCCCTCCTGCACAGCCCCACTCAGGCACTGCAGCTGCCAGGAGGAGCCCTCACTCCTACCATCCCCAGGACTTGGCCTTTACTACTGGTGAGCTTTGAGCAGCTCCTGATAAACATAAACCAATGCTCAATCCCCTTTGGAGAAACCAGTGTCCGTGTCACCTGTATAAAATGCCTGACTCAGATAGGGGAGATAACCTGCTTGAGCAGCACACCTAAATATTAGTGACCAGGTGGAGGTCTGGCTCTGGTGCCACCTGTAACACCTTGTGGTCTTTGTGCTCACTCCCCACTACGTCAGTCCTAGAAAGGCAAGGGACATGTTCAGCATCCCTGAAGAGCCAGGTGCTACAACTACAGGGTAGAATACTGGGGGAAGCATTGGAGTGCCTCACAGCAAGTTTCTGCTCGCATCCCCACTCTTGATGTTCACTTTGAACAAACCCTGAGAGCTCACACAATGGAGAAGCCACCCCAGGAAAACAGAAAATGTCCTGCTGCTGAGAGCTGGACTGGTTCATGGAGGGGGTGTTCAAGAAGGTCATCATGGGACTGTTGCTGAATGCAGATGAGGTTTATAGAGGTAGGGTAGGATTGAAGGGGAAGCTGGACCGGGTCAGCTGTCCACCCTTGCCACAGGTCTTCACCTGTCATAGTCTCAACATCCTTCACATTGCTCTAAGTGTTGCCGTGACCATTTCTGAACTGAAACAGCAAAAGCTTATGGACAACCTCAGATCAGCAGGAGCTCTGTGCTTGTGACATTTGTACACATGCTGCCTTTCTATGGAACCCCCATAGACAAGTGTCTGTCTCCTGCACCTTCACCAGTGCTTCAGAAGATGTCAGGAGTGCTGTGATGCTCCTGACAGAGCAGCTCTGGGTTGTTCATCCCAAGCTCCTCTAATTGACAGGATTAAGGGAGAAAAGTTGGTTTGATTACAAAAGGAATTTCCCTGGTGGATCCTGCACAGCTGCAGGATTTCACTATGTGAAGAAAAACAAAACCTGCTTTATATGAGGTAAATCTGAGAGGTTATCCTGGTTTTGTCTGACTCTAGTAGTTGTCTTGCACATTTAAACATATTGAATCCGTGTCTAATTAGTCATACACTATTACACCATGGCAACACAATTAATATTACAGTTCTTCAGAATAATATTGGTTAAAAATATAGAGTACTGCAACTTTGCTGTAACTCATCATTGTTGTTCTTAAGACCATGCTCCTAAGAGAGGGAATGTCTGGAACTGAAAGCTGTTTTCTCAGCATGCTCTGAGCAAAAATAATGAATGTGACATTTCATGATCTCCACTGAAAGAGAAATGTCTTTAGACAAGAAACAGGGCTGACCTCAAAATTAGTGTTACAGGAACATCTTTCAGACCTGGCTTGCTCTTTTCTGGGGTGATATATTTAACTCCTTCAACCAAAGAAACTGCCTGCCTACTACTGGAGCTGAAGCCTAGAAGACAGAGGAGAAAATGAGCCAACACTGAATAATTTATAAATTTGTATATTTTATTTATTTATAAGCAAATTTCTCACCTTGAAAAAAAAATGTGGAAGCTGTCAAGAAAGACAACATGATAAATAAAGAAGCTTACAACAGCTGGAAAAATTCTGTCCTATGTTGATAATCAGTTGATATCAGCATTGATAATCACAGATCATGTTAATGATCAGTGATTCAATTTTACTCCTTAGAAATATTCTGATAAGGCAACTGAGGCAGTTACATATTACATGACAGAAGAACTGCCACTCTCTGTGGAGCAAGTAAGACATTTCAGGTGTATAGGATCTATCAGAAGCCAAGCTGTAACCCTATGTGTGTCTTGGGTTTGGTTTGGGTTAATTATTGCAAGCAGCTGGTGGCCCAAGTAGTGGAGAGGGACTGCAGCTTCCAGGCGATACAGATGGGATAAACAACCAAACCAGGCAATGAGATACTTGATACCATACTGAGTCATGCCCCTATATATGGGGAGAGCTGGCAGATGGTGGGGTTGCTTGTTTTCAACTTGCTTCAATGTGTCTGGAGCAGGGAAAGCTGGTGTCTTGGGCTCAGGTAAAGCTTTTCCTGGTTTCTATTACTCACTTTGTGCATCATTTTATGAGTACTGTTGTTTTCTTCTCTTTTTTTGTGTTGTTTTCTAAAACTGTCTTTATGTTAGCCCACAGGGTCTCACCTTTTTTTTTTTTTTTTCCCCCCCCCCCCCCCCCCCCCCCCCCCAATTCTCATTCTCATCCCCCAAGAAGGGATGTTGGGAGGTGGAAGCAGTGGGTAAGTAGCTGCCTGGTGTTTAGCTGTCATCAGAGGTTAAACCACAACAATGTGTTAAAATAAAAGTGTTTTTAAGGATTTTAGCTGCACTGCATTTCAAGCTGTAAGAAGCTGAAGGACATCTGCCCTTCACACTGCATGCCACCTAAACAGACAGATAGTGATAAACTATGACCTAAAAACACTTGTTATGTGCCTTCCCTGGAAGGCAGGCAGAACCACTCAAAAGAGCTGTCTGTTGCATCAAAGCCAAATAGTCCTGATGATGCTAATGCTGAATTTCTCCAAAGACATATAGGTGAGCACCCTGAGCAGTGCTGGGAGCTGCACTGTTAAAATAAGCAATGAAAAAACCCACAAGGCCTTCATTACAGATAGCATGGCAAGGGTTATTAGTATCACTGTTGTTTTCAAAAAAAGGACTAATGACTATGATTTTCATTATTCCATAGGTGGTGTGTGTCAGAGAGCAGGAGTGTGCATGGTGCTTAAAGCATGAATCCTCTGAGATGAGAAAAAATACCGAACAGTAGAAGTCTACATGAGCAACCTGCTCTAATTCAGGATGTTCCCTGCTCACTTCAAAGGGGTTGGACTAGATGACCTTTTGTTGGGGTTTTGGGGAGTTCCTCTGTTTTCCTTCTTCTCTTAAAGAATTTTTCCATACTTGTTCGCCAAGGAGATCAATTGCTGTACTTAAGAGAGACAAAAAGACCTGGCCACAGGGGGAGGGGTCCAGACAGCCGCCGAATACAGGGGGTTGGGTGGAGCCCCTAGGGCTCTGGGTTTGCTCCCTGCATTCGAGGGGGGAGAAGTTCTCCTCATGGTGGAGGGAAGTCGTCCCTGCTGCGTTTCCTGCTTCTCCTTCTGCCCCTGCTGTCTCCTGGGGATCCTGGTGGACACCAGGATCGGCTGCCCAGGCGGGTTCCTGACGCAGGCTTTTCGTCGGCCATTGCCCCGTGAGGCCTGAGCTTGCTCCGGAGCGGCAGGGAGACCATGGCGCCCTCCCTGCTCCCCGGGAGCCACCCGAGAGGTTGGCACTGGGTTCCTGGCGCTGTTTGTTGTTACTGTCATAGTTTGTGTTGTTTGTTTGCCTTATTATATATATTTAGTAAAGAATGGTTATTCCTATTCCTCATCTTTGCCTGAAAGCCCCTTAATTTCAAAATAATAAGCATTCGGAGGGGAAGGGGTTGCATTTTCCATCCCAAGGGGGGCTCCTGCCTTCCTTGGCAGACACCTGTCTTTCAAACCAAGACACCTTTACATATCCCAACCCAATGCATTCTGTGATTCTACAAGGCTCTCACTTGGTGAGAAGAAAACATCCCATCCCAGCACAGGGAGGGAAAGGCCTAAGCACAGCAACTCAACTCAGCCTCTCCAAAATGCTTCCCTCCCCCAAGGAGGGGAAAACAGGCTTTCAAGCTTTCTTCCCCCTAATGACAGGCAAACATTGGATCCTCCAGCACTGAAAGCAAAAGCAAATTCCATACCACAGAAATTAATGTTGAGATTTGTCCACTCCAGGAGCTGACATGGGGTCTGGAAACAGACTGGAGTTCCTAAGCTGCTCTTCACTGGCTTTCAGGATATGCACCCTGACCCCAGAGGTGGCATCGGAGCCCAGGAGCAACCTTGTCCCCAGAAGGCATCAGGAGGGGGAAGGGAGGAGTGGGCCCAGCCATACAGATCTAACAGCATTGCAAAAATGAGGTAGGGACACAGAGAGCACTAATCAGTTCTAACACAGGGACTACAGGCATTCCTGCTTTCCCATTTCTGATTCTGGAGGGACAAAAGAGCCATTTCCAGGAAAAAAAAAAAAAAGCAAAAAGCCACTCCAGCTTTGTTCCTCGTGTCAAAAAAAATCACTGTCTTTCAGCTCTTAGTGCAGGGTCCAAGAGCTGCTGCTTTGTCAAGACCCAATGCATGGCAGTCAGCCTCCTCTGACCAGCCCTCCTTGTCAGCACAAGCATCTCCCTCTCTCCTGCTGGAATGCTGAAAAGCTACTCATAGGGAACTCGATGTGATAAGACCCATTGACAGCAGTGACTCTGAGTGTAACGCAAAGTCCACTGAGGTCAACTGACAGAAAAATGTTGAAGCAGAAGAGCCCTTCCCAGGAAGAGCTTTATGCAATTGAGACTGTGGGCCAGCCCAGATCTCCATGCAAACCATCTGTATGCAAAGCAGCAGCCTGCCAGCCCTGGAGTGACAAAATGTGGGCAGTTTCCTGAGTGATAACCATGCATATGATATAATGAGGTATCTGGAATGATCTGTGCTTGGTTGCAAACTAGCAGTCTCTCAGCCTGGAAGATATGGGTGGACAAGCTCTTGTCCTGGAGAGGGAGCCTAGGCAACACTGTGCCACTGGGTCATAAAGGAGGTGGCAGTCCCCATACTCCCCAGATCAGACTTGAGTGCTTCTCCCTCGGACACACAGGAGGAGTAGCATATGGGTGCAAGCCTGTAAGGCTAAGACAAAGAACTTGCTGGGTATCACTGAGTGGAGCTCTGTGATCAAGTTCTCCAATGACTCAAGTAAAATATGCAGCTGGAGTTGTAGCATTTGGTTTCTCTGTACAGTGACAGAGGGAGACCTCAGCTGCTTTTCTCTTTCATGTGCTTCTTGGGGCTGGTGGTCTTTATCTGTGGGTTCCCTGTCTCCATGGCACTCCAACATGGCCAGAAGACCTCCTGTCCTGCTCCATCAGGGAACCCCACCTCTGAGATGTGATAGGTCCCATCTCAAAACTGACAAGATACCAGAGCAGGGAATCATTAATCAGAGATATGCTGGAAGATGCCCTGTTATATCCTACCTCCTACAGTGATGGAGCAGACAGCATCTTGCTTGGTGCACACTGCGTAGCATGAGGCACTAGCAACCGTGATCATAATATGCTGGAAACAGTGATTTGCACCAGGTCTCCTCCCCACCACTTCCAGCACAGCCAACAAGATGCACATCAGAAGAATCTGACACAGCCCCATCCTTGAGCTGAATTAGAGCTCATGATCATGTCTCTGGCCAGCACTGAGAGAAAGCTTTGTGTCTCACCAAAGATCCATATTCAGACTTGGTAAGTTGTATTTGCCAAGAGCAGAGAAGGGAACAGGAGTGAGAGAATCCAGCAAATCCCAGGGCAATGCAGCTGAGACAGGAGCTGGGCTTGGGGGCTCACCAACTCATATTCATTTCAAAATTATATTCCAAAGGGGACTCACAGATAATTTAAACATGATTTCTTTTTGCAAATACCTGGAGTTCTATTCTGCATCCCATAACAGACTGAGGGGCAATTCCAGTCTTCATTCAGTGCCAGTTACCACTGCAGTGGTCAACAGTTCACAGCACAGTGAGATAAGCCATAGGCTTTCCTCTAAATCTTGCTATTGAGAGCGATTACTTGACCTTGGGTAATGAATTAGTCCTATTATACAGCAGCTGGCAAAGGAGAACCAAATCTGCTGCTCAGGCAGCTCATTACATGGGCAGGGCTGGAACTGCTCAGCCATGTGCTGCACACACAGCCCTCAGCAGGATTTTTAAACTGAATTCTGCACACAGCACACACATTTCTCTGTGTCTGCAAAATACACTACATTCATCAATACAGTTTCTGGTTATTCCTTCCTGAGTTAAGCATTTGCCCACCTCTTGGAAATATAATTCCCCTTCTGTGTAATTTCTACATGACACTTTTCTGTATCAGTATCAAATTCACACTGTTAATTCTGCATTCTCTGACACCCCTTCCAAACTCTGCACTCCAAATGTACATTGTTATCCTTCAAATTCCTCCATATTAATTATTCTTTCTCCCCCACTACCAAAAACTTGCCAGCTTTTCTATGACCAAGCCTAACTTCTGCAGCAACTGAAACCACCCTTGTCACGTTAGTCTAGCTTTGTGGAATGTGGCTCAAGGAGGAGCATGTGGGCACAAAACTGCAGGGTTTTGTTTTGGAAACATGAATAAACTGCTACGTAAGTGAATTAGAGAAGATCATGAAGACAAAGCAGATCCAGCCAGCCAATTTGAAAGAACATTCTGAAAGTGCATATAGATTACCAGAGAAAAAATAGCAGAATGACAGAATACACTCAAAGGTGGGTGCTCGTCTCTTCCCCAAGTAACAAATGATAGGACAAGAGGAAATGGCCTCAGTTTGCACAAGGGGAGCTTGAGGTTGAACATTAGGAAGACTTTTTTCACTGAAAGGGTTGTCAATCCCTGGAACAGGCTGCCTAGTGTTTGAATCACCATCCCAGCTGTGTTTAAAAGTCATGTTTAGGGACATGGTTCAGCAGTTACATACAGAGTAGTGTTAATGGTAATCTCGAAGGTCTTTTCTACCCTAGATGATTCTATGATTCTACAATTCAATTGCAATGTTACAGCCATGATGGCATAAGCATATGTGTCAGGTACTCTTGAAAGTGAGTGTATCTTCTGTTAGACCAACTATCACAAGCATTCTTGTGAAAACATAAATACCTTTCTGTGAAGACTTTCAGAAGAAACAAAGCAGACAAGGAGTGAGAAAATTACTGAAAAAAAGAAAAAAAAAAAAAAAGGCCAGACAGTAAGGAGCAGAAACAAAGGGAGTTAGTCTTCCTTAAGTCAAAAGTCAACCACAAAGATCTGATGCTGCTGCTTACTCCTCAAGCAACTCTAGTAAAGGAGAGTGTGAAATATATTCTAAATATATGCAAGTTATATATAATTTTTTACATGAGGTAAAAGCCTGAAGTCTTCAATGAGCAGGTAACATCACAGCAAATAAATTACACCAGTGATAAATGCAAAATATTACATGTGGAGGTAATAATTGGAATCCTACAAGTATCTTTCACATCCCAAACAATGTCCACCTCGGTCCTTCTGTCTTCCAGAAAAGTTGGTCCTTTGGCAGCCCAGGGAGCTCTCAGGAGAAGGGGGGTGCTTCATTTTAACCCCTTCCATGCTCCCCATTCAACTGCTGTATTTTTCCTCAACAGTTTCCCATAACATTCTTGTGGGTAAGCTCAGGAAGTGTGGGTTAAAAGAGTGGACAGTGAGATGGGTTGAGAACTGGATGGACAATGGAGCTTAGAGGGTTGTGATCAGTGGTGCAGAGTTCAGCTGGTGACCTGTAACTAGTGGTGTTCCCCAGGGGTCAGTTCTCAGTCCAGTCTTATTCAATGTCTTCATCAATGACCTGGATGAAGGGATAGAGTGTACCCTCAGTAAGTTTGCTGATATACTAAACTGGAAGGAGCATATGATACACCAGAGGGCTGTGCTGCCATACAGTGAGATCTCGACAGACTGAAGAGGTGGGCAAAGGCAAACCTAATGAAGTTCAACAAGGATAAGTGTAGAGTCCTACACCTGCAGAGGAACAACTTCATGTAGCAGTACAGGTTAGGGGTAGACCTGCTGGAAAGCAGCTTCATGGAGAGGGACCTCTGTGTCCTGGTGGGCAATGTTATCCATGGAACAGTAATGTGCCCTTGTGGCCAGGAGGGCCAATGGTATCCTGGGTTGCATAAAGAAAAGAGTGTCCAACAGATTGAGGGAGGTTCTCCTCCCCCTCTACTCTGAACTAGTGAGACCACATCTAGAGTATTGTGTTCAGTTCTGGTCTCCCCAGTTCAAGAGGGACAGGGAAATACTGGAGAGAGTCCAACAGAGAGCTACAAAGATGACTAAGGGACTGGAACATCTCTGTGGAAAGTCTGAGAGTCCTGAGGCTGTTTATCCTGGAAAAGAGAAGACTGAGAGGGGATCTTATTAATGTTTACAAATATCTGAAGGGTCAAGTAGACAGGGCCAGTCTCTTTGCAGTTGTGCCCTGTAATAGGACAAGAGGTAATGGTTGCAAGCTGAAACACAGAAGTTCCACCTCAACATGAGGAAAAACCTCTTTACTGTGAAAGTTTCAGAGCTCCTTGACCAGGTCTCTGACTGAATGCATGTGAAAAGGGTAACAGAGACCAGGAGCAATGCTGAAATGCCAGAAAACACACTGCAGGTTCAGTAAGAGATCAGATTATCTCTGAGCTAAAGATCTGCCTCTGAAAGTTAAGGAAGATTTTACAGGGATTTCAAGTAAAAGATAGGGGCAAATAAAGGAAGATAAAATGAGCAGCTTGGGACTTCATATTGTGATGTGCCTACAGTCCCTTCTCACTCTCACAACTTTCTCCCTTTTACCCAGGTCTTGCTGAGTGTCAGAGGGCATTTCAAAGAGTAAGATTCAGTACTAATCGGACAACTTGACAATTACAGGCTGTGTACCCAGCCCAGAGCAAGCTACTCCTTTCTTTCTATGTAACATGCTAAAGCTTTGCATCATTGCCACAGCTCTGGGAGCTCCACCAGCAATGCTGCCCAGATCTGGATCTGGCATTGCAGTAACAAGTGGCATCACAGCTGGGCTGGGCAGAGTCTCAGCAGCTTTCACATTAGCTGCGTGCACCCCTTGCTTTGGAGCACTCTGTAGGACAGCCATGGAAAACTTACATAGAATCACAGAATAGTTTGATCTGGAAGAGACCTTCAAAATCATCAGTCCAACCTAGCCCTATCAAAATCACTAAACATGCCTTCCTTAAGAACCTTGGCTGGATCCATCCTATGATACAAGCATCCCAAGACTTCACAAGACTTTTTATTTTTAATTACCTTTTACTGAACTTTTTTTCCTCCATGAAAAAACAATTGACAGGGCAAAAGAGAGAGGCACACAACTAATCAACAGGAGCACATGAAGTGATAGCAGATGAAACAGCTATTATTTAAATTATTTTGTTCCTAGCACACAGCTGGAGACTGCAGGAGACAAGGTGCAGAGGGCTATCACAAGCTGCCACAGAGCTGGGAAAGCCCTGGGAGATCTGTGCAGTTAAAGAAACTTGGTGCTCAGACCAGCACTGAAAGACCATGATGCTTTTGCTGCCAGTATCACAGTGGGAATACCTGTGGTTCAAGAACAGTCTGCACAATCTACTCTTACGAGCTATGAATGTAGGAAGAAGTCCCACACAATTCTCAGATCATGTCAAAGAAAGATTTTCATCCTTTGGGTCTGCACCCATCTAGGAGTTTAAAGAGCACTGCCCAAAGTCACCTGCCAGTCAGCCTAAATTCACTCCAAAGGGACCCATACCAACAACTGAGTACTGAGGGGACTGCTCACAAATGCTGAAAAAGGTGTATGTTAAAAGACACTGGCCTATTCCACTGTTAGATGTGTTCTACAAAATGCAGAATGGTAGCTTCTGAGTAATCCCTGGCATACCCCTTCTGGAATTGTGAGCAAAAGAGCAAAGCACAAACGTAGGCTAATACAAAAGCTATTTTGATAGCATAATGCGGAAAAATCGATTTTAGTACTAGCAAAAAAACTTTCTTTGCTATGACATACACCTGTAAAAGGAGTGCTTCCCAGGATCATCATCACAACATCTACAGAGCAAGCAAAGTATTACCAGCAAGTCTAGAGCCATGGAGTACAGCCTGCTCTCCTCCTCAACCAAAACCAGTGCACTTTTGCTGCTATGGCTGGTATGTGAAGGGCTCTTTCTGGCCCAGCCCTCTCCTATGCCTAACCTCCCTGCTGCATGCACTCATGCACTCAGCCTGTCTGCCTGCACTGCAGACGGAGTGCAAATCTGTAGAGCTGATAGTCCAGGTTTCCTGCCACATACCAACCCTTAACATGAGGTTATGTTTTACACAGTGGCGTGACATAAAAAATTCCAACTACACTAAAGCATACTCATATTTTTCAAGGGAAACACTTCTTGAAGCACTCTGTTCTTGAAAAAACAGTGGCTGAATAAACTGCTGGTCTTGAATTTATGCTGTTCTACATTCTAAGTGGATCATACCACTAAAAGGGAGTGTGACATGTAATTAAATATGGCTAATGACACTTTTAAACTGAAGTTAACTGATGACAGCATGCAAAGCACAGAGTAGCAACCATCAAGCCTATTATGCTTCTCTCAGATTTCCCCAGGTCCTCCTTCACTGTCTGTAAATGTGGAGCTGTGCACAGTTACTGAAAATGTGCACAGGAGTGAGCAGCCACCGCAACAATGGCCCAGGTTTTTGGGACACGTCCAGCAAATCTGCCATGTGTGCACAGTAAGGGAGACACATCTCATAAGGGCTGGATTCTGAAAAGGCTGAACAGAACAAGTGCTCCCTGGAAGTGTCAGAATCAAAGACAGAAATACTGCTGCCTTATGTTAAACATTCCAAGACAAATGTTAGCAGTTCTGCCTACCTGCCTGCCACACTAAGCAAGCTGGCTCCCTCTGCTCTGCCAATGCTGTAAACAGGATGAACACACAACATGAGAAACACCACACTTGCTGCCCTGAGCTGAAATGTGGCCACAGCAAAAACAACTGCAACAGTCCCAATTATCTCCAACAACAGATACTATCTGCAATGCTGCAGATAGTACTTGCTTTTATTATTGTGGGACTTCTCCAAAATAGAAGAATGTCCTGTCTTTGGGACTGCACTTCATGCAAGTCATCACTGAAATAATGAAAACAAGTCATCAGTTTAACATATTCAAAATTTAAGATTCTGGTATTGCAGAACCAGGGTGCATTACTGATAATAACGTGATTCATGGGGCATAAGGAACCATGGAAGATAGGGAATCGTGGAGAATAAAACAAAGGTTTAATCTGGTTATTTAGATAATGAGTCGATTCTACTTGGCCACTACTATCACACAGGTAAAACTGAAGTAAGAGAAAAAACTAAACACCACAAAATCTGCCAGAATCTCCTGGTCTTGGTTCAGAGATAAATTTTCCATTTTGGACACTAAACTAAAGCAGGGTTTTAGAAAATACTCAGTATCTGGCATCTTTCTCTTATTCCTACTCTGCCTCTTTAAACTACATTCAGTACAAAGTCCACACTTTTTGCAACACAACACTCAAGACATTGAAGGTGCATTTTGCAGCCAAGTTGGAAAGTGAGACTGCTGAGAGTATCCCACACCCACCACTGTAGAAATCACTCCTATATTTGTCTACAGGACACATGCCTCATTGAGAGAGCAGGACGGGGAATTAGGAAACTGAGTGATCTTTAAATGATCTATATTTTTCATCTTTGCTGTATCTCCACCCTTAACATGCAGGTGTGCAATTCAGCTCATTTAACCTTTAACACTGAATCATAGAATCGTTTTGGTTGGAAGAGACCTTCAAGATCACCAAGTACAACTTGTAACCCAATGCTGACAGGTCACCATTAAACCATATCCCTCAGCATCAAATCTACACAGCTTTTAAGCCCCTCCAGGGATGGGGACTCCACCACAGCCCTGAGCATCCTGGGAGAGGCCTTGACAACTCTTTCAGGGAAGAAACTTTTCCTAATATCCAATCTAAACCTCCCTGGCACAAGATGAGGCCATTTCCTCTTGTCTTGTTCCTTGGAAGAAGAGACTGATCACCACCTGCTTCTAACTGCCTTTCAGATAGTTGTAGAAGAGCAGTAAGGTCTTTCCTGAGCCTCCTTTTCTCCAGGCTGAACAACCCCTCAGTGCCTCAGCCACTCCTCACAAGACTTGTGCTCTAGACCCTTCACTAGCTTCACTGCCATTCTCTGGACATGCTCCAGGTCTTCAATGTCCTTCTTGGAGTAAGGGGCCCAAAACTGAACCCAGGATTCGAGGTGTGGCCTCAATGGCGCTGAGTACAGGAGGACAATCACTTCCCTAAGTCCTGATGGCCACACTAGTGTTGATACTAACCAGGATGCTGGTGGCCTTCTTGGTCACCTGGGCCTACGTGGTCTCATGTATAGGTGGCTGTCGACCAGCACCTCCAGGTCCTTTTCCACTTGGCAGCTTTCTGGTCACTCTTACCCATGCCTGGAGTGTTACAGGGGGTTGTTATGACCCAAGTGCAGGACCTGGAACTTGGCCTTCTTGAATATCACATCACTGGCCTCAGCCTATCGATCCAGCCTGGACAGATCCCTCTGTAGAGCCTCCCTACCCTCAAACAGATCAACACTCCCACCTAACTTGCTGTCATCTGTAAACTTGTAGAGGGTGCCTTTGATCCCCTCATCCAGATCATTGATAAGGATATTAAAGAGAAAAGGCCCCAGAATTGAGTCCTGGGGAACACCACTTGTGACCACCCTCCAACTGGATTTAACTCCATTCACCACCTCTCTTTGGGCCCAGCCATCCAGACAGTTTTTTATCCAGCAAAGCATACACCCATCCAAGCCATGAACAGCCAGTTTCTCCAGAAGAATGCTGTGGAAACAGTGTGAAAAGCTTTACTAAAGCCTCTAATATCTAAAAGGCAGACATCTGCAGTGAGAGCATTTTTAGAATCTCTTTGTAATCCACAGGCAGAAATAGATCCTTACAGATTAAGCCTCCCATGACATTTTTTCATCTTTTATCTAAGGATAAAGAAAAACACCTTTAAAAGTTCTGTCCTGTGCAATTTCTGTACATGTGATTGTTCTCACATGCATTCATGAGCCCAGCTTTTGCAACATCCCAACTTGTGCAGTGGACAGAAGACACACCCTTCAGTAAGACACATCCTTTCACAAATTTCGAGTATTTATCATTCTGTTCATTTTTTAAATTCTATCTATAACTTCGACAGTCCAAGACAATTATCACCAGATGCACAACAGATAGTGCTCTTATGAGCAAGGATTGTGAACTGTACTATCACATCTCCTCACATTCTCATGGGGCTTTAAAATCCCTCAGGAAACTTGACTTAAAAGTGATCTTCTGGCAGCCAAACATAATTTCCGCACCCTTGGAATATGATAAAATAAATTATTTAATTTCAGTTACATTTTCCAGAAATGTCAATGGTCAGATGACCAGAAGTTTCAAGTCTATAAAGATAGTTACAGAAAGTCATGGATATAAAAAATGGCACTTTTAGACTAAAATGCAAAGCAATACTACATGATTCTCACTGTCCTATCTCACAAATGCCTGACTCTAGACAAAGGTTTGACGTTGAATCACACAAAGCACACCAGCCTCAACAGCTGTGAGTGCTGGATTTTGAAAACTCTACCCTTCCCCCTGAGACAATACCCACAGCAGCCTCCACCCAGCACTTTGTGAATCTCACCCTTTTCGTTCCTTGGTCAACTCCACAGGGTGTCATCCCTGCACTGGGAGAACCAAGCCCATCCTTGTGTCCTGGAGGAGATGCCGTCCCTTCAGCCACAGTTGCTACTCCTCACTAGCAGCATTTCTCAGTGTCAGTCAAACAAACAATGCTCAAGGCAGTGCCACAGGCATCCCTGGGCAGCTCCAGCATGAGATGGGAACACCAGTTCCAGCCTGGCAGTTGCTCAGCCAAGCAGCTTAACTGCTAAGCTTGTAGCACCAGCAGCTAAACACCAGTTTCCTGAGCACAACACCGCTCACTGCTTAAAAAACACAGAAGGGTTTAGCACCAACAGCCTTACCACACTGGATTAAAGGTCAGATTCCTCTCCCATCACACAAGACTACATATTGGACCATTACTTGTTCCATGGAGTATCCTTATTAAAAAAAACCAAACATTGGTAGCAGCCACTTGTACCCAGGATTGTCACATATCCCCCCTGTTCTTGTTGGTCTCCATGAGTTTTTACGTTGAGCTGTTTTTTGAGTGGGGAGACGGAGGAATGAGAGAGTGTGAGATAAACTCCAAGGATGCAGAAGAACCTGCTTAGAAAGCAAAGCACCATTGCTGCATGCAGGAGATACCGATGCCACATACAAGGAGCCTCAGGTACTCACAGCCAGCAAGATGCATGCCATATACAACCTTATTTTTCTTTGTACAGCCATCAGGATAAGCTCTGTTGCAACAGGTACCAACATCTCCTCTCATAGAGTCATCATAGAATCATAGAATGGTAGGGGTTGGAAGGAACCTCTGGAGATCATAGAGTCCAACCCCCCTGCCAGAGCAGGATCGCACAGGACAGGCCACAAAGGAACATATCCAGGTGGGTTTTGAAAGTTTTTAGAGGAGACTGCATAACTTCCTTGGGCAGGCTGTTCCAGTGTCCCATCACCCTCAGAGTAAAAAAGTTTTTCCTCATATTCAAGTCTATTGTACACATCATATATCTCCAGCAGCTGCTCATGCCAGCCCTCACTGTGGCAGCACACACCACAGCCATCATGGTGAATCACTAACTACACTAATGCTCATTTCTATAACTGCCTGGATATATTCTGGGTTTTTCTTGGTAAAAATACACTCCATCACTAACACAAATAAAGAAAAATATAAACCTTTTTTTTTCTCTCTCTCTAAAAGTAGGGGGTTTATCACAATACTGTTTCACCTGAACATTCAGAAGTGGAATTTTGTCATGAAATGCAACTGTCCTTGCTCATCAGCTGACAAGTCTAGTTCCTCCTTAAGCACACTCTCTCCTTAGATCTGATCAGCTTAAAACAAGAAATCCTCTACTCATTCTCTGCTATTGTGTAGTGGGTCTGGCTGAGCTGCTTTTCCCCACCCAGCACTCATGCTGCAGCACTGGGAGCTGATAACACACCCGTGTTATGACTGCCAGTGCTCACACGGCACCAGAGGATGGGGGGCAGGATGGGGCAGAAGATACAGCCAACCTGAGCTGAACAGTGGGATATTCCATACCATATGATGTCAGCTCAACTATAAAGGGAGAGGGCAGGAGGAGGATGGGGGGGCATTCTGCTTTGTCCTCCAAGTGGCTGCTTCGTGTTCCTGGAGCCCTGCTTCCTGGACTTGGCCTGACATCGCCTGTGGACGGGAAGTAGAAAATAACATCTTATCTATCATAACCCACACCCCTTTGCTTTGCGTCTTATTCTCTCCCTGCATGCTGTGCTGAAGGGGGTCGGGGGGAGTGATAGAAGGGCTTGGTGGGCACCTGGTGCCGTGCCAGGGACAACCCACCACAGTTCCTTTTTTGGCGCCCAACGTGGGGCACGAGCAGCTGCTTGCTTGCTTGCTTGCTTGCTTTGCTTTAGATATTAGTAGCAAACTCCTGTGCAGGCCACAGAGTTTGCGTGCACCGCTTATCTGGTGTTTTTCTAAAATGTTTACTGAAACAATGTCTATTTGCTTGGCTTTTGCACTGATAGCTTCAATGTGCTGGGGAAGCTTCTGTCTCGGGAGGATGAAGGGACTCGGGAGCACCCTGGCACAAATAGTAACGATGTGTTTCACGCTGGCATCGGTGGCTTTGCTCTGTTGGGGGGGCTACCTTGAGGAGAAAATGATTGAGTCTATCTCTCTCTTTCTACCGGAAATTGATGTAGATGATTTATTCGTGCATGCTCCCAAGGTCCTCGTCCACCCTTACGTGAGCTTCTGGATACTACTAATCAATATCGTTGGCCTAATCCGGGTTGTGTGTAGTCTGGTCCCAGTTTGGCCTGAGAGGAGACAAGTTTCAGGTGGGGTGGCACCGAAATGTGCCCTGAGACGGCCTGTCCCTGGGTGGCAAGGGGTCTGTCAGGATTTGGGCAGGTTCCTAGGACGGTTGTCACCTCTAGTAGCCTGGGACTTTACCCCCGAACAGGCAAGCAACCCTGGCAAGCTGACACAGCATCTAATAGAAGGGTGCCTTGTCTACCCCGATGAGAACCAGCAGCTCTTAGTGCTGTACCGGGGCCTGGCCTGTGACTATTGAGTCACAGTTGAGTACTCTCAGAGGACTGTGGTTGAGGCAGGGACCCAAACTGCATCCGAAGACACCCGAGTTGAGATAGGGACTGCAACAACAACTGCCAAAGTTGCCCCAGTAGTGAAAAAGAAGCAGTGGATGAGGAGAACAACAGGCCCCTACCCTCGGTTAGTGAGGGATATGGAAGAGAAGGAAGAACACGACCAGCAAGCTGGACCCTCAACAGGAAGACGGGAGGAGGGGGTGACAGAATTGAGGCAGGAGGCAGAAACCACCAGGTCCCTGACTTCGTCAGAACTTAAGAGACCTGAGGAAGGATTACAGCCGCCAGATAGGGGAATGGATTGTTACCTGGCTGCTTCAATGCTGGGAAACTGGGGTTGATAGAAGGGCTTGGTGGGCACCTGGTGCCGTGCCGGGGTCAATCCACCACATATTGCAAAATAAATTTGAGGCATTATCATTTCTGTGAATTCTTTTAATCCTTTTTCTCTATGACTCCCTGGGCACAAAGGATAATGCAGTTCATGACATGCCATGCCTCCTGAAGATGAATATGTCACAACCTCCAGGCTCAACAATTTGCACACTTCAATGTTCATGTGGCAGGTGTCACAGGTTTAGCAGTGGCAGAAAAGTGTAATACTGTCTGATACTTGCATGTGCACCATGGATCAGGGAGAAGTGCATGATTCTTTCCTGTCAAAATGCCTCATGGTTCCAGTAAATCAAGCTGTGAAAGTGCAGACAAGATTAGTGCCAGCTATCCGTCCTGCTCAGCCCACCTTGCTCAGACAGATTCCAGAGCCACCTCTATCCATGCTGGAAGCACACACTGTCCTTCATACAGAGACTTACATCTGTGGGATGACTGAAGCTATAAAAAGTGATGAAAATTTTCAGCAAATTTGCATATGTTGCTACTGCTCCTGCTTATATAAGGGATTTCTAGCTAATCACAAATACAAAAAGCAACGCCCAAAATAGATTTTAAAACAAACTGCTTGCAAATGTGACTGAATGACACATCTCTCTACCCCTCTGAAAATCACTTCTCTAGAAAAGCAGATGTAACAGTTAGTGTTTCCTCAGAGGGTCCCATGCAAAGGACCTCCTGGAGTACACACCCCAGAGGTCTAACACCACCTCACCCTCTTAACATCTATGCTGCCCTGCAGCAATAAAAGCTGTGACAAACCTGAAACTTGTCCTAGGTTACTCTTAGGTCTGGAGCTGTATATATCTTTCTACCCACATCACCATCACAAGCATGTCTGATGGAGGTGGGGTGAGGAGGCAGTCAGCTTCTGAGTAGGAAACATTTTGTTTCCTTGACCTTAAGAAATTTAAGAAAACTCTCACTGTATCCGTTCGCTCTATATCTGTATTCACCATGGCAGTGCCGCCTTGGAGGACTGCTCATTGCCTCTATCTGCACAGATTCCTCTTTACACCAGGCTGGGAAGGGCAATTGCTTAACCTGGGAGTACAACAGTCTGGTACAGAGGGGTCCCTGTAAGGCTATGCTCAAAGGGTCAAAAGGTTAGGCAAAAATTTAAAAGTACATATGAGGGAGGAAATGGTCAGAAAATGCAGCTGCTTTTCTTTGACTTTCCAAACTCAGAGCTGACATTGCTATAAATCACCAAAGGAGGGGGGAAGGTTGAAACCGATGGTGTACCTACTCAACAGCATATGGATCACAAGCAACAACATCTCTCCTTCCCCAAGCCCTTGAGTTTGCAGAAAGGTGTTGCTTGCTCACAAACAAAGCAAAACCATATGAATTTGGCAACACTCTTTTGGATTCCTCTGGTGTCAACAGATTCTCATGTTCAGGAAATGATGTTTAGGGGCTGTTTCTCTATTAACAGAATATCACAAAGAGCACAACAGTAGAAGAAACAGTATTTGGCTTCCCAGCAAAAGGAAGACAAAGGACATATTGGAAAGAGTCCAGCAATGAGCCACAATGATGATTAAGGAATTGTTAAGCATCTGTCATACAAGGAAAGGCTGAAAGAAGTGGGATTGTTTAACATAAGACAAGAAGGCTCAAGGAGGACGTTATCAATGTTTATAAAAACCTACAGGTGGCACAGTAAAAACAGAGCCAGTGATATCCAGTAAAAGGATGAGATGCAATGGGAACATATTAAACCAAAGGAAATCCCTTTTAAACACAAGAAAAAACTGTGAGGGTAGTCAAACACTGGAACAGATTACCAAGAAAGGTTGTGGAGTCTCCACCCTTGCACATATTCACAACCCAATCAGACTTGGTCAGGGAAGCAGGACTAGCTCAGTGATTCTGTGAGCAAGGCCACAGCAGCCTCCCTGACTGATGCCAACCAGCCTGGACTCAGAGAATCCATCTGGAACCCCATCATGGAGCTAATACCCTCCCTTGCTCACTTTGCTTTCTGATTTTGATAGTATTATGGTTTATGCTATCCCTTTTGCTCTATGACAACTGTATCCTATCCAGAGCTCACAGAGACATCTTGTTACTGGCTTATTCCTACCACATACTCCTCCAGTACACCGTACACCTCCAGCTCTCACTGCCATAAGCAGAACATCCACACATCATTGTTTTCTTCTAACCAATCTCTGTGGTCTTATATCAACCACAGGAGCAGGAACCAAAGGATTCCAAACATCTTCTTTACCTCCCTGTGTCCCTCTTGCCCCACATTTACTACAGGTTTGGTCCCTTCCATGATCTTCTGTGATTAATGAATTAAAAACACACCTTTGATAGCAAAAGAACTCAGAAGACAAAGGCAGCAACCCCTCAGAAATGCCCATCTCTAGCACTGACGTTCATTTCCCACAAGCGACCTTCATGTTTTAATCAGAGCTGTCCAACTCCACATGTCCCATTAAAACCCATTCTGGTTAACCACCAGCCATGGAGCCGAGAGCTACCACTCAGTGTGAGTGCACACAAGGAGGAAGAGCCTGCCCTATCCTCTGCTGCCTGGGAAGAGATCCAGGTGCTGTTGTTGCAGTCTAGTTCCTCACAAGTCTGAGACAGTGTTAAGAATAGTCATTTCTCCCCTTTCATCCAGCAGGAACAAGCATGTTGCAGACTGACTGCTGAACTATCCAATCGAGGGTGGAAAAGACTCTCAGCTTTCTTGCTTCCCTCTTTCAACTCAGGATCAAAACTCAGTGCAGACTTTAGAGCTGTGCTGTCAGAAGAGATTTCAGTGTTGGTAAACATGAAGTTGTATGAGAAAATCCAGCCTGCCTGTCCACAGTCAGTGACAGGCTTGAAGTTACAAAAGCTTCTAAAGAAGGTCATCTTCTTTTGGTAGCACCCAGCCACCTGACAGTCTTGGCTGTGAGAAGAAAGGGTATGTTCCGTGGAGGGCAAACCTTGTCAGCCCTGGCATACTTTGGACGATGCCATGAAGCCAGGTTTATTGACTGCTGTGGCAGAAAATGCAACCAGTTCAGGACAATGAGGTACAGGGGTCAAGAGAGAGCAGCACAGGTACCTGTTGCAGTGAACTGGGCATGGGGAAGTGAAGACAAAGCAGGAATAACATCTTCCTCTTTCAAAAACAGCACGTGGTTAGTTCAACTCAGAAAATAATGCTGAACCTTACTGAAAGCTGCCCACCCAAAGCCAGTGTAAGTGCTTGTGGGTCTTGCAAGAAGAATCATGTTCATGACCCCATCTGGTTATGAACATCACCTCCCTGACACCAGATCAAATGTCAGTGTGGTTGGACAGGGACTTGGATCAGACGATAGAAAAGGAGAGTATTTCTATTGCGGTGTCTTTCAGTTAGATCAGGTCGCTGAGCAAGCTAGCTGCATACCTGCGCACGAGGGAAAGACTACCCGTACAGAGCCATGAGAGACAAACACAGAGACCTTTCTTCTTCTCACACATCTACTCTACTGTAATGTGTTCCATGTACCTGTGGTCCCCTAAATATGGTTAATTAGCTCTCATTGACATATTTACTAACTCCAGCTCATAGTCCTTGTTAGGCACCACCACCTTTGGAGAAATAGAAAACATGACAGAGTGAACTCCACTCAACACTTGCCATCTTTCTTACCTTCTTTCTGAAGGTTTGCTCAAGAGGAAGGAGTCTGGGCTGTGTGAAAAATTGGTCTGCAGCAAAGTTTTCAGTGGTACATGAGCCAAGGGTCAGAAGGGGGGTTGCAGGTACCAATCTCACCACAGACATAAGCAGGAAAAGAGGAGTTTCCAAGAGGGAGATGATAGGAACACAAAATAATTGTGTATGCACAAGTGATTTCCCACTGCCTTTGCTGAGCAGAGTTTGTCTCATCTCGTGATACATTTTGTCTCGAACAACTCCCAAGTTCCTGGTTAGACGTGTAAATATTTAGCAATTTGTGAAACCACAAATATTCACATATCTCAGTAAATGATCTTGTAGGTGGCAAAACTGGCAATCAAAAGGACTCCTACATTCTTTAACTAAAAAAATCCCAAGTCCTTTAGTGGCACAGAAAAATCCCAGGCCTCACTCTTGTAGCATTGAGTGGGGAAATTTTGCTTCTATTTTCCTGTCTTTCCAGGTAAGAATGAGAAACTCAAAGGAAATATCACAGACTTTTAAATTAATTTGCACTACATAAATCCAAAGGCAATGACAGATCTATAGGGAAAATGTCCTTTTGCACAGAACCTTTTACTCAAAGGACATTGCTCTGCATGCATCTGGTGGGCCCAGTTCTGCTTAGAACTGTGCTTCCCCAGAGTGCATGGAAAACATGGGGCAGGTAGTGCCTTGCCTTGCAGGTAAGCAAGCAGGCCGTCTGAGTCCCCTTCAAAACCTGGAGGACAAACAGAGGCTGACCCAAGAAACATGGTGCTGCTAACCACTTCAGCCCAGCTGCCATTGGGACACTGCTTCAGGAGACCATTTCCATACTCACATCCTATGTTAAGTTCCTAGGCTGACCTGCCAGAATAGGGAGGTTGAGATCAGCAAGAGAAGGACTGATGGTCACACAGCAGGTTCTTTTTTTGCACATGAGATGTTTCAGATTTCCTTTTCAGAAATGCAGAGATTGTGAAGGTACTATTTATGGACTTACATATTTTACACTTGTACTGTGTCTTGTCTGCATTGCAGAGAAAGTAATAAACAAGTTCAGACGCAAGGAGTTCTGAGGTGGGAAGCGAACCGTTGCCCTAGCTGTCAGGGCCCTTAAAACAAGTGAAGCCAACAGAGGTTTTTGGCATCCTGATGGAAAGTCCGTGACCTTTGACTCTGGGCAATAGACTTGTAGCTCTGCTGGGGCTCTCTGGGGCAGTGTCACACATACAGGAGCAAGGTGTGTCCAGCCAGCTGGGGAACTGTTGCAATAGAAAGGATGCATCAGAATTACCTTTGCCATAACAGAAAGCCAACAGAAGTTCAGTGAAAGGAAATGAGAGGAAGTGGGAAGGGGAGAGGGAGAGAAAGGAAGAAGAGCAACTCGCCCAGCATCTGGCCAACATGCATGACTGATAGGGCCTGTATCACCTCAGCCACTGACTTCTGCTGCTGTTTAGCAACTGGGAAAACACTAGTGTCCAGAGGAGCCTGCAGCTTGCACCCTGAACCCTGATGCTACCACTTAGGGTCCCGGCTGCCAGAGTGGGGCTGGGCAGACTGCTCTTTCTCCAAGTGCCGCATACTCTTAACCAGCACACTCCAGTCCTGGGGTCGCCTAGGCACCAGCCCTGCCCCGGACAAGGGGCAGAGAGATGACGAGGTGGGTACCCGGCAGCAGTGCCGGTGTGCAGCTGCGCGTTCCCCCTCAGCGCTGCCGGCACCCTCCTGCCAGCGGAGCTGTCAGCGGGGTCTCCCCGACGGCCGGCCAGCAAGACAACCCCAAGAATGTCCTGCCGCGGGGCGCTCCAGGAAGGCTCTTTCACCCGGCCTGGCCCGGCTCAGCCGACGACCGGTTCCTTCCTGCCTCCCGCCCCCCTCCCCACCCCCCGCCTCCCGTCCCAGCTCTGGCCCGCCCGAGCCGCTCCCACCGCCCACTCGGCGCGGCCCCGGCTTCGGCCCCGTACCTACCTCCAGGAGCTGCACGTAGCTGGCCGGGAACCAGCCGCGAAGCCCGTCCTCCTTCTGCCCTTCCCACCAGCCGCCGTCGGGCACCTGCAGCACTGTGATCAGCTCCCCCGCGGCGAAGTGGAGTCCTTGCCGGTGCCGCTCCCCGGAGAACGGGTATAGCGTCTGGCAGCGAGAACCCGACATTCTGCCGGGGAACGCAGCCGCGCTCTGCCCGCAGCCACCCCGGCCTCCAGCCGCCGCTCCGCGCCGCTGCCCGCCCCACGGCGCGCAGGGCTGCGGAAGGGCCCGCGCTGGCCGCACCCTCGCCCGCCCCGCTCCACTCCGGGGGCGCGGCGGCGGCGGCGGCGGCGGGGCAGCCCCGGCGCCGAGCGCCCACGGGCACCTCCAGCTCGGGGCGGGGTGGGAGAGAGGCGGGACTGGGAGACGGGAGGGAGAGGGTGAGAGAGAGGAAGAGGGGGCGGGGGAGGAGAGACCACCCGACTGCGCAGTCCCGTACGGGTCTGCGGGACGGCGTGTGAGAGGCCATGTGCGTTTGCGGCTGAAGAGATACCGCGTCGTGAGAGGCGAGAAGGGTAGAGACACCGTGTGCGTGCGAGTGTGGGGGGGGTATGACACACACTGCGTGTCACAGAGACATTCAGTGTGACACCTGTGTGCTCAACAACCCAGCATGTTTGTGTGTATGTGAGGAAGAGACGCCGCATGCGGGGGACAGACATCGTGTGACCCTCTGTGTGCGTTAGTGATACCCACGGGTGTGTTTGTCACAGGAACCATGTGTATGAGAGTCCCTGTGTCTGTGACACCAGGACACCCTGTGTGTCTCTTAAAGGCACCGGGCGAGACACAAAGTGTGTCTGAAGCGTGTGTGATGCTGTGTCTTACACCTTTGCGTGTCTGCAACACCTGCGTATCCGTGAGAAATGGTGTGTAAAGCACCATGTGTCTGTAACACTGCATGTTTTACAACCCTCTGTGTCTGAAACAGTGTGTGGAAACACTGGTATTGTGTGAGAGTGTTGAGACATCTCTGTGTCTGAGGCGCCATGTGTCTGTGACACACACACAAGTGTGTGAAATCCATTTTACTGAAAGACATTGGGTGACATAGCTAAGCATGTATGAAATGTACACGTGTATGACACATCCTCAAGTGCATGTACCTCTGCAACACTTGGCTGAGTGTACAAATTAATTCACCTGTGTGTGTCTGACTGCAGCATGTGTGTGAATCTCACATGTGAGACACTGCTGTGTGAAGCTTTGGTCCATGTGACACCCGTGCATATGCATGTGTGACACACGACCATGAGTTTTGTTTATGAACACCCACTCTGTGTGCATAACCTCCTCTGGGTGTGCGTGCCCAACTCACTCTGCAGCACATGAGTGACACTCTGTCTGTTGTGTGTGTATAAACAGCACATCTGTCTTTGTTCATGCAGGTGTGTATGAACATGTGAGTATGTCTCTGTCCTGATATGCACACCTGTCTCACTGCACATATGTAATAGATTCCTGCCTGTATGTGTACAAGCATTGGTGTGCATATGGAAGCCAGGCATACATGTGTGTGTGATTTGATGCAGACTGGGCTGCCTGACCCACTCAGTGTGCGTGTCTGTGGGTGAGAGGATGCGCATGTATGAGACTTGCCCACATGGTGTTTGAGTTCTCTACATGTGCATGGGTGTATCCAAAAGGCAGGGCATGCATACCTGAGTGACTCTGTACTACATCTTATGTGTTGCTTATGGGGTACATACATGTGTGTTTGTCTATGAGATTCTCCCACAGCTGTGTGAGAAACACAGTCTTGTATGAAACTCAACCTTGTATGAAGATGTAAACATGATTGCTTGTGCAGGAGACACCTGTGTGCATGTGAGAGACTCACCTGTGAGTGTGACTTAACAGGAGTGCGTATAAGCACACACTCTTGAGGCTGAGCTCTGTGTGTGTCACACCCAGTATTTGTATATATGGCTCCCAGTGAATGGGTGGGACTAATACAGGCCTATACATGTGAGATGCAGCTGTATGTATGTGACTATGTGTGAATTGTCTCAGTATGTGCTTGTGTATACCAGCACACGAGAGACTTACTTCAGTGTGCCTGTAAGAATCAGTGACTGGTGTGAATCACTACACCACAGGTGCGTACAAGGGTCTCAACTCTGTCTGCTGCATGTTGATCTGCACCTGTGGTACCCAGTAGTACGTGTGGCATGTGGAGGAGAAGGAGAGGCTCACTTCTGTGTGTGCAAGATTCACACCAGCATGTGTGTGGAAGGGATGAGGCAAAAGGAGTTGGATCTGCCTGATGAGCTCCCCACAGCCATATCCAGGACTGCCACCCACCATGATTTAGTAGTCAGTCAGTGCAGAGGAGAAAGGAGGATGCAGACCTGCTGCTGTATTCCTACATTAGCGAGGTGAGTGAATCCTTCCTCCCACTGACAGATGGGAGTTGGATATGCCCAGCAGACATGTCTATTTTGCCTCTGATGCTCACTCTGTTGATTGCCTCAAGGCACTGTGTGTCTGTGGGTGAGCAGGAAAACATGTCTACTGTCAGTGCATTTGTGAAACTCAGGTTCTTAACAAGAGTGTGTGCTCTAGACTTGCTGTGCATGTGTTTGAGAACCTTGTTGGTCCACAGGAGAGGCTTGCTGCTGTACAGAGGTGTGTGATTGACTCCAGAATACACATGCACATGTGTACAGCTGAATCGTCTATGTGTATACACATCATTCATTTCAGTAAGTGTGTCCACTGTAGATGTGGCAAAAACTCAGCATGTGTGCAACTCACAAAACCTGGCATGTGTGGTTTGACTCAGCCCAGTGTATGTATGTCTACACAGCAGTAGGCATACATCACATTTATCCGTGGTTTGGTGAGATCCTCCACTCAAGGGAGGTTTGAGACATAGTGTACACCTATATAAGCCATGGTGTATTCATGCACGCTGCTTCAGAGAGCAGGAGATCTGTGTCAGTATGTATGATTGCTCCTGTGTGCATTACAAAACTATCTCCATATTCCAGTCATTAGCTCCACTGGGCTTATGATTATGACTATTTGCATGCATCAATTGTGTGTCCCATTCTACTATATGAGAGCGCCTGCTGGTGTGCCACATATATGGGTATTCAGGGTTCATGTGACTGCAACCTCTGTGCGATACTGTCACGGTTCAGGGTCAGGGCAGCCCCTTAGGCGTATAACAGACGTTCTCTGTTAACCCTCATTCCTCCCCAAAGGGGAAGAGAAAGGGAATAAGGGAGAGATACTTAGCAATTAGAAAAGGAAACGAGAACAGCTTTAATGAAAATTAATAATAATGGAATTAATAATAATGGAACATATACAAAACCAGTATCAAACCCAACCCCCCTGATGATAATTACTGATGCTGTGGAGCAGGCACTGGGGGAGTCCCAGACTGGGCCCCGCAGCAGGCAGGAGCTGTGTTCAGGAGCTGGATTCTGGTACTGGGTTCAGGAACACACAGACTGGGATCAAAGGCGGAACAGACAGAGGCCTCCTTGGGTACTCTGAGGAAGGAACTGAAGGAGGACCCAAGCCAAGCCAAGCAAAGCTGGCAAAGCAGTCCAATAGAGGAAGAAGAGCCACAGATCCTTTGGATCCCTCAGCTCTATGCTGAATATAACATATACGGGATGGAATACCTCAGTCAGTTTAGGGTCACCTGTCCTGTCTGCTCCTCCCTGCAGGTGCAGCCTTTCACTTTTTCTGCACCCCTCAATGTGGTACACAAGATCCAGCAGTGGCCTTGGTCTGCATACCAATGCTTGGTAGTAACTCTAAACATGGGGTGTTATTATCGCTGCTAGAACCAGACACTGTGAGAACAGGCTGCTAACTTCAGAAAGTGCAGTTAGTTAGAAGAACTGAGCTGAAAAGTAAAATTACAGAACAGAATTATTTCTGTTCTCACTCAAAATAGGACATTCCACCCAGTATTCCATCCCATATGCGTCATATTCGTTCTGTTGTTAGAGAGGCACTGCTCTGACCCTGTAAACAAAAGATATTTCCACTTGTTAAAATGCTTAAAAGCTATAGCTTTTGATGGAAGGGATCATTCTTAATGCTTTGAACAGCCAAGACATAAGAGTTACAGGAGCTCAGAACAAAATTTCCCCTTGTCTACAGTCTTCTTTCTGATAGCAACTCAAAGAGAATGCGTAGGGTGGAGTGAAAGAGCAAGAAAACAGATAGCAGTGCTTCCCTTGAATACTCTCGCACTGCCCACCAAACTGCAGTTTAGGGATTTCCTAAGCTAGATGTTCTTCATTATCACACTTGGTAATTTAGATATCCAGGACCTCAGAAATTCCAAGGAGAGGACTCAGAGTTATGAGTCATGTTCATATGACCAAATATGTGATTCAAACACAACTAAAAATATGCACTTAATGATACAGAGTGGCTTTACCTTTGATTTCTGCCTTTAGTGGTGTTTCTCGTGGCTCTGCTGACCTTGGAACTCCCCTTGTACACGGTCAGTTCTGAAAATCAGACAGCTAAAAAGTAGTTATGTTCCAGGGCAAGTTTAGTTATCTTTGTGGTAACAGCACCCAGAGCTGTACCTACTATTTTAGAGTCACACATAAACAAATACAGTCTTCTGTCTATAAATGGACAGTGATATTAAATGAAAAAAACAGGTTGTGGTGATTCACCTGAGACTTAAACTAGATTAACCTGCCAGGATAATTCACATGGAGAACTGATTTCTTCCATGCACCTCCTTTCTTCGAAGCAGGCACAGAGTAACAAACTGTTCCAATAACACCAGCCTACTTCCATTCAACATATTTCCTGCTGAGACGCAGGGCAGCTCCCACCCTGTTACATGACAGGCACATATTTAGTCATATAAATGTGACTTATAACTCTTGACTCTTTGCCTTGAAGTTAGGTGTCAACAGCAGCCTGTAGTCACAAAGCCCTTGTTTGACATGGTGATGCCATGACTTCTCTCCAGAAGTTCAGTATTCATTTCTGTCTTCCTGGGAGCTCTGGAAAGCCTAAGTCAAAACAGTGTGCTGCAGTCATTGGCTGCAGAATATGAGGAGAGAGCTTCCCTCAGGCCATCTCACTGCTATTCCTCTTGGTGCAAACTAAATATGCAGGGCATATCCAGGGCAATTCCTTGTCAGGATGCTCACAAAGGAGGAGGACAGGCCTGACTCTAATAATAAATAATTTCTTGAATGTTTTAACTATTTCATGCTAAATGAAATGTCATTGAAAGGAAGAAAGGCATTACGTATAAATTGTATCAGTAAGAAGCAAGCTGTAGCCATTTGGGTCTTCTAAGAGCTTCTAAGAGCTATACCGCAACATAAAGCAACTAGTTCTGGATCAGACCACAGGTATGTCTGGTTTATTATCCTGTTTTCAGCAATATCTCATAGAAGAAGTCTAGGAAAAAGGACAGATGCAGAGATATATTTCTTCAGAAAATCCTTTTGATTTACAGTAAATGATAGCTCAGGTCTTCCCTAGTTAGATGTGGTTTCTTGTACGTAATAGATCATTTCCATTATCTGGGGCAGTTATTTTTTGAGCCCATGCAGACTTTTGGCATCCATAAAATTCTGTAACAAGTGTTTCCAATGCAGTGTATTTTGGAACCTGGCCCTTGGCTGTTTCATCTGAGGCAATGCTGGCTCACAAACATAGTCATAACATGCCAGGAGTGACCTTTATACTGTTATAGTTGCACTGATGTCCAAACCTAAACTGAAAGTTACCTGGATGTGGAGATGTGGACATGAACCTACATGAATCACCTACATTATGTGTCTTAAGGGACTTGTCAAAGGTCAGATGGAGAGGCACTGGAAAAGCAGAAAAACATCCCAAGAGGACTATGGTGAAAGCACCTAAACCTCCCTTCAAGCCTTCTCCCTGGCTTAGTATCAGTCTTAGTGGTGTGACCTGGCTTATCTACAACAGGTTTCTGGGTTCCAGAGCGTCTGATCTTTTCTTTTGATCCTGTGGAGAACTGGGCTTCTGGCCAACTAAGAAGAGCAATCCAGCTAGGCAGTCCTCCAGCCAAACTCCCTCTGGGTGCACTAGTTTGGACTTTGATATTTCACTGACATTAAGCTTCCTTCTTCATCATGAATTGATCATTACTTGAATTCCATCAGGGATTTCTTATGTCGTGAAAGAGCAGAGACTCTATCTGAACACACTGAGCAGGACTGACTGCTTTCTGTGGATAAAGTTGTTGATCTGTGTATGTGTGTGCCTGTATCTGTAGGACATAGTTGTCTCAGTCTTTTCGTCTCAATGGTGTCTCTGTTCTGCAGCCATCTGTGTATAAAGCTACTATTCTCTCATGAATAATGACTCATATAGGAAAGTGTCTAAGAAGTGAGCAAGAGCTATGTCCATCCTGACTAGTATTGATGATGAGGATTCAGTCCCATAAACTCTTGGAAACTTTTTTTTTGTTGTTGTTTTTCCTTGACAGCTTTAATCTTTAAAATCTGATGTTGCTGACACACATTTACAAACACTAGGTTGGCAGTAAACTGTCTCTGCAAATGGGCACTGCAAGCCCACCACTTGCTTCTGGCAAAGACCCACCACAGCACTGCTCAATGTGGCCGACCTTTTCCTCGCTCCATTTTCCAGTGAGGAATCTTCCACCTTCCACATTCTTCTCAGACATCACAGATGCATCTCTCCAGCCCTCCAGGATCAGAGGTGCTAATACATGAAAGAAAACATGCTCCTGTGAGAGTGAATGAAGCTGGGTGGCCAGAGTTGAACAGAATGTTAAAATCAACAGATAAAATCAGAATCACAGAATCACAAAGTGGTTGAGGTTGGAAGGGAACCCTGGAGGTGATGTGGTTCAAACTCCCTGCCAAAGGAGGGCCATGTAGAGCAGGTTGTCCAGGACCATGTCCAGACAGCTTTTTAATATCTCCAAGGACACAGATTAAAAAAAACTATGCTGTAAAAAATATAATGGAAAAAAAGAGATTGGCACTTTATCACTCAGATCATCAGTTTGAGGACTCACAGGCTGAAGGAGATTTGATGGCTCACTTGGATGGTGCCTGAGACAGAGGTATCATTCCCATGTCCTTTCTCAACTACTACCCTTCCTGCCAGCTGTATGGTCCTGTCCTTCCTGTGGCTGGTACCAGTTCTGTGTTCCTCAGTGTTACTCAGCCTTTTCAGTGAATTGATCAGCCTTCAAACAGCAGAATGCAACTTTCTTCCTTCTGGATTAGTGAGTCCAACTGAATCAGTGAAAAATGTAGACTGAAAGACATATTAGAGGTCTTTAGTCCAAACTCCTACTCAAAGCAGGGCTCAGGGCCTTGTCCAGTTGTATGCTGGAAATCAATGAGGATGGCAATGGCAAAACATCTCTAGGCAGCCTGTCCCCAAGCTGCAGCACTCTCAGGGTAAATAATATGTTCCTTTTGTTGAAAAAGAATTTCTCTGATTGTGGTGGGTTGACCCTGGCATGGCACCAGGTGCCCACCAAGCCCTTCTGTCATTCCCCCCGACCCCCTTCAGCACAGCATGCAGGGAGAGAATAAGACGCAAAGCACAGGGGTGTGGGTTATGATAGATAAGATGTTATTTTCTACTTCCCCTCTGCAGGCGATGTCGGGCCAAGTCCAGGAAGCAGGGCTCCAGGAACACGAAGCAGCTGCTTGGAGGACAAAGCAGAATGCCCCCCCATCCTCCTCCTGCCCTCTCCCTTTATAGTTGAGCTGACGTCATATGGTATGGAATATCCCACTGTTCAGCTCAGGTCGGCTCTATCCTCTCCCCCATCTTGCCCTCCATCCTCTGGTGCCGTGTGAGCACTGGCAGTCATAACACGGGTGTGTTATCAACACCCTCCAGCTCCCAGTGCTGCAGCATGAGGGCTGGGTGGGGAAAAGCAGCTCAGCCAGACCCACTACAATCTCCACCCCTTATCCATACCATTTGTGTCATGCTCAGGCCCCACGTAATATATACTTAAGCCATCTCTAAACCCAACCAATACATTATCATCAACTACTATCCCCAGTCCTTTAACAGATGGTCCCTCATTCCATGAGATTCCTTCACTCGATGACTTGGGTCTCATCTGTCAAGGTGGATGTTCTGGACAGAAGCAGTATGTCTGATTGTCGGGCACCAACACCAGCTAGATCTTGGTCCTTGCCGTACTCATCTGGTCCTTCACCAAATTCACTTTCCGTTATTCCATCTCCTTCCTACAGCATCATTTCCTGCAACATACAACTCACATTCCAGAACATCTTTTTGCCAAGGTCAAATCTTGAGGTACACACTGGGTCTCACCATCCTCCCGCATTACCCACCAGGTATATCCAGGTCCTTGAGCAAAGACAATCCCACGAATGGGTTTGCCTTTTCCCAAGGGTCGAGCTATCCACACTGTCTTCCCCAACCACCTCCCAGTGTGCACTACAGGGACCTTATCTCCTCCCACAACAGGCAGGGGTTTTGTTTGGGCAGGGCCAGGATGGCTAACAGATCCTCTGGTGTTAACTAACCAGGTGGCCTTTGCTAGATGTTTGTCCCATTGTTTAAAGGTCCCACCCCCTAGTGCTTTTAATGTGGTTTTTAACAGCCCATTGTACCTTTCAATCTTCCCAGAGGCTTGTGAATGAGAAGGGATGTGATACACCCACTGATGCGGTGCTCCTTGGCCCAGGCATTCACGAGACAATTTCGGAAATGAGTTCCAATTGTCAGATTCAATTCTTTCTGGAGTACCATGCCACCACAAAATCTGCTTTTCAAGGCCCAGGATGGTGTTCCGGGAAGTGGCATGGGGCACCGGGTACGTTTCCAGCCACCCAGTGTGGCTGGAATGTGTACCATTGTAAGTACGTGGCGCTTACCTTGGTGGGTTTGTGGGAGAGTGATGTAGTCAACCTGCCAGGCCTCTCCATATTATATTTTAGCCAACGTCCTCCATACCACTGGGGCTTTAACCTCTTGGCTTGTTTGATCGCAGCACATGTTTCACATTTGTGGATGACCTCTGTGATAGCCTCCATGGTCAGATCCACCCCTCGATCTCGAGCCCATCTATAGGTTGCATCTCTTCCTTGATGACCCGAGGTGTCATGGGCCCATCGTTCTATAAATAATTCACCCTTCCGCTGCCAATCCAGGTCCACCTGAGCCACTGCCACCTTGGCAGCCTGGTCTGCCCGCTGGTTGGTCTGATGTTCTTCAGTGGCCCGGCTTCTGGGCACGTGGGCATCCACGTGGCGCACCTTCACCACCAGGTTCTCTACCGGAGCAGCAATGTCCTGCCACAGCCCAGCGGCCCAGATGGATTTGCCTTTGCGCTGCCAGTTGCTCCATTTCCATTGCTGCAACCACCGTCACAGGGCGTTTGCCACCATCCAGGAGTCAGTGTAGAGATAGAGCACTGGCCACTTTTCTCATTCGGCAATATCTAGGGCTAGTTGGATGGCTTTCACTTCTGCAAACTGACTGGATTCACCATGTCCTTCAGCAACTCCAATGACCTGTTGTAGGGGACTCCACACAGCAGCCTTCCACTGTCTATGTTTTCCCACAATGCGACAAGACCCATCAGTGAACAGGGCGTATTGCTTTTCATAATCTGATAATGTGTTGTATGGTGGGGCCTCCTCAGCACGTTTCACCTCTACCTCTGGCGACATCCCAAAATCTTTGCCTTCTGGCCAGTTCATGATCACTTCCAGGATCCCTGGGCGACTGGGGTTCCCTATTCGAGCCCGTTGTGTTATCAATGCAATCCACTTGCTCCATGTGGCATCAGTTGCATGGTGTGTAGATGAGACTCTCCCTTTGAACATCCATCCCAGCACTGGCAGTCGGGGTGCCAAGAGGAGCTGTGCTTCTGTTCCGATCACTTCTGAGGCAGCTCAAACTCCTTCATATGCCGCCAGTATCTCCTTTTCCGTTGGCATATAGTTGGCCTCAGATCCCCTGTATCCTCGACTCCAAAACCCCAGAGGTCGGCCTCATGTCTCCCCGAGTGCCCTCTGCCAGAGGCTCCAGGTAGGACCATTCTTCCCGGCTGCACCGTAGAGTATGTTTTTGATATTTGGTCCTGTCCGGACTGGCCCAAGGGCTACTGCATGCACAATCTCCTGTTAAATTTGTTCAAAGGCCTGTTGCTGTTCAGGGCCCCAGTTAAAGTCATTCTTCTTCCGGGTCACATGGTAGAGCGGGCTCACAATGAGACTGTAATCTGGAATATGCATTCTCCAGAAACCCACAGCACCCAGGAAAGCCTGTGTCTCCTTTTTGTTGGTTGGTGGAGACATTGCTGTTATCTTATTGATCACGTCCATCGGGATGTGTCGACGTCCATCCTGCCATTTTATTCCAAGGATCCACACAGTCCAGTAAATACGATTGTCCCTTTCCTCCACCTGGCTAGAGGCAGGGCTTCTCTATTCCTGCTCCTGGTCTGAATATTCACTGTCTGACCCTTGCTGCGTCAAACCAGATGTCCCTTCATCAGGCTTGGTGGAGTTGATTTTATCCCTCCCGTATCTGTGAGATCATCGATTGCCTTCTTGTGCTTCAACACTGACTGCATTAATGGTCTTCTTGGATGGCCCTTTTTTAACGGCTGTCTTCCCTCTCAATTCCTGTACACGGGCTTCCAGCTTAAAGGTTGGTTCACCATCCCACTTCCTCATATCCTCCCCCTGGTCACACAGGAAGAACCAGAGTGCACCACGTGGCATACGCCTTGGGCTCCCTTTCCCTCTGACTGGCTGATTCCTTAGGGGACTCCTGATATCCAAGGCACTAGCCCTTAGGGATGTGCAGGTACCAAGACTCTCTTCAAAGTTATGAAGCCAGGAAGAAACAGTTTCCACAGTTGGATTATCCATTTGTGGATAATACATTGCTGCCAAGCTGGCAGAATATGATGCCGGTGTATTCTTAATCACTTTCCTCCACATGGCCCTTGTACACTGAACATCCTCTGGATCTTTAGGATGCTCATCATTATCTAAATCCCCATAGATGACTTCCAGTACTACTAGTTCCCTCAGGTACTGGATACCTTCATCAGCAGTGGACGATTTTCCTGAGGAGGTGGCATTCATTAAGACTTCCTTGAATAGATATCTTGCTTTGACGCTTGAAAGGAGCCGTCTCCAGAGACTGCAAATTGCTGCCTCTTTTCCAATTCCTTTTTCAATGCCACAATTCCTAGCAAGGGAGCCCAGCTGTTGGGCTTCCTTACTTTCCAGCTGTTGGGTATCAGCCCCAGTTTCCCAGCATTGAAGCAGCCAGGTAACAATGTGTTTCCCTATCTGGCGGCTGTAATCCTTCCTCAGGTCTCTTAAGTTCTGACGAAGTCAGGGACCGGGTGGTTTCTGCCTCCTGCCTCAATTCTGTCACCCCCTCCTCCCGTCTTCCTGTTGAGGGTCCAGCTTGCTGGTCGTGTTCTTCCTTCTCTTCCATATCCCTCACTAACCGAGGGTAGGGGCCTGTTGTTCTCCTCATCCACTGCTTCTTTTTCACTACTGGGGCAACTTTGGCAGTTGTTGTTGCAGTCCCTATCTCAACTCGGGTGTCTTCGGATGCAGTTTGGGTCCCTGCCTCAACCACAGTCCTCTGAGAGTACTCAACTGTGACTCAATAGTCACAGGCCAGGCCCCAGTACAGCACTAAGAGCTGCTGGTTCTCATCGGGGTAGACAAGGCACCCTTCTATTAGATGCTGTGTCAGCTTGCCAGGGTTGCTTGCCTGTTCGGGGGTAAAGTCCCAGGCTACTAGAGGTGACAACCGTCCTAGGAACCTGCCCAAATCCTGACAGACCCCTTGCCACCCAGGGACAGGCCGTCTCAGGGCACATTTCGGTGCCACCCCACCTGAAACTTGTCTCCTCTCAGGCCAAACTGGGACCAGACTACACACAACCCGGATTAGGCCAACGATATTGATTAGTAGTATCCAGAAGCTCACGTAAGGGTGGACGAGGACCTTGGGAGCATGCACGAATAAATCATCTACATCAATTTCCGGTAGAAAGAGAGAGATAGACTCAATCATTTTCTCCTCAAGGTAGCCCCCCCAACAGAGCAAAGCCACCGATGCCAGCGTGAAACACATCGTTACTATTTGTGCCAGGGTGCTCTCGAGTCCCTTCATCCTCCCGAGACAGAAGCTTCCCCAGCACATTGAAGCTATCAGTGCAAAAGCCAAGCAAATAGACATTGTTTCAGTAAACATTTTAGAAAAACACCAGATAAGCGGTGCACGCAAACTCTGTGGCCTGCACAGGAGTTTGCTACTAATATCTAAAGCAAGCAAGCAGGCAAGCAAGCAAACAAGCAGCTGCTCATGCCCCACGTTGGGCGCCAAAAAAGGAACTGTGGTGGGTTGTCCCTGGCATGGCACCAGGTGCCCACCAAGCCCTTCTATCACTCCCCCCGACCCCCTTCAGCACAGCATGCAGGGAGAGAATAAGACGCAAAGCAAAGGGGTGTGGGTTATGATAGATAAGATGTTATTTTCTACTTCCCCTCTGCAGGCGATGTCGGGCCAAGTCCAGGAAGCAGGGCTCCAGGAACACGAAGCAGCTGCTTGGAGGACAAAGCAGAATGCCCCCCCCATCCTCCTCCTGCCCTCTCCCTTTATAGTTGAGCTGACGTCATATGGTATGGAATATCCCACTGTTCAGCTCAGGTCGGCTCTATCCTCTCCCCCATCTTGCCCTCCATGCTCTGGTGCCGTGTGAGCACTGGCAGTCATAACACGGGTGTGTTATCAACACCCTCCAGCTCCCAGTGCTGCAGCATGAGGGCTGGGTGGGGAAAAGCAGCTCAGCCAGACCCACTACACTGATTTGGAACATAAGACCACTGTCTCTTGTCCTTTCACTGTGCACTTGCAGGAAAAGTTTGGATGCATCTTAATTCACAATCCCCTTTTCAGTAGTGTGAGGATTATTCTGAAATTAGATCCCTTGCTAGCCTTCTCTTCTGCAAGCCAAAAGCACCTAATTCCCTTCGCATCTCATCCTATGGCACATGCTCTGGAGGACCAAAATGACAGGCTTTTGTTGGATCCTCTCCAGTATGACAACATCTCCCATATAATGGGGGGTAGGAAAGTGGTTCCCAAAACTGTACACAGTATTGCAGATGCAGCCTCATCAGTGCCAGGCAGAGGAGAATAACCACATCCTTCCACCTGCTAGCTACTTACTAATGCAATCCCATGACTAGTTAGCATTAGTACTGCAAGGGAGCATTGCTGACACAGATCCGACTGGTTTTTCCACCAGAATCGAAAGGCCTTTTCTTCAAGGCTGCACCCTAGCAGTCAATCCCCAGTCTGCACTGATGCTTGGGGTTGTTTTGTTCCAGGTTGAAAATATGATTTATTATTTCATAGAATTAGAACAGATATATGAGGTGAATTAGACCAAATTTATCACATAATTAAACAGGTCAAAGGCTAAGTCATTTTGTGCTTAGTCTGTCTGCTAACACAAGTAAGGAGCACGTGGGAGCCCAGTTTCATACCTGAGAAATTGCATTTTTCTGCAAAAAGTTTTTAGAGCAGTACAAAGTCTGATGTTGGTCATAAACACAAGGAAAGGGGATGTAACTCAGCACAGTTTGCCCTTTTTCTAGCAAAAAGCCCTGCAGGCTTGGAAGAGAATCTTGTAGGCCACTGGAATGAACCCCACTTCCATCCTTACCCCCAGAACCTCAAAGGAGGAGCAGAAACCATGTGTAGAAGGGATGAGCTTTGTGTATGCATGGTGTGTTTTTAAATCAGCATTTTAATTATCCTTCTGACTTCACAGGCAAGCTAGTAACAGTTTTTCTTAGTATACATTAAGGTATGACACAGCTCCATCTATCTTAATACTTAATTAAGAGTCTGTCTTTTTTTTATTTCCTAAGTATATCTTATAGCGTATCTGGTTATATCTAGTATATCTCATAGTATATCTGTTTCAACTCAATGAAAAATAGTAGATTTCTTGTTCTTAAAGAAATAAAGTTTATTTTTAAAACGTGGCAGTATGCTGTTTCAATTTCCTTCCACCTTTATGGGCTTTTGGGTTTTTTTTGTCCCTTCAGACCCTCTCCTGTTTTCCAGAAACCATCTATTTCTCTTCAGAATGCTAATAAGCATCTTCATATCTTATGAATTTAGTGTCAAGAACTAAGCAGAGAGATAGAGCAATACAAAAATCTCTGACCTGGGAGTAGTCTAGAGTTGCCCACTGGGATTGCTCAAGACAGACCTATGTTCCAGTTCTTGCCAGTCTCTGGAGGCTCACTGTCTCTCTCCTGTCTTCTTAGTCTCTCTCTGGGTGGAGATATTTAACTGAACAGTGAGCAATTTGTGAAGAGCAGATGACATGGATGTTTTCTGTCATTTTCACTCCTATAGCTAAATTAAAGGCATGGCCATTTTATTCAAGCTTTTGGCCTAGCATTGTTCAAACCATCATCTCTGCCACTGTGCAGAGGTGGAAAATAGCATAGATTTAGACTGTCTTTAACTCTCACCCTGCCTCTTCTGCCTCTCTCCCAGAGCTGTCTTGAGTGAGCAAGGTGACATGTTCTGTGGTCACGAAAGGAAGCCAGTGATGCTAACGTATGGCCTAAACACCTAACAGGCTGCTTTACTGAAATAGTCCTGTGGAGACACAGGTGATCACACAGGTGATCCTGCTAGCCAGCATGCCCAGCATGCCAAGAAAATGCCAGTGCTGGTTCATGAGTAAAACACATGCATCTGGTCATTCCATTACATCCCTCTTACTGATATACTGGGACAAGCAAGGACTCAGAGGGCTCATAGATCTCGTGACAACTACAAAGCCCATGTAGAAGCTTCTGGGAGTGCAAAGAAATTTTCACACAAAGGCTTTTCTTTCAGCTTTATAAATATGTTTGCAGCCATCATCACAGTAAAGAAAAAAAAATAGCCTAAAAATCCACTCCTGCGGAAAAAAACTCCCATGCAGGAGCTGTTTCTCATTCTTTCCCTTTTTCTCCTTTACATACAAATAAGAGTATTGAGAGCAGGTTTGTACCTAACAAATGGATAAACACTGCTAATCTACTGATTTGTCTGCTAGTGTTGTGTTTATCACAGCACTGTTTGTTGGTTGGGGCAGAGGCAGTCCTAATGTGCACAGCTATGCAATGCAGATGGTATCATGTCATGTGAGAGTGCAGGCAGGGACTGCCAATTTGGGGTGGGCTGGATACAATGACAGTTCAAGACACAGAATGCTGTGTTTGTGACTGGGATATCCACATTCACCTCTGACAACAGAAAATGTCCTGCTGAAGAACATGCAAATTAGAGCCAAGGATGGCAAGTAGCCCTGGAGCAGGGGAAGAGAAACAGTAAGATGATTTTTGTCAGCTTGACAGGCAGTGATGGCAGATGTGGCATTAGCAGACAAAACATGAAAGAGCTATGACTGGCACAAAGAACCCTAAAATGCAAAAGGGAGGGTGGCCAGTCAAGAGGCACATGGGTTACAGCCAGCAGCGATGACAGGGTAGAAAAGCCAGGAGAAGGATGACAGAAGCCTCATTGACACAGATGAATACACAAGACACAAAAGGAATGACACAGAATGAAGGAGCATCAAGGGGACATGAACTGAGTATTGAACATAAAGGGTAGGAGGCAGGAATCTTAATGGGTGAGAAGCTGATGCCTGGTGATGGCACTTGTGCCTGAAGACCAAAACGAGACCGAGGAAAGCAGTCATTGCCACAGGATATCATTCAGACACGACAGTGTGGTCGAACATGACCATCCGGCTGAACAGGACCACCTCGCAAAGTCCGGCTCCTACAGACAGTGAATATTCAGGCATTTTAAAATTAAGACTTTGAAGCTGCTAATGTGCTTCAGAACATTTCTGCTTTTCAGAAACTTTTTTTCATTTAGACAATGACGACCAGCTCAGCAACGCCCTGTGCTTGGCAATGCTGCCAGAGCATCCCCTCCCTCCCTCCCTCCCTCCCTCCCTTCACATGCAAGCACCCTGCTCGCCAGAGAGGGCGAGCAAAACACTGCGACTCAGACCTCTGCTTGGGAACAAGAGCCCGGACGTCTGCGTCGCACGGGGAAAAAGCCCGGAGCTGGCAGAGAGCGCATCAAGGCAGAGCTTCTCTAGCGGACGCCGGGACTAACGCATCTCTCCGCCGCTGCTCTCCTCCCCCGCCCCGCTCCCGGACGACGCTACTGGGCAGGGCCCGGGCTTGAGCCACAGCCCCACCTCCGGCGCTTCCGGCCCTCCCCGGCCCGCTTCCCGACGCGGTGGTGCAGTGTCTTTTGCCTCCCGCCCGGGTGCAGCTGTCGTTTCTGCTGGCGAAGCTCCCGCGACCCTTCTGTGGGTGGCGGACGCGTCCCTGTGGCCCTGCGGGGCGGGGGGCTGCGGGAGGGCAGAGGGGTCGGGCGATCTTGCGTCGCTACCTACGGGGCGCTGCACGTTCAACTCGTGTCTCACGGGGAGGAGAGCGCGTCCAAACCCGCACCGCGTGGAGCAGACGGCCACCCCCTCAACTACATTCCGTGGAGCAGACGCACACACTCCCCCACCCTTCCTCCCACACCGCATGCCTCAGATACACACGTACAGATACACATAGTGCGTGGCGCAGATCCACAGTCCCTCTCCACCCATCCACACTGCGTGGAGCTAGGCCCACACACACTCCCCCCCCTAACCAACCAACCCACCCTACATGGAGGCGGCCCCCCGCTCCCCCCCCTGCGTGGGGCGCCCCCCCCCCCCCTGTGTGGGGGGGGCACCCCCCCCCCCCCCCCCCCCCCCCCCCCAGGGTGGGGGGGCCCCCCCCCCCCCCCCCCATCCACTCATGGAGTAGATCCATGCACACATGCACACACCCCCTATACAGACTGTATGGAACAGATCCACCTTCCCTTACCCTGTGTGGGGGAGATACAATCTGCCCTATACACCCCACTCCCCCTACCTCACTGCATGGAGCAGGCACACCCCCCTCCACACCCTTATCATGGAGCAGATTCCCTTTTTTTCTGTCCCTCCCACAAACACAACACATCCCACATTCCACACACATACACACAGTATAGGGTGCTGATCTCCACCCATTCGTTTCACTGGTGGCAGTTCACTGCACACTTGTGCTGTTCGGAGGAGATGCTCTTGCCACCTCCACAGAGATATGCCACACATGGCAAAGGCAGTAGGGTGGAACAATTCAACCACATTACAGTCTTACAGAGAGATCTTGTCCATATTTTTCTTATTTAACTATTAGCTTCTCTCAAGCATGAAAGTTGGAACTGTGGAGA
The DNA here is from genome assembly GCA_025345505.1 of Todiramphus chloris collaris. NCBI lineage: Eukaryota > Metazoa > Chordata > Aves > Coraciiformes > Alcedinidae > Todiramphus > Todiramphus chloris. The sequence goes on from JANVCC010000269.1 coordinate 300,070, forward strand.
ACAACTGACAAGTGTTTCCCATTGTCCAGGGAATTCTTTTCTCTGTGTATGACATAATCCGGACTTTGGGAACCTACTACATCCATTCACCAGTGCTCGCTGTCAATGTTATAACAAATTAATAGCTCTTACTGTCACCAGAGCATCACTCAGGTTTATTTTTAATTCTCACAGCTTCTTCTTAGGGTTGTCTAAATATGACCAGGTCAAAGATCAGTTACCTGCATACCTAATTAATTGAAGCAAGGAATGAATTTCTCTGTTGGATGCACAGAAGTCTGTACTGTAAGGGAACCTGCCACAGCTCTTGTCTGGGACCTCATTCCTCTGATTTCTAAATATAAAAAAAGAAGACAATGTAGAGGTTATTGCAGCAATTGAATTACTTGTGGGGTTGCTTCAGTCCTGTGGCTATTGCAAATGTTCTGCTATGTTACTGTCAACCAGTATCTCCCAAGTCTGCTGAAAGACCTTGATTCTTAGAGTTAATCATACCTGGTCTGTCTCTTGGGAGGCAAGAAAAGGACTTTCAAAACCCACTGGTTTTGAATTGTCTATTTCTGGCCTTCCTTTATGAGGGCATTCCAGAATGTAAGGAACACAGCTGTGGTTCCAGGTATTTGGGCAGAAATCTTTGTAGCATTTGCTGCATAGGAATGGTCCTTCTTGCAGCCAGTCCAACTCACCTGTCCTCCAATGTCACGACTTCTGGCTCGCAACTTGTTAACCTGACATTCAGCAATATCAGCTCGTTCTTCAGCCTCTTCCAGTTCATGCTGGGTCTTGCGGCATCGTGAGAGATTAGCATTCGCCTGTTCTTCCTGGAAGTCATGCAGTGTGATCAGTGACATGGACACAGACTGACATTGCCCTATTATCATTAAATACCCTATGGCTGTGCCACAGTAACATTACCTCCTAGTTAGCCTCACAGCTACATCCCTACATGGCCAGCACTCCTTGCGTTTCTCTTTAGTATTATCAACAACATGAGCACTCAGATGGGGACAGAACAATTAGTCCTTCTCAGTTCCAGCTGGGAAAATAGGCTAGTGTGGCTCCAAAAGTACAACTCCAGGATTATTACAGCTATGCATGCTCTGTTGTAAACCATTAAGTCTTTATGAGGTAAAGAACAGTCAAAGGCAGCTGCCCTGTCAAACTGAGTATTCAATTATTTTAATGAACTTGGGAGCCCAGACCTTTGAAATCACCTAGGGGCCACAAAGATTTAAAAAGAGTTTTGCACTCACAGCTTCCTCAGCCTGTTTCTTGTATGCTTTCACTTTTAACTGCAACTTGTCCACCAGGTCCTGGAGATGGAGAATATTTTTCTTGTCCTCTTCAGACTGTGGGAGGTGAAAACCAAGTCAGCCTTGGAAGATGGACCAAGGTGATCCATGTAAGAGGACAGAGGATTTGAAATACCTGGTAAGTGAGCTCCTTCATCCTTCGTTCATACTTGCGAGCACCTTTCAGTGATTCTGTTCCTCGTTTCTGCTCAGCATGAAGCTCATTTTCTAACTCATTAATCTGAAAGATATTATCATGGTGAAAACAGCAAGCTGCCAAGGATGGCTGCTGATCCTGCTGTAGGATCATGGGAACCAGGGTTCTGTGGTCTTAAGGCTGCAGAGAAAGTAGCAGTGCACTGCAGTTTCCTGCAGATGCCTCTTGGGGTGGACTAGCTAAAACTGCTCACCATGCTACATTAGTAATGACACAGTGTGTGAATCATAGTTATCACAGAATCATTAAGGTTGTAAAAGGCCTCTAAGATTGAGTCCAGCTGTTGACCCAACATTATCTTGACCTTTAAATTATGTCCTGAAGTGTCACATCTATGAACACCTCCAGGGACGGTGAACTCCAGGAACTTAGCTGTGCATACCTGGGGCATTTATAACCAAAATTAACCTTAAATCTGAGACAAGAAGAGGAAGTTGAACAGGGGAGGGAGGGTTCTGTCAATGTCCAGCAGGTGAATGGGGAAAACCTGTTTTGTAATTTTCAAGTCCAGTTTATCCTCATGAAGTCTCATAGCTCCATGCCTCTTCTGCAGTGTATATGTATCAAACTTGGACATGAATGTTTTTACTTATGTGTCAATATTTTCTTTCAAAGACAAGAGCTCCTAATTCCCAGTCAGTTGTGCTGTATTTTCGAACAGGAACAGCTGAAGAGTGCAGTAAGTGGGTCAGGAAATCTGTCCATATAGCTTAATGCTCTGCCTCTGGGAGCAGGGGCAGCATATGCTATTTGGGGGCAGCATATGCTATTTGGGGGCAGCATATGCTATTTGGGGGCAGCAT